>JAMPIV010015212.1:0-344058 GCA_024509875.1 Oreohelix idahoensis
TTAGGAAGAAAAAAAAAACAAAACATAACATAAAAACACACAACAATGATTATTTTAATTTACTCTTTTAACAATAATTGGGCAGGAGGGATGATACCGTGAGAAAGGATCGGCAAAGGAACATTTTATCTGGAGACATTAAAAAAAATTTAATTTATCCTATTTGTAACCCTATCGTCACTCAAAGTCAACAGGAACTCCAGAGCTTGATGAATGGCTTCACCCAAGCATGCAAGGGCTTTGGCCTCACAATAAGCCTAAAGAAAACAAATGTGCCGGGTCAGGAAGTGGGTGTTGCACCAGTTATCATTATCGATAACTATGAATTGGCAGTGGTGCACCACTTCACATACCTGGGGTCTACCGTAAACTCTCTCTGGACACAGAAATTGACAGCCGCATTGGCAAAACTGCAGTCATCTTTTCCCGCCTCACAATGCGTGTTTGGTGAAACTCCAGACTCACAATGAAGACCAAAGCTGTGGAATATAATGCATGTGTCACCAGCATGCTCCTGTATGGTAGTGAGACAAAGTCAACCTATGATAAGCAAGAAAGAATTCTCTGTAGTAAAGTGAATCCGTGTCACCACACGCTCAAATTCCCCGCTTAAAACGTACTCCTAAAATCTATTAATAACTACCGCATTTGAAATTTGTCTGGGGCAAAGTCAAATCTACCGCTAAAAATTTAACTAGAGAATTTGAATTTTTCTACTACCACAGTTAAAAAGGTTACTACCCCCAAACACACACACACCCCCTAATATTTATTAACGAACGTCGTAAAAATTAACAACCAATCGTATTGTTACCTCGTTTTATAGTGATCATAAAAATCTTGGTTGTAATGGCAAAAATGCCGATTCTGTGCTTTTAATCAAAATTAAATAATTTTTTCCTCAAAAACTAAAGAGTATTAAAAGGAAAGAGATATCTGGAATTGTAGCGCTGATATTGATTAACATAATACCATAAAGCTTTCCCATAATAAAACTATTTTGACGTAGAAACATTTATTTTATTAATATTTTCAGTTGGGAAAAAGCACAATTAATTACTTAAAAATTACACGGATAAAAACGGGGAGAAATAAATAAAGGAAACCTATAGGGGTAGATAGAGGACAGCTGGCCGTTTAATAATCAATTTTGATATTAAAAATCGGTCTATAAATAACTGAGATATATAATAAAGTTAGTTGCTTATCCTTTACAGGACGTGGCAATCAACCCCAGCTTTTATTGGCTGTTTGTGATTTTTCTAGGCAATTTTTTTCATTCAGTAGTTTGCCATTGCTTTCTGAACGGTACGGCGCTTATACCATTGTTAAAAATCCACACAAAGCGATCTGCTACCAAACCGCCTGCAGCAGGTTTCGAACCTGGTATATCTGGATTATGAAACTGCGTTCATATCCATTAGGCCACAGACGCCGACGAGATATATAATATATAAATAAAATCAGACGAGCGAACACACTGAACAACGCTCAATGTTTATGGTCCAAAATTAGTTGTTTTTTTTTTGACGCGTCTTTTGATTGGCTGGTGGGAATTGATAACTTTTAACCCTGCTTGAATAAGTCCGCCATTTGAGAAATACTTCAACACTGACAGGTTGAGAACAGATGCAAAGCGTTGATGACAAATGCCTTTGCTGTCTGGACGACACAGCGGTCTGAAATTGAGCCATTGACTGCTAGTCAATCCTGTGATTGTGTAATTATTCTTTACTTGCGGTAAGATAAATAAGTATTGGTATTTCATTAGCATGTAACTGGCCACAGATTGTGCGCCATAATTTGATTCGATACTGCCTATTGGGAGAGAAATTGGGGTCACGACAACCCAAGTAGGAATGTGCCTAAAGCAGATTTATTTGGAAAGTGAAATAAAATGTGTAAAAATGTTTGAATATTGCCATAAAATCTTACAACTGTAAGTCCAGAGGCCATTAGCAATCTTCTGCAGTGCCACAGTGTTCTAATGACACATGAAAACATACCTAGGATGTTTGAACATAAGTTTTAACAGGTTACAAGAAGAAAATTGTATACCCCAGCTGATTGTAGGGAAGACAATCAATGCTTAAGGTGACAGGGGCGTTGCAGCCATATGGGCAGAAGAATGTAAACACAGGACGGAGTGAAGTCAAAGAAAATAGGGTCTGGTGCAAATGGTTTGCACACGTGACTGAGCACAGGTAATCTTAGTATTGATTAGGTGTGGAATTGTTATAGCCAGCATATAAAAGGTAGGGAATATCTTCTTTTTCAGGGTTATATTGCCTGGTACTTAGTGGTGGCAGGAAACCTGGGGCAGGCAGACCCTGTGTATATTGAAGCCTCAGAAGAGCTTCGTGCTGCATCGGTGTTCTGAAGACAACTATTGTGTGGACCTTGAAGAGTCTACAGGCATCCACTTCAGACAGTCTGTCAGGTCAAGTCCCTTTACATGGGCATATGATACCTCATTTAAAAATTTCCACAACCAAACTAGAAATCCCTGTGGCCGTGATGATATTAACTGACCCTCACATAATTGACTATTTGTTATCGAAAGTATTACATCAGACTGTGGGATACACATACAGTGACACTTTTAAATACCAGTTATGGACAAAGAGTCCTCCTTATTTATTTATATGTTGTAAATAAAATTTTATTAATTTGAAAACATTCCTGTCCCAAAAGAATTGAGGTACAGGAAAATAAAAATTGTAACATATTAATATAACTTTACCAACAGTCTTACTTACTTCACTTTTATTGAGTTAAAATTATGTTTTGACATTGTTCATACATCACCATAGATACATTACCCTAGACACTTGCCACACAACATCATAGATTATTTTACACAGAGTGAGATCTTAGAGAGGTAGCGGATAGGGACCCTGACATCATCATCATCAATTAGACTCAGGGAACTTACACAGCTGGACCTCACTTTGTTTACCCTTAGTGTAGTAACATCAATAACCTCGCATAATACCACAGGCTCAATACTTTCCAGCCACGGTATCAATGCCACGTCCTCGGTATTTTGTGGAAGGACGAAGTGGCAAATGTTGACGTGTTGGCCTTCAGCGCATCTATACACTACTTAGAAAGCGCAGGCTACGCTGGCTGGGCCATGTTCGTCGCATGGAAGATGGTCACATTCGTAAAGATATCTTCCACGGACAACTGGCAGATGGCAAAATAATAGTTGGGCAACCGCAGCTGAGGTTCAAATATGTGTGCAAGAAGGACATGAGGGCACTGGATATAAATACAACAACCTGGGAGGATTAACTGTCGACGGCACCAAATGGCGATGATCCTCCCTACAGCGCCACCTCAGATTAGACGAAAAGAAGCTTTCACAATGTCGTAAATTTTGAGAAGATAGGACTGAGATATTTATGGTCCCATGCAAGCAGAGGTGATAGTGACAGCTATGTGAAAGGAAGGTGTAAGAAATAGTTCTTGTTTCACGAGGAGAACTGGTGTAAGAGAAAAGAACAGTTTTGGATTGAGTAATTGCTCTAATCCAGCCTATCTTTTGCGACTTTATTTAAAGTAGACGCACTTTCTCTTGTACAAAGTACAAGTTACACAACACTCACGTACAAAATGAAAATATAATCTAATAGGCCCTCCCTCTTGTATAGGAAAACTAGGAAAGATCCCAACCGAGGTAATTAACCCAAAAAGATCAAAATAATTAACAATGCGAGTAGGGAATGGTCAGGACGGGTAAGACTAAGTCCTCAATTTAACCTATCCCGAGAACACTCAGATTAATGAGAGATAAATAAAGAAGGTTGGTAGGTTAGTAGTAACATAAGAAATTAGTATCTTTCTATCCGTTCACTCACACAAACAATACAGTGGCCCACTTTCAGATTTGCTTACCAAATGTTGACGCTGCATACATTCCAGGGAATTTAAACACTAGCAGTTATAAAAAAAACTAATGAGTCATATTCAAGGTAAAGTGCAGCCCCAGACTATCCGATGAGCTGACTGCTATTTTTCGGCGGAGTCGCTGTGTGCTAAACAAAAAATTGATGGCGGAGAGCGTTTAATATTGTTGCTTGGATATTATTATTCCCTTTTCGCTGCAGGTATTTTTTTGTAAAAACTTTGGATAAGTGTTTCTATTGGTAGTGGCACTGTCCTGGAAATTAATATGGTGAGAAATATTGGTCCAGTGGGGTCTATTTGCCTGTCCTATTATTGTATATAGAGTAATTAAAAGTGGCTATGACATTTTCGGTGTCTTCGCGTGATGGTAAAAAAAAAATTAACTGATAATAAATCTGCTGTTCGTCATGTTTTTTTTTGAGGTGGGAGCCGAGTATGAACAGTGAGTTCTCTTGAATAAATCCGATGGAAAAACTCCTGTCAAGGGTCAGATGAAAAGTACGGACTTTCTGTCTCAGCAGACTGATAATATATTATGATATGAAAAAACTTGTATTCTGGGAATGTTCCGTACCAGTTAAAATTTATCTATTATTGTTTGTTTTCTTGATTTTGGCTTCTCGTCATAAATAGAATAGCCTTTGGACCTCGGCGATAGTTTTATTAATTAATCTTAAAGCTCGTTTATAATACTAACATTAACGGCCTCTTTTAGATCTGAGATGTAGAACAAACAGACGGTATTACCAAACTTCGTGGGAGTGTGTTAATAGAATTTCGTGGGGATTGTTTCATTTCTGATTTGTGGTAATAGAAATTAGCATTTTCGTAATTTAATGTGTTAAGTTTACCATTATAATTCACTGTGATTTCTAGCGTTAAAACTAGTGAAATAAATAACTATTTTTCTTTGCCAGAGGTGCAGTTAGAATAATAGATTTATCACCCGCTTCTCTCACCAGAAGAGACGGTTTAGTAGACTGATTAAGTGTTAAGCATGACTATAGTGACCGAATAGGATTCACGTTTATTTCATTTTGTGTTTTATAGTAAGTGACTATTGTTTATACCTTATGACTAAACTAACAGGCGCCGACAATAAAATAACTATTAACCACAGATGATATTTGTAAGTGCGCGTAGGGGTAATTAAACAATAGTTGACAGTGTGAGCTGATCGTTAACGCGCACGCAGAGGGGCGGGAAGGTGCACACCTTGGTCCGAACCCGAAAGCGCAGCGCAGGCGAAAAGCTGACCGTATTGTTGTAAATAAAGTCACCGTGTGCCTTTTAACTTTAAGCAGGACTGCCGGAGAGGGAAAGAGATCGTCTCGTCCCCATCCGTGTACATTTAGCATAGTTGCATTTCTTTTTCATAATGTCTTGTTTATTTCTCGCAGACCTGACAGAGCGGACAGCGGTTTTTTTTTTCTTTATTATTTTCACCAGTTACTGATAGGATTTATGTTGTCTTCTTCGTGGCTTACGAGTCCCAAGTCCATGCTGTTAACAGGACTGGCTAAAAGACAAATACACATTTAACTATTAAGTTTAACTGGACTATCAATTCCCAGATTTTTTTTTCCAATTTATCAGCCCACGGGAGTGGTATATGAAATAATATCAACATCTAACTTTTGACAGACGCAGCATCGGATGTATTCAGAAAGTTGCGCTGTTTTAAAATCGGCACTCACCACAGAGCCAGCCGATAGGATTTACCAATCAATCAATTACCATCATCAGTAACAATTTTAGCAACTAGCTGTGTCCAAATACCAGAAGTATTTGTTTTATACTAAATCCAGGCCTTCTTTTGCTGTGAACACAAGATCTCGATTTTTTTTTCTACCTAAGTTTCTTAAACTATTCGATGTGGACAGTGACCGTGGGATAAACACTTAATTGATCCAGGATTACAATTCAGCCTTTCACCAAACTTGGCGTTCCCCTTATCGAGGGAAGCCTTTTATCGTCCAAGGCTGGGACTGGTGGGCCAAATTTGGCACCTGGACCACTGGCATTATCAATATCGATAAATATATTTAGGATAACTGTATATTTTCCAGGAAATATCATTGTCCAAGATTAGGTAAGGAGCGAGTGGGAGCGTGGCACGTATGTCATTGGAGAGAGAGATTTAGGAATATTTTCTGTGTTACGGTAGTACTTGTACCAAACTATTTTTATTTTGAGGTTGCTTTAAAAATTGATTTTACTTTACGGAGTAGCACGTATTAGGAACTCTGTTTTTCTTTACTGTCTATACCAGTGGTGGCCAAGCTAAGGTTGGCCGAGGGTCAGATTATGGTAAAGGGTAACACCAGAGGGCAGACCTATAAAATCCTTAAAAAATAACGTCCTGACATTTTGTTTTACATATATAATGAACCACGTACAGAAAGCAACGGCAAACTACTGTACTGCACATTTGCGAAGACATGTAACCAGTCTTCGGACTGAAATTACTGTAAAAGATATATATATAATGAATCTGTTGTTTTAATTTGTTTTGTAATTTGTATTATGACATGTAATTATTTATTTCAAACATACATTTGTGTGTTATTTCATTGTGACAAGAGTGTGGTTATCACCAAAAACTTTTCACCAGTGATTTGGATATTGGCACTGACTGGCATTACTTCCATATTTTGTGACGTGTGGTAAAGGTGGGATGATGTTAAATATTTATAGGGGACTTAGTGTATGACTGAGATCAGCTGTGAAGGTATCTGTATCTAATAAGTGTGGTGTATTACAGATGACCTTACTTGCTACCACATTTATACCTCAGTCAGAATTATTCTGGAATATTGTGATGACTACGTTAAATGTCTAGGGGTATGAAAATGATGAAGTGTAAGTCACAACAACAACAGACAGATAAACAATTTTAATTTATTCCACGTAGCTGGTAAAGAAGTCATGATAACGGTTAAATACATTATATGACTTTACTGATGATCACTTGTGTGACACTCACACACATTTAAAACACTTATATGAAGACTTTCTTAAATGAGGTCAAGTTTGTGTAAGTATGTAAAATGAGTAAGGTTAAAAATATATGTATTAATTCCTTTCATAATAGATATCCTGATTCAACTACACAGTGAACCAGAATCACAATCAAATGTAATTGCAAGTTATATTGTACACAATTTTATAGATAGAACTCCTTGGATTGACATATATTATTATTATTTCTTAATATGTGTGTAAAGTTGTGATGTAGTACTATGAGGTAATACTGGCTTGTTCAAGCTTGGTTGTTGTTTTTCTTCATGACTTCAAGTGTTTGCTTTATGGTGGAAAATAGTATTGGGAAATAGTCACTGTTGTCTGTAATATTGAAAATAATTTATTGTCACTCTTTCTTTAATATAATGTCAATTTTTAGAGCGTTAGGACGTCGTTATTGAATATTTATTTGCTTGGCACATACTTCTAATGGTTTATAGTTGATTGTTTATTTTTTAGGAAATCATAGGTGTCTAGTGTTACTGTTTGGCATTCTTGGTATACTCACTTTCAGAATTGTTCAGGCAGGGAGATTTTAGGTTTATCAGTTTGATGAATAATATATTATAGGCTTAAATAGACAGGTACTTTTATTTCATAAAAGATATTAAATGGTTACCAGATACACAATTATCGAAATATAAACAGATACGTGTTAGACTGGATATTCTGCACATTACTGGCAAATTCGATCTGGCTATGTTCAGGCTTTTATATGAGAAAATTTTGAGGTGGGATCTCTAAGAAGATGTTTAGTAAGTTTATTTTAAACAAGTGGTCTTCGAACTACGGTCCCATAGTGAGTCGATATCAGCGAGGTCTGGCAATAGGCCAGAGTTCGAACGTGCTTTCGAAAAAAGTTATCTTTTAGTTAACTAAGATAGAATGAGTCTATGAGCCGATAATAAGTGGTATGACTTAATTATTGTAATGCGTATATTGGAGTTTTAACATGGTAGGCTATTTCTGTTAAGTATTATTTTTACGTTAAAAAAATGCCTATGAGAAAATGTTTTGGTGCTGTCAGCTCGAATATTTTATTTTGGTATAATTATATTAATTCCTTGGATATTTGCGTAACATTTTACATATTATTGTTCAGAAAGTATAAGGAACACATATATAAAATTTAAAGGAGCTACGTAGGATGTGTTCAAAATATGCATTTGCTTTTATAGTAAGGAAGGATTTGATTTTGGGTGGTGTTCGTGTATCAAGTAACATTTTGTTTATTTCAATATAGAGTTAATGTCATGATTTACTAAAACTAAGATTGGGAACAGGTAGTGTATTTATATATACCTCGTTGAAGATAGTGTTGTGTTTAACGTTGATGGTTGCATTGTTATGGGAGGTGTTTAGTTGTTTGACTATGCTTCATTCGCTCTTTTGGTCTACGCAGTTGTATAAAATGGTAAGTTATTATGTTAGGATTAATTGTAGGTCATTCATAGAGTAGTATCAAGGTGTTATAAGAAATTAAGTACAGTTTCATTGTTAGAACGGGGTAAAATACAAGTATCGGCTTTACTATCCATACGTGAAAGCGTTTACAATTTGCGACGAAGTAGGAAAAGGGGGGGATTTTCGAGTACTTCATTGTTGACTGACTGTTTCTTTAATTGTCTTCTTTTATAAATTTTTTTTATTTGATAGGCATTATATTCTAATTGATATTTATCTATGTGGATTTAGAATGTATTGACATTTCTTTAAATACAGACGTTATATGTCAGTCTTTATTTATAATAACATAGAGACATTTATTTATATTTTGGGGCTTTACGGTGATTTATAACGGATGGGGCTTAAAAAATCGTAGATTGGTTTTTAGATATATTACTTTTGCTAAAATTATACGCGAGAGTAGCAATGGACCATCGGAGTAATAGAGTTCATGCTAGCTGTGCTAAAAAAAGATAAAGGTTTGTGGTCAGTTTGCAACTTAAAGGCTTCATAAGTTAATATTGAATTTTTTATTTCAATATTCTGAAAGAATTCTTTTTGAAGATGAGTTGTTGATTTCGTTAATTAATTTTGTGAGTATGCACTGGGTTTAATTAATCAATGCATCTTGATATTCTAAGTAACAGTTGTGAGCTTTAAAATATATTGCTTCGTCCTTACTATGAATTTTGATTTAAGTCAGGTAATTTACATAAGGTTTATTGTGGTTTTTTCAATTGCTTGGTAAAGTATTTACATTGTGTTTGTCATTGTAATGCGATTGGATTTCACTTTACGTGTTAAATCAGTTAACGGTGAATATGGAATTAAAGTTTTTGTATATTTTGGTATAAAACATAATGAGGAAAAGGATCTCAGTTTTCTTGGATTGTGGATCGGGGCTTTCTGTCGTTTCTTAAAATTCTTGGGTCAGTGAGTCATGTTTCTGTCATGGATGTGTGTAAGAAATTAATTTCTTTACAACAAGCAACATTTGGTGTAGGTCGGGTGTTAAATTAGCTTTTAGTCGTTAAAGCATGTTCAGAGAGTCAATGTGTTCCTCAATGTTTCTGTTGCTTATAGGATATATCCATAAATTTGTTATAAGGGAATTATTAGAGGATCCAATAATTTTTATCATTCTCAGAGAAGAATAGGCATTTTTAATCCATGGAATTATGAACTAATAGTGTCCTTTGAGGTATAATAGTAGGTATGGTCTAACTCTAGGTTTTATGGAATCTGATAGTATCTTTACTCAGATCCATTTTGAGAATATTAGCTTTATTTAGTCTGGCAAAAAAGTGATTTGTATGGCATGGATCACTGTCATTTGTAATGATTCAGTCTCCTGTATCTATACAGAGTCTATGTTTAGAGGGGTTGCTAAGAGTTCAACACATGGCGCTATCGGAAGATTTCATGTGTGAAATAATTCCTTTCCTTACTTAGATAGTTTATTTTCCTTAAGAGCTTTTTTTAGCAAAGGAATGATATGGTTTATAAGAAGGTGTGGAGTCTATGAGTTTCATATCTATTCAAATAAGGTTTGTAAGCCCGGTCGGATGATGTTAACACCTTGTTATGATTATTTGAACATGTTGCACTCTTCTTTTGAGTTTTCGTTAAATGTGTATGATTTTACCTGTGTGCTGTTAGGGGGGTGTAATGGATATTCAAATGATTGAAAGTGGTTTTTTTTATCCATGGGTATGGAAAGGTCAACAAGTGTGTATTCTGTATGTTTTCTTTCAAATATTTCTTTAGGAGATTCAACATGATAGATTTTTTCTTTCCCTTTTATTATCTTATTATTTGTTTAGACACTTCTTAGAACAGTTATGGACCTGCCATCCATTTGTAATTTTGATACGTGGGTAAAAGAAGCAGTACTTCTCGCACATGCAAACTCGTTTGTCTTTGCTTCCTGTTATAATAGGCAGATGTTTCTTCTGGCTTGTTTAAATTTTCATTGGAAGTTTCCAGCAGTTTTTAAACGAGTGCGTCAGCTCATTCACATATTGGTATGAAAGGATGTAATGTTTTCCTTGCTTTTCATCCAGTCACGTTCTTAAAAGGCTACATATGGACCTTTAATTGTGTGGACCTATTTGTCCATGCACCGGTATGGTCTCTTCCACTCGAAGCTTTATAGTGATGATTTTTCCTCAGAATTATCATTCACAAAAGACGCTACAATTTTTTTTTGGGGGCTTTTCCCCTTAAAATTTTGATGAGAGATTTCTCTCTACATTTTTCCCTCAGTTTGTTTAAGTCCGATTGAGGGATTGTCGGCTTATCCTGGGGTAAGACATCTTTTTGCACTCTCCGCATAGTGGCCATTGTAAAACGTTAAGTGAAGCTTGTCCGTGAAAAGGGGCTTCCCATTCCATTTGGTCCACTTTATCAAATCTTATATTTTTTTATTATAGGCTAATTTTGCCCGTGGGTGTCCAGGTTGATCATGTTACACTTGTGGGTGTTCCTCATGTGCTATGCTACAACTTTTACAAAAGTTTCTCAATGTCATCTTGCTTTGGGCAATAATAATTGTGAGCACTTTTGAATGATGGTACTATTTTTCATGGTCATTGGTTTCACATGTAGGTCCTTATTAAGTTGCCTATATCTTTTGGAAAAAGTGTCGTGACCTTGGATCTAGTCCAGTTTCTATACATCAACTTGTTTTTCATGTAAAAATCTCCCTTGCCTGGAGTTGTATGACAAGTTGACAATTTTCTGAAACAAGGCTTGAGTGTTTTATCCCCAGCCTGTGCCTTTCTATTCTTTGGAGTGGTATCTAATATATCTACTCTGTTTGAGGTCGACTGACCTGAAGGGTTGCCATATACACAGGTTTCCTTCTGCAACGGTCAGTGTCATGATTGTCCATCTGACAATTCTTACACCACCTTTTTCCTTGGTTGAAAGATTTTCTTTCATTATATTTCCTTTCATCGAATTGTGGGAATTTATTTTTATTTTCATACCGTGGCCTATCAAATTGGTGCTTACCTTTGTTTTGATCCCTAGGATCAAATTTATTAAAGTTCTGTGGTGCCCTAAAGTTATCCACTTGTTTCTTTTTATTACCTGTTACCTCTGCTTGAGCTGCTTGATACCTTTCAGCAACATTTAGCAACTCAGCCAGCCTCTCTGCACCTTGTTCCATGAGAAACTTTCTCAGGTCTGGAGCCATGGACTCTCTTAATTGCTCTATAAGGACCATTTCCTTAAGATCTTGGGTTTTCCCCAGAGAAGTCCATTTCTCCAAGTATGTCTCTATTCGTGCAGAGAACTGGTGATATGTTTCACCTGACAGTAGTTTAGCATTCCTAAATTTTTTCCTATAAAATTCTGCATTCTTTTCATACCTTAACAAAAGAGCCTGCTTTAGCATGTCATAATTTTCCTGATCACCTTCTGTATTTTTGCCAAAAATTATAAGCTGCCACGAAGTCTGAGTAATTTAGCTCCACCTTTCTTCTTAACCATAGTGGTAGCTAATAGTTCATATCTATTTATATAGCTCAATATCATCGTCTTTCTCAACAAAATGATCTAAATGAAAGTTCATAGCTGAGGTTGAGGCTCCCTGAGTAGCAGTAGCATCAGAGGCAAAGGGACTGGCACCATTTTCAGGAGCATGGCTTGAAAACTCAAATCCCTTAGTGTAATCATGTTACCTTTGTCAATCTTAACTTTTCATTCTGTCTGCTTCCCTCTCTGCATGTAATTCTTTCTTTTTTATCGTATTCTTTATCATGCGGATAGTAATTTTATTGTTTTCTTCTATGCTAATTCCAATTTTTAGTCTCAGCCTCCAATGCTCTCTTTGTCGCCTCATTGAACCTCTAGTCTTGTAACCTCAATTTATTTTAATTTTAAGCTCCTAATCCTAACTTTCTTTCGGACTATTTTTCTAATCTTTTTTCTTGCCCGTTCAATAAATTTGTCACCACATTCGTAGTGAATAGCAATCATAACTTGCCCGTATCATTTCTAACTTTAGCAGGTTGCACAGCAGCAGATCGAAATTTGGCAGGTACGCCATGTCTACAGGCCCAAATTATTATAAATGTCTAACCAACAAATCAAAATATATTCCTATGGACAACACAGGCACGAGAGTAATTATTTAATTACCACAAGGATACTTTTAAAATTTTATATTCTGAAGTGGAATTAACCACCCAATATTTTTAATAGGAAGATTCTCAAATCTCAAGAGCGAGCCAATATATGTGGTAAAGTGGGATGATATAAACTATTTATAGGGGACTTGTGTACTGATGAGATCAGTGTGAAGGTATCCTGTATATATAATAAGGTAGTGTGTATTACAGATGACCTTATTGTACCACATATCTATATATCGCAGTCAGAATTATCTGGATTATTGTGATGACTACGTTGAATGTCTAGGGTTATGATATGATGAAGTGTAAGTCACAAACAACAGAAGATAAACACTTTAATTTCTTCCAAAAATTACCATGGGACATCACACTCACATAAATCATACTATAGGCAATATTTAAATGAGCCAAGTGTTAAAGTTTAAAAATATATGTATTAATTCCTTTCAATAATATGATATATGCTGAACCCATACAACCGAGAACAGGAATCACACTCAAATGTAAATTAAAGTTTATTTGTACAAAATTTTTAGTTCTGCTTTAGTATTGGCATATTTTATTATTATTATCATATGTTGTGTAAGTTGTTGATGTAGGATATGAGGTAATATGTGTTAGTTGGTTGTGTTTATCATCATGTTAAGTGTTTGTTATGAGGAATAGTATTGGGAAAGTTAGTTTGTTCATTGAAAACAATTTTATTGTCTCTTTTTTAATATAATGTCAATTTTTAGATGGGGGGTACATAAAATTGAGCCTGTTGGAAGAATTTATTTTGTGATGGGGCAGGAAACAGTTCCTCTTGCCGCTTATTAGTATTACTTTGAGAATATAGTTGCTATTGGACAAGGAGTATGTATAGCTTGGATTTCGCAAAATGAAGGTGCTATGCTTCATTAAGTTAGGGACGGTACAATTCATGGAAATAATAAAACAAATACGATGATGGGAGAAGTATGGAAATTGATTGTATGTAGGTTGTTTTTTAGAACACTATGAGTGGATTCAAGACTGTTTTTAGTTCGTTTATTTATCACAATGGGGACTTAACAGAGTTAATTGATATATAGGGGTTAGCCAATAGGGATGTTTCAAGCTTTCGAAATATTTACTTCTACGTTCCTACAACAAAATAGTATTTGCATCGATATTGTTAGTTTTTATCATTTTAATAAAGCGGATTTTAACAGGTGTATTCGTAAATGATGATTAAAAAAGATGTGCGATTATGATTTGGTGTGTCAGGAATATATTTTTTTTTGGTATATTTGTTAATCTGGATATTGCGTAAATTAATATTCTTTGTAGCACGTATTAAGAACAATCTATATAATTTATGGGGCTAAGTGGTGCGTTAAACTATGCATTTTCTTTATGTTATTCGACGTGGGTTTTCGTGTTATGTAGGTTTAGAAATAAAAAGTATAATGTATGTTTACTAATAAGCATTAAAAGGTTTTTTTAAAACTAACTGTTTGGTAGTGGTGATCCGTTTCGTTAGCTTTTATAGTTATCTGTTTTTCATACGCCGTGTATAAAATGAAATTAATGAGTATTAATTTAGGTAAAATCTGGTTGCGTATTCAGGTTTTTAGAATTGCAGTTAAGTTGTTATTGTAGAAGGCGTGTATGCTGTATAGGTTTATATCAACATGAAAGCGTTACAATTTTAGACGAGTAGAAAAAGGGGGATTCGGTCAGTCATTGTGACAGATGTTCTTTACCATTTTCTTTCTTTTATTGAATTAATGTGTTGTTGGTTTTATTATTTAATTTCATTATTGTGGATTTAGAATGTTTCACGATGAGTTAGATTATGAGATCATTTGGTAATACAGAGTCTTTTATCTCGTTTTGGTCTTGGATTTGTACGCTTTGGCTG
This sequence comes from Oreohelix idahoensis, assembly GCA_024509875.1. Classification (NCBI taxonomy): domain Eukaryota; kingdom Metazoa; phylum Mollusca; class Gastropoda; order Stylommatophora; family Oreohelicidae; genus Oreohelix; species Oreohelix idahoensis. The sequence continues at coordinate 14,407 of JAMPIV010015212.1, forward strand.
GAAAAATGTTGTTCAAAAGTTATGTGTACAATTTAGAGCACATTTTAGTGATTTTTCGAAAGTGTGGTAAGTTCCTTTGGGTCGTATTTTCCACAAACCAGTCCAGTGCTTCTGTTGTGTTGAGGAATTTGTTTTAATGTTGAGATTGGGGGGGGGAATATAATTTAAGTTTGCAGGTTAGGATTATGTGACATAAAAATGGGTTGTATGAGGAAGAAATTTAGATTGTTGGAGAAACATTTTTTTTTTTAGAAGGTAGATGGTATTTATATGGGGATTAGTGGAGGGTTGATTGAGATATGGTGTTATAGGATGGTTGATGATGATGGGAGATGTGTGTGTTAGATAAGGAAATGAAACAGGTCATGTGTGGTGGAAGAGGTCATTGGCTCAGTTTCTTTTTGAAGATTAAATAGTATTTGAAAAATTGTTTGCTTTTTTTTGTATGCAAATTAGTTATTAAATGTAGGTTATATTAGAGGAAATGCAAGTGTGACTGAAAGGAATTATTTTGAGTTTATTTGAGATCAATTGGAAAATGGTAAATGTAGCGGAAGTAAATATTTATTTTGTTCAATCTTATTAAAATTTTTCCTGATAAGATTATCAGCCGAAGAGAAGAGAGATTTAAACAGAAATTTTTAAAAAATGAAGGAATTCCTGTGAGTTAGAGAGCTGTGTCCTTTGATAAATTCGATATTTTCGTTACAGTAGCCATAGTGTCATTTAGGTTTATGGATTTTGACATGGGTCTGGTGACTGCAATGTAATGTAGGGGTCATGGGAATTTTGCTTCAAAAAACAAAAAAGTAAGAACAAACAGTATTTTTCAAAGTAGGCTTGCAACATCGGTTTGTATTGAGACAATTCTCTCGCTCAGGACGACTAAATTTACAGGGATGTGTGACATTGTCGGGTGAAAAGGTATCATCCTGTGGTTATGGGGAATTGAAAGAGGTTTGACTTGGAATGTAGGGGGCGGGGTAGGGAGAGTTAAAGTTTTCAAGATCGAGGCTTTAACAAAAATAAGGGGAGCTGGTAGATCGGGTAGGTGAGGTCTGATGCGGCGGGGGCTGCAGTGAAAGGATGGAAGAGGAGGGATTAAAGATTTAAGGTTCAGGACAAGCGCAAATAATAATTTTGATAACTGAGTACGGTGTGATTTTGGGGGACGCCTTACATTTGGGGATGGGGGTGAGGACTTTTTGGGGGAATAGAGTTACGTGTTGGATGGAGGACTAAAGGGGGAGGGGGTGGCTACTCTCAAGGGTGCGTGGGGGGGTGGTATGGAGGGGAGGGGGGCATAAATAATCATAGGTACGCATCTTGTAGCGGTGATGCGTGAATGGGGGTTAATGACTGGGGGATTTTTCGGACTCGGCGAGGTGTGAGGGAGTGTTGTTGTTGAAGTTGGGGGGGAGGGGAAATCGATCGGGGGATGCTCAGCGATGATTTTTCTCACTGTGGAGGCGTAAATGACGCTTAGGGGGGGGGTGGGTACTTCTTCGGAGTAGGCTAGACAACTGGGCGTTAAACATAGCATGTTGGGGGATGTTCTTTTTGGGGAATGTACAGGTGTTTGAACTGTCGTGGTGGGGTAAATGCGCGATTGGGGATCCGGTTGTTCCACTTTTCTATACTTAGGAAAAACCATTTTTACAAATGCAAACTCTTGTACATGAAAACGGACACAAAACAGCTACAAGCCGACAGTGTCACTGGCGGGTCTGATGTATACTTAAACACACTTCACAAGACCAACTGTGCAACTCAACTCCTTGGGGGACGTAGGGTTAGAAAATGTGGAGCCTACCATCCACCACACATCCCAGGGATCACTTTCCCATTCCGATGCTAAGGACAAGGCAACATATTTGGATCGCTAGAGCTGTTGGGAATAAACCGCAGATAAAGATCTGTCATTGCTTTCAGTTTTCTATTTATCAATATAGGTTAGAGGGACACTGTCTTGCCATTGTCACGTGCACGATCAGAGATTTTGGACTGTTATTTTTCCGTTTTGTCCGGCGGGGCGTATGATAGTTAGAGTGGTAGGAGATTAGATTGAAGAGGAGTGAGAGAGAGAGAGTAGAGAGAGTTGGTGGTGGTGTTTGTGGGAGGGTGGGAGATGTTTGAATCGTACATTTTTAGGGTCCTTTTTGGGTTTTGTGTTCTGGTGGCCTAGTGCGTGCTAATTTTGTTCAATATTTGTTTTTTTAGGCACTGTGATCGGGAGTATACAGTAATTTTCAATCAACAATAAGAGGCCGGCCAAAACAGGTTGGCGGGCCGGTCAAAACTGGTTGGCGGGCCGCATCTGGCCCGCTGGGCCGTAGTTTGGCCACCCTCTGGTATATACTGTAACCTAGTAGCTAAACTTTTTTTAAAACTTTTGGGGGTTATTAACTTGTTGGGGTTCTTATCTGTCTCAATGAGGGAGGGCACGGGTATATTCTGTCATTTTTTCTATTATTACATTCTATGTAATTCTGATGTTATTTGATCTTTCTTTTTAGATATTCGATGTGTATTAAAGTGTAATGATAATAAACAACAAAAGAACTAAACGTTGTGTGTTGGTCAGATCCATACCCATTTAACCATAGTTTTTCACGTTTGTGTGTCTTATTGTCACATAGCTGTGTGTGTGTTTGTGGTTAGTAAGCTTATATTTCCAAATATATGGGAGGTGTAAGATTGTCTTATACTAAATTATAGTCGTATAGATAGGCTGGACTCGAGAAACTATTCAGTCCAGAGACAGATCTTCACCTTAACTATCCACTCGTGGAAATCTATTTTCTTATACCTTTACTTCTCACGTATCATCACCTTCTTCTATACTCAGGCGGGACCATACCTAACTTTCACACCTATCTAAACGTGACAGGCAGCAATAAATTGATTCCACTTTGTTCGGTCGGTGGCCATCCTTTGTACAGTGCCCCAACTCTGGCTCATTCTTTGCATCTCGGCTTTCACAGTTCTTCGCCAGGTTGTTTTTGGTCGGCCTCTCTTTCGCTGTCCTTCGGGGGTCCATAGCATAGCTGTTCTTGTAATAGTATCAGGGTCCCTTCTGAGGACGTGGCCAACCCAACTCCAGCGTCTGCCAGCTATGACGGTGTGCATGTCCTCCTGGTTACTCCGAATAAGCAGTGCTTGGTTGCTGATGGTATTCGCCCAAAAGATTCGGTGAATTTTCCTTAGGCAGATTGTGTAGAAAGAAGACAGTTTCGACATTTGCTTCTCTGTTACCCTCCAGCATTCCGCACCATAGAGAAGCACAGAAAGTACACAGCTCTCATACAGTCTTAATTTGGTGTTTGTGCTGTACTGGGAAGACTTTCAAATGTTGTTGAGACTAGCAAAGACTGTTCTCGCTTTATTCATTCTGTTGTTAATGTCCTTGCTTGTTCCGCCATCTGGTGTTACTATGCATCCTAGGTAAGTAAATGTGTCTGTCTGTTCTAACTTCTGGTTCCTTATTGTTATTGTCTCAGGATTGCTCAAATTGAGTGTCATGACCTCTGTTTTCTTCGGATTGACGTTCAGACCAACCTGCTGGCTACACTTATTCAGTCTATCAGTTTTTTCTTGGATGTGTTGATGTGAATGTGCGAGTAGTGCAATGTCATATGCATATTCCAGGTCATCCAGTGCAGAAAACGTTGTCCATCTAATTCCTCTTGGACCGCCCTCTGTTGTCTGGCGCATCACCCAATCTATGGCTGTCAAAAATAATGTTGTTGATAAGGGGCATCCCTGTCGTACTCCTGTTTTCACTTCGAAAGTTAGATTGCTCAATCTAACACTGCATGTAAAGTTAGAATAGAGACTGTTTATAATGGAACCAATTGTCACGAAGTGTATTCGCCGCCTTTTCTCTCCGTCAATCTTGTCTCATACCAAAACATTCCTTCTCTCTAAATTCTCTAGAATCTCTACCACGCGTAAATACACATCAGGAGATCTCCTATTTGCTTCGGAAAATAAATTCCTTTTTCTTAAATCGAGGTTACCAGCAAACCACTGTGACCTTTTTAAAGCCTGTGAACTTTAAAACCGCGCCTGGATAATTACAGTTTAGCCAACGGGATAGGCCAGCCGTTATATTGACTTTTGACCTTTGGACCTCAGCAACCAAACTGATACTGGAGATAATTAGGCGCGACTTTTCAAGGCATTTAGTCTGGTAGCCCATTCTCGCGTAGCCCATTCTCTCGCTAGGCAGCGCACGGCCTGGACAAGATAGTCTGGTTAAGAAATAGTAGGGGCCCGGTCATTTTAAACAGCAGTGGTTGGTGAGCGCAGCGAGGTAAGTGATCTATATTGTTATCATGAATAACATGAATTAATCTTTATGTTTATTACAACATATTCATTGTCAGTATCTTTTGTTTTTCACTGTGACTGAAATTAATACCCTTGGATTTTTGTACAGGAGACAATCTACATTATGTATACTGAAGAGTTGTCTTGTATGAACGACCCTTGTCTTCTGTTTTATTACTGAATGATTTTTACTAATTCTACTGTGTGGTTTTCAGCCATGATTATTCCTTGTCATATTTTTTAATCCTAAATGATTTCTGCAAATATCCTTATAATTTTATATTATTAATTGTGTTAATTGTGGTGGTGGTAACTGCCTGGTTATTAGTTACATGTTGTGTTAACTTAATATTTATGTTATGTTATATGTTATGCTGGTTTTAAATAAACAGAGTTTGTTAAAATACTTTAGTTTAGTTAGGCTATGAAGAAAGTATTAAGCTGTATATATTTGATAGTGAGTTAGAGATCTCATACGCGCTCAGCAAACCATCTGCTGTTTAAAAATGGATGAGAATCGAAGGCACTGAAGAAATGGACTAGCGCAATCATCTAAGATTGGAAAATTATCTGGACTTCTCAGGGAAGGTGGCTGGAAAATAATTGTCTAGGAAACAGTAGAATGTTTCATGAGCATAATGGGGCAACAGAAGAATGATGAGAGCAAAATGAAGGAAGAGGAATGGTGGAAAACATGAGAGACAAAGACAAGAAAAAATCCCTCCAGTGTAAGGAAGAACTGCAAGAAATGGAAACATCAGTTTCAACCTACAAAAATGGAATCCAGGGATAACCTTGAATCTTTATGAATACTCATCATGCCACTCCTTTGCCAGTTGCATCACCACCCTCAGCGGTGGTAAATATATACTGCACCACATGAAGCCAAGTCTAGTCTCAGAAATTCAGGCTCAGACAGTAGCAGAGGCTAGGAAATCTTAAACAGAGACTCTAGACTGTCCTGAAAACATTGGGATTAAGCAACAGCTGTGCTAATAATCTGAAGAAGACCTTCCACATCCTCAGCAAAAAAAACTCAAAACAGCATACTAAAACACACCGCACAAAATGTGCCACACTGGTAAATAGGATCGCTCAACTAATAGGAATCACTCAATGGAAAAAGGATTAGCAACCCTATGGGAAGGGAAAGGGATGTTCTGGAACTCACTGTCGGCCCACCCTACAGCTGTTAGGAACTGCAGGCGCCGAGACCCAAACCCAAAGAATTCATACAAAGCTGAAGGATCTACCCTGGATAGGAACTTGACCGATGGCCGGGAGTGGATACAGGGATTCTCAAAATGTGGAGGACTGCACTGTAAATGGAGAAGAATATCCACCTGTTTGTATTATCAAGGTCTTGGGTGTGATGCCCTTGTCTCTGCCTCTGATCGTCGGACTTGATACAAGTCCAACCGAAAGAGGATGTTGAAGGTAACAGCACATGATTAAAGACAACAGGAAGGATGATTTGCCTTTTTGCTTATGTTAGAAGTTAGGTCGAACGTTGTAAGCGGCAAAGTAAAGGCCGCAATATTCGATGAACGAATTTACCATTACCTCAAGTGAGGGGAATTAATATCATCTTAGACGACTCAGCACGATCCAAGAGACGTGCCGTGACTGAACAGGCTAGGGAGACTCCAAATGCCTAACGCATCTTCCACTATGTTCACTGAAACAAGTAGGGAATGAGTGGCAAAGGGATTGACCACCTCAGTGCACTTAATTTGAACAAGTTTTGATTAGTCTCACACCAACTATCTGCATGCTGGGAAAGTGTACAGCCGGGCCAGAGTCTTTTGGTACCTGGTGGGATGAAAATGTTTCAGAACTAACTTCCTTAAACATGGGAGAAGCTGCTGTAGAGGGAACTGGACCCTCAAGCACTAAGGACTTCATTCAATTCCGATAACTCCACCCACTCTCTGGGATCAGAAAGTGAAGAGGGTCCAAATTTCCATGGTACCTGGTGGGATGAAACATGTTTCATGAATATCTTCGCTAACACAGGAGAAACGGCTTAAAGAAGGAAACATGAGCTTCAAGCACTTATTCTTCACTCAGTTCCCATAACCTCACCCACTCTTGGGATCGATAGTGAAGAGGGTCAAATATCCTTGGTAACTGTTGGGGCTAGGAAACTAGATGATAGATTATCTTTCTCTGTCACTGGAGAAACAGCGATAAAGGAACATACACGCTCTCTACCTGGGGAGATAGGTATGTGTCCTTAAGGCAGGTCAAGTATATGAGGACTAAACTAAGGTTGTGTAATGAGGTTGGCAAACCTCATCATGCAAAAACTATTTGTATAGACGCATTTGCAAGCAGAGTGTAGGCTTTAATGCAAGTCTTTTGCCAGGAGGCAAGCTACATTGTAAGGTGCACAGAGGAGGAACATAAGAGAGGGAAGAGCATTACGAGCAGGATTTCTTAACATACCTCCAACCTCCTTGACTAAAGAGGAAACGGACTAGACATGTGTTTGATTATCAGGCTTACCCTTCGCAGAGGGAAAAAGAGGAAAAACATGAGATTGAATTAAACAAGAGATATGAAACAGGAAGGTATTGGCAGGACAGGAAGGAGAATAGTCGGCTCAACTTAAGTTAGCCGTAGGGCATAAACTTTTTAAAAGGGGGTGTGTGCCTATGTCACTAAGTGTATTTCGCGCCTTTTAGTCTCCGTCAATCTTGTCTCATACAAAACATTGCCTTACTCTCTAAATTCTCTCTAGAATCTACCACGCGTAAATACACATCAGGTGATCTCCCATTTGCTTCGGAAAATAAACTTCTTTTTCTTAAAATCGAGGTTACCAGCAAACCACTGTGGACCTTTTAAGTGTGAATTAAAAACGGCGCCTGAATTATTAATTTTAGCAAGGGATAGGCAGGTATATTGACTTTTGACCTTGGGACTCAGAAAAATGAAACTGGAGAAAGTAGGCGCGATTTTCAAGGCATAGTCTGGTAAGCCTTCTACGTAGCCATTCTTGCTAGCAGGGACGGTGGAAAGATAGTCTGGTTAAGAAATAGAGGGGCGGTATTTTAAACAGAGTGGTGGAGGCAGGAGTAAGTGTTATATTGTTATATGAATTAAATGAATTAATCATGTTATGTTTATACAACATTTATGTCAGTGATCTTTTGTTTTTCACTGTGACAGAAATTAATTTGATTTTGTATGGAGAGTAAAAACATTAATGATATATGAAAGTTTCAGTAAGAATACTTGTCTGTTTTATACTGAATGATTTTTACTACTTTATGTGTGATTTCAGCATGATTATTTGTATATTTTCATCCTAAATGATTTTGAAAATATCTTATTAATTATATTTTTAATGTGTTATTGTGATGTATCTATGTTATGATGGATAATAACTAAGGTATATGAATGCTATCACATAAACTTAGCAACTAAGTATTAATGGGCACATCATAGCATTTTATAAATGAATATGTTGGCCAGACTTGTAATACAGTGGGGTTCTCAAATCTTAAGGCAGCCACCAACATTTACAGAGAATAGAAAATTTACCAGTGGATCTCAAACATTGTAGAATTGACCCAATTGTATTATATAGCTTTTGGGAATGGTTTACCATTTGGTTCTCACCTTTTGATGACCATGCCCAAATTCACCAGAAGGAGAATTAAATCATATGTGAAAATCACTGCGGTTAAACCAAGTGGAAGCAGATATAGGTTGAGGACACTGTATGCATATAATGTCAGTTATGCTATAATAGATACTCTGATCGCATTTTTACAAAATTGATGTTAATTATGAGTTGTATCTATTAAGATGGACGATGCGACCCAGAGATATGGGAAACAAGAATACTTGCAAGATTAAAATGGAGTCAGGAATATTTGTTTGTCAATCAGTGTGTGTTTTTAGGTTTGTTAGACTCATGATAAAGTTGTGAGAGATTCAGTTTGTGTGCATACTCCATCCCAGAGATGTTGAATGAGCCTGTGTGCAAGAGGGAAGAGAGTTGAGTCCTCTGAAACGCGTAAAAAGCACATGCGTGGATGGTGCTGGGAATATTGAACCGATGGCAACTCTACTCAACGGAACAAATGAAATCAGATGTGTAGTTGTATGTGCTATTGATCTACATTGGCAATTATGCACAGTACATTATACTAATTAACTGACTAAGATCACCATTATAGCGTATCCAACATCGATGACTCAATTTATCTCTCAGAGACCTTGGTTCAGACACACTCGTCACTAGACGTCTGGGAACATATAGTTGTATATTTGCTCTTTTTTGGGTGATTCCTATTTTCAATTTTTGGTAAAGGAGTCCGTAACAGGGGTCATTGGTCATTTTTTTGGTTAATTATTTATTGGGTTGTATTGTTTTAGTCAACTTTAAATCTATCCTGGGGGCTGAGCATAAATTCTAAATATTGGGTCGGATATTTTTAATGTGGCTGGGGGGGGGGGACACCAAATCTTTATCTCTATATGTACTATTCATAGTTTTGTAGGGTATGGATAAAGATTGTATCGCTAGAAATAACTGTTTAGTTTCACCAGAAGTTTAGTAGAAAGTTTTTTTTGAGTGGACTATTTCGTGGAGAGACTGTGCATTAACTTGCAGTTGGTCAAGATGTTTCTTTGAGTTATCTTTTTATGTCATCATGTCTTTGTTTATTACATTTTCCCTTATACAAAAATAACACTTGCGTACACCTAGCAGCTGGGATTCATAAGCATAGTATTTTCCATAGGGTGACTGTGTATGCTGTAAAGTTTTCAATAAAAGTTAATTTTCAGTGTCTTTGATTTGAGATGTTATGTTGTTATGTGGGTGATATATGATTGACATCTTCTGTTTTTCTAAAAGCTTGTTCTTTTAGTTTATGGTCAACTGCTTTTGAAACTTTGGGATGATTATCTGTGTAGTATTTATTGGGATGAGAGGAGTGTTTACTTTCTCTCATAGTTGCAGTCTGCAAGGTCGTTTTGGGAATTTGCAATTATTTTATACTTGTGGTGTGGTTCAGTTTAGATATCAGGAAGTAGAAAATGCTTTTCAAGAGAAGAAAAAAGTACTGGCTGTTTTGTGGACCTACAAAAGCCTTTGATGAGTCGGGAAGAGGGATTTATTAAGTGATAAAAAAAAAATGAAAGGAGAATGTTCAGTGGATAGGGATTTGGATATACAGAGAGTAAAATTGATGGGAAATGAGATGAGTCACTTTTACAAGGTGTGGAACGGAGGAGTTTTTTCAACTTAATTTATTATTATGTGTTATTCTAACGTGAGGGTAGGATTTGGAAGGAGAGGCAGACATTATCGTGTTTTCTGGTGGTCCTTTGTTGGTCTACAGATGTTAATGTTGTCAAGGGACTTGGGTCTTGGGGTTGGATCTGGTCTTGTTTCCTATGTTGTCGTGGTAGCGGGTTTTATTTGCAGAATGGCAAAACATCTTAGTGGGATGTTTATTGGGTCTGCGGGGGTGGGGATTTAGGCTGTGAGTATCGTTGGTTGCGGGACATGGATTTTTGTTAGTTCAACACCTTTAGATATATTTTGAGGTTTGGATTGGATGAGGAAAAAAATTCTTGGAGACAAATTGGATAAGAGATTCACGTGAAAGAAATACAAGTGTAGACGGAGACCAAAGGAACGATTTCTTTGAAGAAAATGGCGGTCCAAGTTAGGGGCAAATAAGGATATTAAAAAAAAGTGTTTAAGGAATTATGCCAGTATTGAATATGTATGTTGCGGAGCAGATCAAAAAAACAAGAAGTTAAAAAGTTGAAATAGGTTAAGGATAATTATGGAGGGATGAGATGTTATATGTGATTGGGTGGGGGTATGGTGTGGGGGAATGGAGATTGGAGAAATATAGGTGGAGAGGGATGGTATGGATGGTGGGTGATGAAAGAATTGGCCAGGTTAGGTGGTTTTGATTGGAGAATATATATAATACTGGGTAGGTGATGTATGGTGTGTAGTATGTTAATTGGTTGTTAGTGGTTATGTGTGGAAATGTTGGATTTCTGAAAGATTTGTGGGAGAGGGGGAGTTGTGAAGGAAAATACAACTAAGAGGACGTGAACAAGTTTACAAGAAGGAATCAGATGGATCAAAAGGGGATTGCATTTTTATCGATTATAAGGGAGAATGCGTTAAGTCTTAAAGAAGTTAATTTATGGGAGAAGTATGGATATGCAAACTTAGAGATTCTATAGATAGAACGGTACCAAGGGAAGGTTGGGTGAGGGGGGAGGGATAGGGTGGGGGGAGGAGTGTGGGGTGGAACTATAGGTGTAGATGCAGAAACGGGAGTGGATGGTACCATGTCTGGTAGCTGCACAATCACCCATTATGGGTTAAATGCTTTTCTTGCTATTTTATGTTTGTGTCTATCAGCATGGGACGTTTTTGCTAATTGGTGAGTTGTGTGGTTGTACGGAAAGGGGCCTCAGTATGAGGAAAGTTAAGTCGATGTCATTATCGGTGAGCAAATTGAGAGAGATGGTGAGCATTCAAATCTGTGTTGCAGATGATGGAATCCAGCATTGCAATGAGTTGGGGGGATCAATTGGGCACAGATTAATACTGGCTCTTGACTGGATGGCGGATGAGGAGATATCTACAATGGAGGGTTGGAGGTGGTGGGTATTGGAAGTGGCTTGTGGCAGGGGGAGTGAGGATTCCTTGGGAGAGCCCAGAACAGAGACGATTGTGCAAGTTGATAGTTGGAGAGCCTGGATGACGGGGAATGCACAGTGTGTACCCCACTATCCAATGCTAATAGAACAGAAGTGGGGTTTGTATGGTGCCAGGGCAGGATAAAAATGTGGGAAAGAGATGGAGCTAGAATCCCTACTCAAGTTGCAGGATGGCAGAAAAGACGGGAAAGACAGGGTATTTTGAAGATAATTGACCCATATTTTCCATACGAGCTGGACGGCGCTCGGTAAAAAGGTGCGCGCGCAGAGCAGTGACAGGTGTGGAATAGTTACTATGGGAACTAAACAGATTAGGGATGAGCCACTTCCGTTGAAAAGGGTGCTAAAGTGTAGATATGGGAGAAGGCGACGGAAACCACAGTATCAGCAATCGCTTTTTTTTTTTTTTTTTATGGAGAGTACACGTCAAATAAATTGTTATGGTGTGCGAGCTGTGGAGTCACAGGAGGTGCAGTGCGGGTCTGAGCTCGACAGAGCCACATCTAGTATGGAGGACCTCTAGAGTTTGTGGAGTCAGCAGAGGACGGCGGAGGAGAACTATGACCAAAACAAAACAGAAAAAAAGAGAAACCAGAGTGCATTGTATGATGCATGGAATGAGAGGGAGTGAACAGCAGCAGAGTGGATACAGCAAAAAGACAGAGCTGGAAAACATCTTGTATGAGAAGCAAGTCAGTGTTTGCTGTATCCAAGAGACTCACTTGAAAGCAGATCAAACCTTTAAAATAAGGGGATATCAATGCTTTAGATCCGACAGAAAGATAGACGAAAAGGAGGAGTACTTACTCTTGTAAGGAATAACATTCCTGCACACGAAAGGAAAACCTTCATGGATGGAGCAGAATATCAGCTGTTGCAGATAAAGGTAGACAAGATGGAAATATAACTCCTGAACTATTACTGTCCGAACAACAAACCCCTGAGTCTCAGCTCTATACAGGTACCAGCCACCAACTTTATAGCAGTTGGAGACTTTAATAGCCACTCCCAGAGCTGGGGCTATAACATTCTGGATACAAGAGGTGAAGAGGTTGAACTTGGCAGATGATATCCTAATCTAGTCAATAATGCCACAGATATCTACTTTACTCAGAGGATGGCACAACAATTAACAACAGATTTGCTTCTCACACAGATATAGTGGATTATTAGTAGAGAAGTAGGAGACCAATAGGGGGAAGGACATCGCCAATCTTTCTTATGTCCAGAGTACAACTCTCAGTACAGGCCCAGCCATTACAAGATGGAACTACAAAAAAGCCAACTGGGGTTTATTCAGGCATCAGGTGAACACGCTGCTGTCTACCCTCAAGGTACAGAACAGAGACATTAATGAGTGGTAAAAGACTTCAACAGATGCATACTACAAGCTGCAAAAGAAACCATTCCCAAAGGATGCCGGCGTAACTACATACCATACTGGTCCAGCACACTCCAAGAACGTCAGGAAGCTATGGAGGGGGTAGAAAGGACGCAGAGTCTCAGCCTTCACTTGAAACTCACAACAAATGGAAAAAGGCTGTAGCAGAGTTTCAGAGAACAAAGCTATAAGAAAAGCGGAAAAGCTGTAGAACTAAAACGGCATCGCTGAACCTTGAGAAAGACGGCAGGAAACTTTGGAGATTAGTCAAGTCTCTAAATGAAGAGCGTTCTCACCAAGGCAGACTATCACATTGGATGAAGGTGGCAAACTTTTCAGAGGAAAACAAGCTGCAGACTTGTTTGCTAGAAGATACAGTTCAGAAAGCAACTTACCCATTAACATAGATCATCAGAGAGAGATAAGAAAAGAAATACTGGCAACCATGGGACAGACAGATACTCCTGGCCCAATGAGGGAACCCATCACACTAGGAGAACTACAGAAGGCTATTTCCAAGCTTAAGGGTCAAAAGTCACCCGGCCCAGACAAAATCAGCAACGAAATGCTAGTAAATCAGAGCTCAGCAGCAAAGACAAAACTGCTTGAGATATTCAACACAGTACAGATTGAAATGGTATTTAGAGTCTGAGCAGATCCTGGTGCCGGAACAAGCTGGATTTAGAGAATGCTACAGTATAGAAGACCAAGTTACTTACTTGTCTCAAGCAATAGAAGATGCCTTCCAGGAGAAGAAAAAGGTCCTAACGATCTGGGTCGACTTCAAGCAGGCCTTTGACAAGGTGTGGAAAGATGGCCTCATTGCAAAACTTAGGAGAAGTGGAATCCAAGGCAACATGATGAAATGGATCCAGTCATACTTGCATAACAGGAGAACTAGAGTCACTCTTGACGGTCTGCAGAGCAGAAAAGTGTTGCTCCATCAGGGGGTACCTCAAGGAGGAGTAATTTCCCAACACTCTTCCTTGTTTACATCAATGACTGGTGAAAGATCTCCCTGCAGGAGTTAAAGCTGCCTTATATGCAGATGACCTAGTACTCTGGTGCGCTGATGAAAATGTCACCACAGCAAATTATAGAAAGCAGCGGGCAGCAGACATGCTAGTGTCATGGGCAGAGAAATGGCTTATCACAATAAACACAGACAAAACTCCACAACACTGTTCTCCCTCGCCCCCAAGGACAAATCAGCTAACATACACCTAGGGACAACCGTGATCAAGGAAGAAAGCTACCCCACCTATCTTGGGGTGACATTTGACCAAAGGCTTACATGGAATAAGCATATTGAAAATGCAGAAGGAAAGGCCGAAGACGACTAGGCATACTCAGAAAATTAGCAGGTACCAACTGGGGAGCAAATGAACGAAATCTAAAGAAGATTTATAATGGAGTAATAAGACCACACTTAGAGTTTAGCTCAGCAGCATGGTCATCAGCTGCTAACTCACATCTGCAGTCTTTGGACAAGGTGCAAAATCAAGCTCTCAGGCTCATTACAGGAGCCATGAAAACTACACCAATAACAGAGATGCAGAAGGTTGCTGTATTACAGACATTGTCCATAGAAGAGACACAAAAACCATGATCCAGATGGAAAAGTACAACAGTATGCCAATGCACCCAATGAAGGCAAGACTAGATGATCTGGCATTGGGACGTCTAAAGCGTAGCAGCTTTGTGCATCGGGGGAAAAGACTTATAAGACAGCATCAAGAAGACCTATCCATGAAGACAACACCACTGAAGCCCACCCTATACCCTGTACCATGGGAGCAGGCCAGCAGTGCCCTCCAAATTAATAATCAGTCAGTGGTCTCACAAGTGGATGTGAGTATAATGATCTGCAAAAACGAACTGCTACATTGAGTATGATCCAAGAAAGCTATCCCGATCAATCATGGATACATGCCTATACAGATGGATCAGCAACTAATGCTGTTAGGAATGGAGGTGCCGGTATCTTTATCTCATATCCTGACAACCACTATGAGACTAGGCACATTCCCATGGTAAATTCTGTTCCAACTATACAGCTGAGGTTCAAGCTCTAGAGCAAGCTGCAAATATGATTTATAACACCAACTCTGACTGCCACCAGGTAGTCATCCTCACAGATGCACTGTCTGTCCTGCAAGCTCTCAAGGGTGGTAAACTCCCGCATCTGAGAAATGAACTAAACAAGGTAGCTGCCAAAAAAGAGAACCATACTTCAGTGGGTACCATCTCATTGTGGTGTACCCGGAAATGAAAAGGCAGATAAACTTGCAAAAAAGGGAGGAGAATGTGAACAAGAAGATAATGAAGTCACATACTTTGAGAAAAAGAGAGCTATCCAGACTATCAGAAGAGAACAGAACCAAACCAAAGACGACTATCACACTCTCGACCGGCAGGGACAGATAACTATTTTTCGACTCAGGACAGGGCATAACAAACTGAATAAACACATGCACAAGCTACGATTGTCTGCTTCACCACTGTGCACATGTGGATTAAACGAACAAACTGCTGAGCATGTTCTACAGGACTGTCCTCTGTATGACCAGTTAAGAAAGATATACTGGCCCAATGATAAAGCTATATGGAGTTAAAGAGGAACTTCAAAACAACAGTCGAATTCATCATCATGAGAACTGTCTGACGGTGTAATCATCAAAGATGCGATAGAGGAGCGCAAAAAGAAATAAACGTTTTATAGAATTGGACGTTATTGCTGATATCATAGACATATTATTAATGTTTTGTTTGGTTAAATACTGTTTGACTTACTGTACAGTTTTTAGGTTCTCTGTTATTCTAATTACTTTACTATAGTTTTGAGGGGAATATGATGATGCCAAATAATGTAATATATTGGTTCTTGTTGTTTATATCTTTATCCTTTAACTAAATATGTTTAGATTATTGTTTGAAGCATAATAACAGTAAGGTATTTATTTGAAATAGCGTTCCAGCTCCCCTCTGTGAGAGTTTCATTCATAGATACTGAACATGTTTTGATACTGACGTTTCTATTTCAGATGGTTATTCATCTGGTTATTAATTATTCTTATTGTTTTAATATAGTATTTTTAATCTCTGATCTACTCATCCCTACATATATTGAATGTTTATCAGATCTACCTTTCTTGGCTTCTTTATCTGCCTTTTCATTTCCCTCTATGCCAACATGTGAAGGTACACACGATATTAAAACTGAAAATCCTCGTAATAGCCAGAAATATCTCTTCCACTATATCATGCCACTGTCAAGTTTCTTAGTGACTGAATTGTTGAACGTGAGTTTATTAAAATTGTCACTTTCTAGGCAGGGTTGTTAGACAGGATATCCAATGCTTTTAGTACTGTTGAAAGAGATAATTTTCTTCATAAATTATTTAAAAAGAAAAAAAAGCTATATACAACAGCTTGGAGCACTCAGTTAACATCAATGGGGGCACTAGAAATAGCATGAGGAGCAGCGGCGTATTTAATGGCGTCAGACCCACCCTAGGTAATATAACATTTTGAGACATATTCCTCAGAATAGGCGCCTCTCGCACAACTAGTCAACCCTAAAAAAAAAAATCCTAAAAGTGCCACTATTTAGGAGCCATACCTGTGGAACTGCAGAGAACGGAACAGAGACTATATCAGTGGTCTTCCAGCTTTTTTTTTTTTTTTTTTGCTTTATGAACCCTTACCCTGGGCTTTGAGAAACTCAAGCAACCCCAACGTGTGCCGGGTATGAAGAGCCTCAAGTTTCGAAGATTTATGGCGACATGAGGAAACAAAGAGGCGAGGAAAGGAGAGCGATAAGAAAAGCCTCACAAAATTGTCTTAAACGAGAATGCACTGGGACAAGATAGCACAGGTGCCACTTTTTACCATCGGTTTTTAGAGCTAGTTTGGAAACTCTGGCGTGTGTGTGTTTTAATAACACAAAATTAATCATGTAAATAAGTTTAACGTAATTTAAACATGCAAGTATTTTGATTTCCAATGCATTTATTACTTGTTACTAACATATTTTTCTCATTAAAAATGTGTTTGTGCAGTCCACACATATGTACAATTTTAATGCCATACATCCTTTTTTTTTTTTTTTTTTTTTTACACACAAGTAACACCATGAACGCTTTGAAAAAATTCATGCTCCCCGGCGTTTACCATGCACCCTGATTGACTACCATCTGACTAAATTACATGACCAGAATGATTCTACACAAGACTTACCAGCGTATCCAGCTGTTGTCAGCTATTAGTTACCAGTCTGAGACACTCCCAAAAAAAACACTAATAAGTATCCAACAAGGTGGAGGTGTATGGAAGACATTCTGATGCGGAGCGCGGAGCAGTCCCTATCGATACTAGAGTGGAGCAGTGCAACAATCTGATTGCTCCATAACCCCGATTTTTAATATATCTGTTTTGTGTTTATTGATTAAAAAAACATGTTTAAAATGATTAACGTATGCTTTTCTCTGAATTGGCGCGGTGAATATTATCTTGTTCATGTATCTATTTGTTATGCTTAATCACCACCATTTGTTCATGCATCTGTTATATGCTTATTCTTGACTTAGTAATCATACAGGTTTACTATGTGTAGGTCCATTTTTATTACGATTTCTAGCGATGGTGATGTTGGTGGGGAATTTTGTGCTTTTAGGCGTTCTATTAGTAGTTTTCCTTATTGTTCGTATTTCTTACCTGTTAGCAGGTATTGAGCTGTGGTAGTTTTCTCACGATTTTATACAGTAGGGCATGCCTATACTGTTTCTTGTTACAATCTAAGCAGTTTCTCATTGGAAGTATTTTGGCTCTCTGAATGTTTGACGTGTCCGTGTTGCAGTTTGAATTGTCCACATTGTTGCGGCTTGTTTTAGTATTTCTGGAATGTTATTGATAATGAGCATCGTGCAATAGATGTTGTAGCAAATGTCGTATGGGTGGTGCCAGAACTTGAATTATAAAAATGACTTCACAACGTCTTGATGTTTTTTGGGTCCACATAGATTACGTAGTTTAATTGACGAAATAGGCAAACATGTTCATGGTCAAACATTCAATACATGAGTAATTTGAAGCTCCTACTGTCCTTCATAGAACATCACATATCTGGAATACTTACTATGCAGTGCCATCACGGTTATCACTGAAGTATCGGAAACCAGACATGGAGTTAATATAATCAAATTGCGATTGCAATACTTCTCTGAACAAATATTTCCTCGAACTCAATCCTTCTGTTCGGAATCTTTCTATAATATCAGAGGCGACCTTCGTACAATATACAGCCACGTAGAAGAATAAATATTCTACTAAATATCAAGGAGCAACAGCTTCGACGTCCTTCTTGGTCAAAAATCTAATAACGAAAGGCGGAAGAGTGGTGTGTTGTTGAGATCAGGCATGCCCCCAGTCTACCCAGCTGTAAATGGGTAACTCACCCTAGTCCTGAGTTAGGGAAGGCAAAGGCTCCAGGGGAAGCAGGCCCTAAACTTGGTCACTCCAACCGACGCAGGATGGTGTATGTATGAAGTAGAAGTGTAGAGTGTGATTACCGCGAATGGTGTACTGTTCGTGTGCTGACCAATATAACCACTCATACACATGTGTCTACAAGGCACCAATGCAGACTGCTGGAATCTTTGTTTACTCAATTTATTCAGACGTACACACTGGGACATACGAGTACATCATGGTATGTTGACATATCATTTTGTAGGTATACATAGCAGATCTGAAGTCATGACACATTCAGAAATAATGGGCAGTACATCAAAAGTTCAATGTCATGATATATTATGGCCGCATCCCCCTATCTGACTAAACGCGTCAGTGAAGGCAGATCGGTAAATAACTAAGGTTACTTGACGTCCATAGTTTGTAGCATATATTATGAAACCACGAAAGAGGGGGTTTCTAGCAAGATTGAGATCTCCCTGTCACTGTCCGATAATAGGATAAATAATCTGTTCTCTTGGCAGTGATCAAAACATATGATGACCGAAATCTAACATGGCCGCCTCCCTGAGTTGTCGTTCACTCATTCATAGGAAGGAGAATATAAGCCAGAGTTAATTTATAATGGGTATATAAATGATTTCATAAATGTTCCCATACAGCTCTACGATGATCAGGTTAATTCACGTAGCCATAACCGCTGTAGGAAAGTCTGTCATCTTTGTCGATACAAAACACGACCCTAGCGATACGAAGCACAATGTTCCATCTAGGTCGAATCGACATGAGATCATCAAAATAGGGTCTGGCAATACATGGAGTCCGAATTATACATTGTACCGTACCTTAGGAGAGTCTCTAACATAAACTATAGTAGAGATACCATCTCCTTTAGAAGAAAACCACTTCCTGAATTATATTTCCTTAACAATCTACCAGCCCTTTGAAAAGTGCGTACCAGCCATTATCACGGTACATCGGAACTCATCACGACTTGTCAAGACAACTCATACTTCCGCTAGACCGGAATAATAAGAATCTAGTCCCGCCTACCCATCCAAAATATACAATATAGGACTGATTCTACTTGTACTAATAATATGTAATACATATGAATTCAGGCCATAAACATAATAAGCAAATTAATATATTTTCTGGCCCTAAAAAAAAAGTACAAACGTAAGAGCAATCCATGCGCCGGATCAATATCAAGAACGATTACTCCTATAATCAAAAGTGTGAATCAAACATGGATTCTCTCGCTTTTACCATAGACAGCATTTTCATACACAAATGAATGAATGTCTATATTTTTTTCCATATTAAATAGCCATATCGATTTTTGTAATATGTGCGTCAAAATATACACGCAACAGATTACCACACCCCTCGGGGAAAATCATTTTTTTTTTTTTTTTTGAAACACATCTAGGAGCAACATACAATAGGCTCACAACGCACCAATAACAATGCGCAGATGATAAGCATAAGTTTTATGACCTTAGAGAAGGTACTTCTCTAAGTATTAATATTTCCAGAGAGGTGTCACCAACGCATACTACAATATTAGCAATGACCCAATTTCCACATTAGTTTATACATAAATTTCATCTAAGATATCTTAACATCATGATCATCAAAGACGAAAAACATTGAAAGATCAGCGGTGAATAAATATCAATGAACCGCTAAGTAGTGTTACAATCAATATATGATATATTACATATGTGTACACATTTCAACATAGAAACAACTGTATCAAAGTTGTATAACAGTTATGAATCATGTGGGCATCTAGACAAAATATCTGCCATCACATTTTCTGACCCACGGATAGCTCGCACCGAAAAATGAAATGGCTGTAGAGCAATCGCGTATCGCGTTGATCTCGCGCTCTTCAGATTTTTACTCTGAATAGCCGTAAGAGCTTTCTGGTCAGTTTCCACAATGAAATGCGCGCCCAGAAGAAATCTTTGCAGTTTAAGGATTGACCAAACCATAGCCAATAATTCACGGTCTAGGACCGAGTAATTCTTCTCTGCGGCATTTAATTTCCGAGAAATATACATCACAGGATGCAGAGTTCCAGAGTACTCTTGCATTAGTGCAGCTCCAATCCCGGTGGATGAAGCGTCACTACGAAGAATAAATGTCTTATCCTTAGAAGGCAATACTAGGATAGGTGAAGTAGAAAACATAGTTTTAACCTTATCCAAAGAGGATTGACATTCTTGAGTCCAATGGACTACATTAGGAGACCCTTTCTTTAGCAAGGAAGAAAGAGGTGACATAATGGAGGACAGATTCGGGATGAATCGTCCATAAAATTGTATTAGACCTAAGAGACTTCGTACTTGCTTTTTAGTCTTAGGAATAGAAATGTTAAGTATCTTACTTGTATTATGGTCTTCTGTTTTTAGGAACCCATGACCAACACGGTGTCCTAAGAAAGATATTTCGCTAAAACCAATACATGCTTTCGATGGTTTCGCTGTCAGGTTATGCTCGCGTAAGATAGACAATAGTTCATTTATACCATTATAGTGATCGTTCCAAGTATCACTGAAAAGACAGATGTCATCAAGATACGCAATGACATCTGAGCGATGAGATAGGATTCGACGCATCATGCGTACAAATGTTGCAGGGGCGTTCATAAGACCGAAAGGCATGAAATTCCATTGGAATAGACCCCTAGGCGTCGAAAAAGCAGTAAACGGTTTGGCGTGTTCGGATAGTGGAACTTGCCAATATCCCTTAGACAAATCGAGTTTAGTAAAGAAGTGAGAATTCGATAGTCTCGTAAGTAGCTCTTCTAGTAAAGGCATAGGTTCAGCATCGAATTTAGTCACTTGATTCAATTTGCGATAATCCACGCAAAGACGTATGTTATTGTCTTTTTTTTCGTACTATAACCATCGGCGAAGAATATGCTGATGTGGATGGTTCAATAATTTTTAACTCTATCATCTCATCTAACTCTTTCTCTACCTGTGCTTGAAAATGTATCGGGATAGGATACGGTCTGACTCTTATAGGACTATGGTCAGTAAGAATAATGTCATGTTGAATGACATCAGTTTGACCAGGAATGTCAGTAAGGACATCCTGAAATTGTTCTAACATAGTAGAAACTTGTTTCTGCTCTCCTGGAGATAATTCTGGAGAAATTGCAACATCTTTCCATGATTCATTAGAGTGAAGAGGAATCATTGGAAAAGGTAAATTTACATCCGAGAAACTCGTTTCCTCATCCTGTATTACTGACAGAGATGAGTACTGTCCATGTTGGACTGGAAAATCGTCCGTTGCCTGGAAAACAGGTTGTAAATAATCAGGACGTTCATGGAATTCCGTGAGCATGTTGATGTGGAAGGTTTTACGCTTCCCGTCAATATCGACGATATAGTCAACATCGGAAACTTTTGATATTATATCGTACGGACCTTTCCAAGAAATGAGAAGTCTATTTTCCCTACAAGGTAGCAAGACAAATGCTTTGTCACCTGGACAAAGTTGTCGCAAACATCTCTTTTTTTTATTGGCAAATTCCCTTGCCTTCTGTTTCGCAAATTCAGAAGAAGCAGTTGCCAATTTGCATGCTTCAATAATCTTGTGTCTAAGTGCGATGACATATTCATAAGAGGATTTTGTGTCATCGACAATATTATCAGCATATCTTCAGAGTCGACTTACTTGAGACAATGGTATCCCGATTGATTGCGTTACCAGATAATATTTCTCTAGCTGGAAAAATCCCAGGAACTTGAGAAAATATTAAACCAACAGAGGCATCTAGCGAGCATCAGCAGTAGTTATGGCTCTTGTAGAGGAACAGGCCATTCCCTAATTCAACGTATGTGCGACATAATCATACACATCGTCAAAATAATCTTAGTATCTCTATCTGTTCACGACTTTACTTAAAAATGGAGCCATGTACATCCTATCGGCCATTTTTTTGAATACCATGGCCGGAATGGGGAATTCTATTTCCTGCTCCGCTGCACCCAAAAAAAAGAGTGCATCAAAAATTGTGGAAAGACCAAAATCAACTTAATTGCACATCTTTGACAATACTTTAAGTAGATTTAGATAAACAATAGATTCGTTAGTTCTTAGTAGTAGTTCTTATTAGTAGGTAGGTTAAAAAGAAAGATTGAAAGAACAGCACTATGAGCTTTAGTACTCTGGTGTGCCACACCATATAGTCGCAGCACACTGCGAATCATGAACGTGCTGTGCAAAAGATTTATAACTCTTTTGATTTTGTATGTATCCCACAAGCAGGATGCTTTGATCTTAATGATTGGACCGGAAGTCCTTGTACTCATACCGTCAAAGTACTGCCATTTTCATCGTACTCCAAAATTGAGATTTACGATTTGTATCCTTATTCGGATCGAACCTTTTGTTGCCAGAGTAGTAAGAAGAAGTAACGAATAGAGATAGGAATCATTGATCTTAAAATCGCTGTTTGGACTTTAAAGGAAAATCGTGGGGAAATCACCAATCTTCAACTTATCGAATCTGCGCGTCATCATGCTTTAATGACGTTCGACCCAGATGTTGAATTGCCCACATAAGAAAGGCCTTGCTAAAGACCCTAGTGATTACTGCATTAGCAATTGCATTATTAACATATTCCCGGCTTAGAAATTTTGCTGAAAGTGACATCTTCTTTCACTCCCATGAATGCGACCGACCGATGATAAGCTATCAGCGATCGGATTCGGCAAGAACATGCGTTGCGACAAAACGCTGTAGAAGAAAGGCGTAGACTCCATATTGATAATGGGCAGTGGACAGTAACTCGCAATGTGGGCACCAAATGGCACACTTACACATTTGACGCATACTTAGCTTGACTGTACCGCTCGAGAACGGATTTACGAGTAATTGCAAATTACACATCTCCATGGGATCGTAGTGAACCCCGAATCGAAAAGAATTGATAATGGGGAGAAGCCTATCTATTAACCCTACATTAAAAGACCTGGGAATCACACTCTTCCAATTATGGCGCAATGACGCAATGTGAGGAGCAAAGAATAGCCGTGCGGGTAAACCAGCAGCTTAAATGTAGACACTGTGGCTGGATAACGATACTCCTGCTGTTTGCATTAAACATCCTCTCAGTAATGCTCTAAGCAAAATCGATTGGGAATAGGTCGGAATGATGCAGACACTGTTGGAGTCTTGTTTTATCAATTATTCTGATTATAAAGAGGGAGTATTGTATGACTACTTTTGATGGTTGTGCAGGGGCGAGTTAAGCAAGACGAATGGGGGGGGGGGGGAGTGATTATCAATAGGATTTTTTGGGCATCACTTTTGGTGCGTGTTGTGGACCTCTGACCATAATCCTTATGGCTTTACAAGTCAATACAATAGATTGTTATTATTTTTTCGTTTTGTGATATATCTCACAGGCGGCCAGTGTATAATCATAAGATGTCTGAAAGGATATAATAATTAACTTATCCCTGAAATATTAGTATTACAATAAAAAAAAGCTACTTAAAAAAATCTATAAAATACAGTTAATCTATTAAACCACAGCGCGAAAAATGATTTATAAAAAACATAAAAAAGAGCTGAAGTAAGAAGAAAAAAACCACTACACCATTCCTAGATTGTAAAAGTTCGCAAATTTGATCATCAACACGCTAAAGTGGAGCGTTTAATAAACCCATATCTTTTCTCATATTCCGAGAGTGTGATCTCACTGGCGAATCATAATTAATGATAATTTGCATTTGTTGTCTTCAAAGTTGATGTGTTTGATGAGAAGCTGATTATCAGAGATTCCAATTTCGAAGAAACATATGGTTTTTGAACAAGTATAGTTTATTTGATTTGGTCACCTTATCTCAGATTTGCTTTCTTACTCCAATGCAAGATTGTAAGTGCTCTTGTACCTCCTTACGTACATGTGGGGGTGATTCCCTACAATTCTTCATGTAATTATCCAAGCAGCCTAGGACGAGATTTTTACCGTACATTCATTCCTTTATGATCACCTTTTGTTGCCATCATCTGGAGAGAAGAGAATTTTCTTTTAAATCTAGGGGTGATTTTCCTTGCTGCAGAATATAAGAATAAATCATCGTTTCAGGGTCTCCACCAATAGTGGATCATCTATGGCAAGACCCACTGGTTCAATATCGAATGTGAGATACAGATTTTGTGGCATCAGTACGCTAAAGGTAAGCTCTTCAAGGCTTGTAATAGATGTCATAGTGGCTCCTAGGAATAAGTGATATTCCCCCCCCCTGACATTAGAGAAGGACTAATGCCCACAATTAACATTCTTCAAAATTACAAATGGCGTAAAGTACTGGGGGTCCTGGATGTCGCAGATGATGTAGCATTCTAAGTTTCAACATTCCATCCTGAAATCCTGACATTATCAGCTTTTTCGAATCACAATAGTAGGAAGAAGACATGTTGGTCTCACCACCTGGTAATCTTCAGGCTACCCCCCATAATATATGTAGCATATTAACTAAAGCCTAGACTGTAAATTCTAACGGACCTTTGATCTCACTTGAACCTCAAAAATACAGAAAGTGGCTGATATATGTTTCATTATTTACTAAAATGACTGTAGTCGCATTTACGACTTGTCCGGCCTCATCTCGCTACAAAATAGTATATACTTAGTGCACTGAGCGATGACCTCATCCCTTTATTGATACGGTGTTAAAATTTGACCATTACCATCATATTGGAAATATACATAGGAGCAGTTTGTAACCCCTTCCATTCTATAATTCCAATGGTTAAGCCCCGTTCAACAATCATCTAGGGGAAAGCGGGTAGGAGTTTTATGCACCAATCACTTTTTTTTGGAGAAGTAGCTGAAACTTATATTATAACAAATTCCACTACTGTACGCAGCAACTGTGTAAAATAGAGATGACATTTAGCTGAAAGAACTCAGACTAATCTTAGCAGAGAGATATTAAGAGAAGTAAAAGCTGGACCTTTTTTTACCATATTCACGCGTTGATGAGATCATACTCCTCATCCCTATTTGAGTATGGTTCATCGTGTTTATCGTGTAAGTCCCTGTGTGAGAAGCAAGAGTAAAGCAGGAATAAATACAGAGATTAAAGGCGCCATTGTCTTTTGTTTAGCTAATAAGTTGTAACGGGTTAAATGGAACGCCATATCACATTAATCAAGTGATCCTTTGAATAGCAATAGGTCCCCTCATTAAGGTAACGTTGAAGTAGTAACATTCACCCCCCACTCTATAGATCTATTCCTCACCTCTCAACTTGAGTTATCCCTGTGTGTTGGTAACAGATGTAGAAGTAGAGATATTGGTTTCTGTCACCCTTCGATCCTCGCAGTAGATTTGGCGCATTCAAAACTCTCAGCCTAATTGGGTTATATTATAGAAGAGTAGCTATGTGTTCTCCCTATTGTACCGAGAATATTCTAACATTATGGGGTACCCCCTCGCGTGTCGAGGACTATCAGCGTCCGATTCCAGGTTTTCTAGACAAAGAAGCTTCGTGTGATTCTGATTTGTGTTATTTTTGGAGTTTTATATAGTTTTATGCCAATTAACCTCATTTGTATCAAATATCGAGGATATTTTTTTATGCTCCCTTCAAATTGTGGAGTGAGTGATTGATGTACTAATTTGATAATCGTTCTGCCGTGTGGCAAGTGGCACATACTCTCTTTAATGTTAGAGTTACTCATCATATCAATCATGTCATTGTGCCGTGGCATAGGTTACCAATAATCTTCCACTTTGCACAATATTGTGTCATATGTTTACGTTCATGTACGACTGAGGTTTAAAGATGCGGAATGATATGTTTTTTTACTGAAGAGGTGTGTTTGACCTTGTCTAGTTAGCAATAAATGTTCCAGTAAGACCATCAAATGTTTCTCTGTTTTGGATAATTCAATCCATCGTGAAAGTGTAATTCGTGCTTTTGAGATGAAATCTGAGAATTCTACACCTACCTCAGGTCTCATTGTTTTAAACAAAAGACGGTAACCTTCCTCAGACAGCTGATATCTCTTTATCAAAGCTGCCCTAACAGCATCATAATTATCTTTGTCGGCCTCTTCAACAAAATATAACTTACTCAGAGACTCCCCTTTTAGATTTTCAGACAACTGATTCACATACTGTGATTTGTCAACATTATGAGATCGACAAGCCCGTTCAAATCTAGAAAGCCAAAATGTTATGTCATCACTGGTAGGGTTAAACGCTGGTACCTTGACCTTGTACACAAAGGGTTTACCATTACTACCAGATGCCTGATTAACATTACTCATACATGTCAATTTTAATTTCTCTAATTCAAACTCATGTTCTCTTATTGCTTTTCTCTCTTCAGCTTCTCTATCTAATCTTTTCTGTTCTGCAGCAGCAGCAGCTTCTAATTTTTTTCTGTTCTGCAGCAGCAGCAACTTCTAATTTTTTCTGTTCTGCAGCAGCAGCAACTTCTAATTTTTTCTGTTCTGCAGCAACTTCTAATTTTTTCTGTTCTGCAGCAGCAGCAACTTCTAATTTTTTCTGTTCTGCAGCAACTTCTAATTTTTTCTGTTCTGCAGCAGCAGCAACTTCTAATTTTTTTCTGCTCTGCATCAGCTTCTAATTTCTTCTGTTCTGCCTCAAATCTCCTTTCCTCCACTTGCATCTGCAATTTCTTAAGTTCAGCAGCAGTTTTTTTCTCTTCTGCAGCTAATGCTTTGTCATATTGAGCAACAGCCCATTGTTCTAAGTCTTTTCCAGTCTTATCAAGAGATTTTCCTTGTGCAATGAAATAATCTAATGTAGACATATTGTCTTCTTAAATCAGAAACCTGAAAAAGTAAATAAATTACCCTCTTTCACGTTAATGAGAGACAAGTCTATACCATAGACTTAGTCTTAGTCCAAACTTGTATGGTTTATAATAACCAATGATAACTTGAGTACCTGTGGACAACAATAACTGTATCTCAAATACTGTGGGAGACAAGCCTTACAAAGGTCTTGTATATCTCAATGTAATCAAAGATCACTTGGGTACCTGTGGAAAAAATATTTCCCTTTACCAATCACTTTGGGAGACAAGCCTTACAAAGGTCTTGTACATTTTGTTTTATAACAGTAACAATCATATAGTACTGATTTGTACTATACTATCAGTGTATACCACTATACGTCATATGTCAACTAAAGACATTACAAAGGACAAACAAGAAAAGACAATATGAACACATTTGCAGAGATCAAATTAAATTAAATAGGAGAAATGAAAAAAATGATCACAGAAACCGTGATGATAACTGCCATAATATAACAAGACAAATACGCCACAGTGTATAAACATAAGGGTGTAAAGAAATCAAAAATAGAAAAGATGAGACCTACAATTATACAAACAAATCAAACAAAAATAAAGAACAGAAAAAAATGTTACAAATACAAATATGAAACAGTCGTCACAACTAACAAAATATTTGCAAACTATGTTGCATGCAAATTTCAATTAAGAAATTGCTCCCTATCGAACGCCAGAACAAGACCAATATCATTCGGTATTTCCTGTTCTAGTCACCTCCCATCCAGGCCCGCAACATATAAACACCTACACATATAAACAAATAACATGTAAGCATAAATAGCATATAGCATACAATATAATTTATGTCATGAATGGAATGTGTTGCAGGTATAGTGTTGTAAAGCAGGCACAGTTTATTTTAATACTAATAACTTGCCACTTTATTGAGTAATAGATTTAATTCTAAACTATTACACTGTCAATTTTTTCTCTTTTGAGCATATGAAGATCCAACGATGAACTATGCACTTTATGTTCAACAACACTGTGATTCTTCTGTACGTTGAGAAATGTCAACAATACTGCTCCAGATATTTTCTACACTTGATACCACTGTCCTGTGTAATACTGTCTGTACAGCGAAAAACTGTCAACAAGCGCTGACCTAGATACAGCATCCTATCGGTAATACAGGTCAAGCTGACATCGACTGTATAGCTGTCCTACTGGTGTTGATGTGTTCAAACAAATGTTCTTTCAGCTGTAAACTGTGATTCTCAACACAAAACTGCGTAAGCTGGACCCAGGAATCTGGCTCGCCACTGTAAAGTTTCTTTTCTTCTTTCCACTCTAATGAAGTGTCAGTCTGTATACTCTGTAAGGAAGAGTGGTGTGTTGTTGAGATCAGGCATGCCCCCAGTCTACCCAGCTGTAAATGGGTAACTCACCCTAGTCCTGAGTTAGGGAAGGCAAAGGCTCCAGGGGAAGCAGGCCCTAAACTTGGTCACTCCAGCCGACGCAGGATGGTGTATGTATGAAGTAGAAGTGTAGAGTGTGATTACCGCGAATGGTGTACTGTTCGTGTGCTGACCAATATAACCACTCATACACATGTGTCTACAAGGCACCAATGCAGACTGCTGGAATCTTTGTTTACTCAATTTATTCAGACGTACACACTGGGACATACGAGTACATCATGGTATGTTGACATATGAATTTGTAGGTATACATAGCAGATCTGAAGTCATGACACATTCAGAAATAATGGGCAGTACATCAAAAGTTCAATGTCATGATATATTATGGCCGCATTCCCCTATCTGACTAAACGCGTCAGTGAAGGCAGATCGGTAAATAACTAAGGTTACTTGACGTCCATAGTTTGTAGCATATATTATGAAACCACGAAAGAGGGGGTTTCTAGCAAGATTGAGATCTCCCTGTCACTGTCCGATAATAGGATAAATAATCTGTTCTCTTGGCAGTGATCAAAACATATGATGACCGAAATCTAACATGGCCGCCTCCCTGAGTTGTCGTTCACTCATTCATAGGAAGGAGAATATAAGCCAGAGTTAATTTATAATGGGTATATAAATGATTTCATAAATGTTCCCATACAGCTCTACGATGATCAGGTTAATTCACGTAGCCATAACCGCTGTAGGAAAGTCTGTCATCTTTGTCGATACAAAACACGACCCTAGCGATACGAAGCACAATGTTCCATCTAGGTCGAATCGACATGAGATCATCAAAATAGGGTCTGGCAATACATGGAGTCCGAATTATACATTGTACCGTACCTTAGGAGAGTCTCTAACATAAACTATAGTAGAGATACCATCTCCTTTAGAAGAAAACCACTTCCTGAATTATATTTCCTTAGCAATCTACCAGCCCTTTGAAAAGTGCGTACCAGCCATTATCACGGTACATCGGAACTCATCACGACTTGTCAAGACAACTCATACTTCCGCTAGACCGGAATAATAAGAATCTAGTCCCGCCTACCCATCCAAAATATACAATATAGGACTGATTCTACTTGTACTAATAATATGTAATACATATGAATTCAGGCCATAAACATAATAAGCAAATTAATATATTTTCTGGCCCTAAAAAAATAAGTACAAACGTAAGAGCAATCCATGCGCCGGATCAATATCAAGAACGATTACTCCTATAATCAAAAGTGTGAATCAAACATGGATTCTCTCGCTTTTACCATAGACAGCATTTTCATACACAAATGAATGAATGTCTATATTTTTTCCATATTAAATAGCCATATCGATTTTTGTAATACCTTCACTGCGTGACGTCATATGTAGACAACCCCTTTTCAGCACCTGATGAGCGTATCTTACTTTCAGACTTTGGTTCCCGTTATCTGTCGATTCGTTTGTTATGATTTGGCTTTGGACTTCCGCTTTTCACAACTCTATGTTTATGTGGACCCAACTGATTCCTTTGTTTTTTTTACGTGCTTGAATTTCTGAAGCGAGTCAGTTAAAATTGTTCGTTTTATGGGAGGATTATCTGCAATTATTTCAGGTGCTGTTGCTATTGACACCATTTCTGCCGTGAAGACATGGGTTTTCATACTTAACTTTTCTTTAATTTCCAAACAGTATTTTGTTTTTAACACATAAGGAAGAGAAACCCGAGGCATGTAAACAGTAAATTAATATGAGACAAACATAAAGGTATGTTATCAGGCACTCGTAGGAAATAAAGAAGTAGAACACTAGACAACAGAAAAACAACAGACATGAGTGGCTTACCCAGGATTCAAACCCTGGACCTTCCGTGCGACAACCCCGCCTAGCTATGCAAGCGAATCACACTATCCTCCCTGCCACCTACGCATCACCAACAAATGATGCTTCGATGACAGGTCATTAGTGCGAACCGCAAGACATTACACCGGAAGTTTACCATGGGCAGTAAAGCCCATTAATGACGCAATCACTTCTATTGTTCCCCTATTATATAGTATAGGCCAGTCCACACAAGACAAAGACCTTAAAATACTGTGTCCAGTAAATGATAGTAGACTTAGAACAGTAAGAACAGGACAGAGGGTAGGTTTGGTATTGTATAAACATTTATAACACATAAGGAAGGGAAACCCGAGGCCTGTAAACAGTAAATTAATATGAGACAAACATAAAGGTATGTTATCAGGCACTCGTAGGAAATAAAGAAGTAGAACACTAGACAACAGAAAAACACCACCAATCGGAAGCTGCTTGCATGGTGCGGTCGGGAAATGTGCATACCATCACTGCGACGCTGGAAGTTGGTTGGACATGTCCTCATGATAGACCCCAGCGACATCGCGGGAACTGCTAGGCTGTGGACCCCAAGGGGAAGGTGAAAGAGAGGCAGACCAAGGACAACCTGGCGGAGAACTACCAGAGTTGGGACACTGCACGAAGGATGGATACCGACCGAGGAAAATGGGGACAGTTTGTTGCTGCCCTCAAGACGCCACTAGGCGTAATGGTCACTGACTGATGTGTCAGTCGGGGGCTAAGATTCCAAGAAGAAGGTCTTCCTAATCACATACAAGGGCAGTGAACCGATGGGCTAGAGCCCAAATGCTGCAAGATCTACAACAACAACGATGACGTCAACAACAACATACGATGACGACTACAACAACATACGATGACGACTACAACAACATACGATGACGTCAACAACAACATACGATGACGACTACAACTACAACAGCAACGATGACGTCAACAACCACAACAACATACCATATGCCTGAGGAACAGACGTCCTATTTGTTCTTTGTCTCCCATGAGACCCACATTAACTACAAAGGGCCCTGGATTTTATACATCCCCCTTATTCCCATATCTGGGGAGCGGAGTGGCTAAGAGGTATGGCATCCGCCTCGAATTCTAAAGGTACCAGGTTCGCTCTCAGTGCAGGGAATATCATTGATGTAGATATTTTTCAGAATCAGTGGTTCCTATTGTCATACCTGATCTCCTAGGTAGTGAGATCGGATACATAGCCTTCTTGGATAAGGGCGAAAAAAATAGGAGGTCCCGTGTGCAAGTTGGGCACGATAAAAATCCCTCGGCAGTTGGAAATCGTAAAGGTAAAAAAATAAAATAAGGAAACCTGCGCACTAAAATATTTATAGAATGAGAAATTCCTGTATTCACACATTAGGATCCTCCTCGGTGCTACTGAGTTTATGCACTGTGCTGAGACCATGCTGAGTGTGATCTAAGGGAGGAGATCGGAGAACTTATGAAGTTGTCCGTGTGCAATAAAGATGATCCTTAAAACCGAACCATTCCCATATCTGCTCTTCCTAAGTCAAGTCTCTCGGCCTCTTCATGTTACGGTTATATCAGTTTTGAGTTTTCCACCCTCCTTTGCCAGTCTGTCACGAGAGGGGTTAATATTGTTTGAAATGTAAGATATCCTGGACACAAAGTTGTATCAGGTTATACCAGGATAGTGCTAGATAAGCGACTAGTCTTATAAGAAATACCCCCTTCTCAGAAAAGAGTAAGGGTGTACTGACATCAAAGGTAAGATCAAGCTGTATAAGTTCCTAGGAATGATGATAGTGTTTTATCCTAGGTTCCTAAATGCTTCTCTCAAGATCCTCCTCTGTTTAAAATGTTAAGCTCTGCTAGGGGTATTAACTAAACTATTTACCAACAAGAAATGTAACTTAACTTAAATGATCCAAGTTGGTAAAATTTACAATTTATTTTGTACAAGTTTTCTTTTCTTTGTAAAAATTTTCATTGAACTCAAAATTGATTATAAAACAAAATTAATAAAATTCTTTGTTAAATATTCACAAATAATTACAGTCTTTGAATTTTATAGAAATAGTT
The DNA here is from genome assembly GCA_024509875.1 of Oreohelix idahoensis. NCBI lineage: Eukaryota > Metazoa > Mollusca > Gastropoda > Stylommatophora > Oreohelicidae > Oreohelix > Oreohelix idahoensis. The sequence continues at coordinate 46,497 of JAMPIV010015212.1, forward strand.
CTTCTTTCCTGGCTGAAAATCTGGTTGTAGACTGTCTTTATTTTTAGGATCAACAATGGTTCTCACAGTTACTGAATTACAGTCAATCACTGGCTATAAGTCTGCCTATCTAGCTGCAATGAATGGTCATCATTAGATATAACTGTCTTTGATTGTGGTAATACTGGTGTATACTGGACAGTAGCCTTGTTTGGCCACTTATCTGTCTTTATTGTATTGAAGCCTGTCACACTTCTGTTCTGGAAGGAAAGATCAACTGAGATTCCTCCAGGCAGTAGGTACTGGGTGGCTGTCCCTCTAAACTCAAAGGGCGCTCGCACCACTAGTTCCTTCAGTTGTGGCTGGCTCTTTAGAGTGTACTCTTATGACAGGATATAACCTGAAATATATTTGATTAACCACTATATTGTCTATCTCTATCTCTCTATCACAGATGTAGGGGATGAGAGACAGTGTCAGACAGTGTGCAGGTAGACGCACAGGGCATAATATATCAGTAATAACACAATCCAGTTCACCGTGAATACAATCTTTCTCCAAATCCTTGGTTATAGCTATTTGTCCATGATTCGCCTCCATACAATTATTAGGTCTTGTGGAAAATACTGTGTAATATCTTAATCAATACAGTAATACAATTCCTTTCATCCTTTCCTTTGTTCCTGGTGTGTGTCCCATTCCATCAAGAAATAATTCTTTAAATGCTTTTCTAAAACTATGAACACACTTTTCGCTGCCATTCTCAATTATTTGAATATACACAGGCTTGGTTTTGCCTCCAGAAATTACACAGTGGTTTAAAACACATCTACACTTCCTAACGCACAATTTAAGTAATTAATTAGAAATATATATATATTTATACATTCTTTCTTACCCTCAAGTACATACAGTCGAGCTGTTAATGGTCATGCAGTCTGCTCTCAGATGCAGAAGGCAAAGGAAGTCTTCACTGACAGAACTGGCGCTCTCGCTGTATTTTCAAAATTTTATGGCCTGCTTTCGCAAGAGGGCAAGTCCTTATATAGGTCAGGGCCGAACGACACAGAAAGCAGTTCTGTTGAAGTGTGTTGCATACTCCAATATCGGCATACATTTGTCTAGATGTGCGTGTATGGAAAACTAGAAATTTTAATATCTTCCTTATTCCTGGAGCGATTTCCTTCATCTTAGGCTTAAAACACGCCCTGGATTATTCTTCATCTTCCTAGATAATTGTCTTTTCTTTACATAAATCCATCTTTTCATAAGCGTAGCCAAAAATAGCAAATTTTCGACTTGCCTGATGTCTCGTTGCATTCCACTCGAGATTTCTCCATTAATATACCACTTCCCGTGGAAATCTTTGCACATTCTTACAAATGGACATTCCTATTTGTGAATTATTAACCTCTTCTATGCTGTACTTCGCTCATAAGTCTGTAGATTACCTCCAATGATAATACGGTTACACAGATTCAAAGCCGGCCATTGTTAGGCCAATACGTTTGTAAACAACATGAATAAAAGTGCCTTTCCATTGGTCCGTCTAGCATACACTGTTATAAAGTATGGCGTACCGTTGTGGTAGGAATGACGTGTTGTTAATCAGACTTCACGACACAGTCTATCATCTCTTCATTCCCAGGGACATGAAAGGGAGATATGATCAATTGTATCTTAACTTTGACTAAACAGCTACATGATCTAGATTTTGCAGATGACCAGGCTGTTATGCCAACCATAACAATTTTCAGATGCAAGACGAAATGCAAATACTCGATGAGAGGTCACAGCAATTGGGTCTGAAAATATAATTATTTATTTTTTTAAATAAAATTTTGGCGAGGCGCGTCCCGTTCAACCTAGCCGGTTATATTAGGGCGCATGTCCAAATATAAAAGACCTTTAAGTCTGGAGAATTAGTCACGTGTGAAAATACACACGACAAGGACAGGGATAATGAGAATTTATGCAGGAAAAAATGGCAATGCTGCACGTGAAGAAACATCCCTACAGGATGTGACGTCATACATTTATCTTGGCAGTGTTACAGGCAAAGTTGGAGGGATTGACAGTGATATCGTAATGAGAGGGCAAAAGTGGCGGGAGCATGAGGGGCTTTCATCGCATTGGAAAATGTATGGAGATCAAGAGAAATCAGGTTCAACACGGGAGTCATAAATTTTGACTCAAATGTTGGGTCAGTGTTTCTGTATGGCTCTGAGAGTGGCAACCAAGAACCTACAGACTTTCATAAATGGGTTATTGTTAATCAGAATCGACGTCATTGCACTCCGGGCAAACCCATAGGTGCTCAGTCTCCCGCAGCAAATGTCAAAAGGTATGAATGCTAATTGTTTCTGTTGCACACTGGTTGTATACACGGCGGATGCATCCTCTCATACGTCAATCCCTGCTGGTCTTACGTTTGATGCCAAATTCCAGCAATCTTAGCCTTGATGATTCATCGATTGCAGTGTCATTGTCTAATAGACGAACATGAATTGCCCTCAGTATTTCTTCCTTATCCATGGCCAATGCACCATTTATGGGTGCTCTTGAAGCTAGTCTGTCAGCTCTTTCATTGCCACGTACCTTGGCATGACCAGGACAGTAGATCCATATCAGTTCTTGAAGATTCGATCGGTGCTTCTATGGAGGTTTTCCATTATGTTGAAGCCAACCATTTTGGACCTTTCGAAGCATGGATTGTGAGTCTGATACAATAACTGCCTTTGTTATCAGTCTCAGACAGCCATCTTAAGGCAGCTGTAACTGCCCCTATCTCCATTCTCATGCTGGAGGTTGTTATCATGTGACCCGCTACGTTCAGCGACGGTTCTGCCATTTACTCTAGCAGAGAAGCCCCACCCTGATTTATTACCACAGATTACTGTGTACACAATGGCTTCATCATTTATAAACTGATCAACTTCCAGCTCTGCTCTCCCATTGGCCCAAGTTCTGCATTCTCTACCAAGGCTGATGATGACTTGCTGGTAGTTCATCCAGCTCTCATCTGACTTACTCCACTCTTCTCCCTTGAATATATTTTCAACTGGGGTCACCTGTCTAATAGTCTCCTCTGCCTGCGCCATCCATGACATCCCCCTCTTTATTCTCGGTCCTTTGATGTCAGCTATGTTCCCATGCAGGGGATGCCTTTTGTCTGTTGTTACACGCATAAACGATTTTACCTGGGCCATCGTATATCTGGATTTAATTGACAGCAATCCAAGCATGTGCTGCATCATCGCAATAGGGGTATCTCGCGTGCAGCCCAAGACTATACGCATCCCTTCGTTTTGAATGCGTTCCAGTCGTTCACACTGTGATATTGACAGCGTGAGTATTCACAGGCCATATTACAACAAGACCAGCTGATGATACAAAAGAAACAATAGTCTCTGCTCCAGGTGAGCTGCAGCCATTTTTTTAGGGCTGTCAGACCTGTCTTGCACTTCTGTATGATGTGTTCAACATGGTGCTTATATGATAGCCCACGATCGTATGTTACTCCAAGGTATTTCAACTTGTTTTGCCTTTCAATTTTCTGTCCACTGAGAGTAATGTCTGGAAGATCTGCTTTCAATATGGAGTTATTCAAGGAACACCAAAGCACACAGGCTTTGTTGGGATTGACCTTGGAGCTAGTTTTGTCACACCAATTAGAAACTGCTTGAAGTGTTGTGGTAAGTTGGGATTATATAAATAGTTATAGGGGACTTAGTGTACTGACTGAGATCAGCTGTGAAGGTATCTGTATCTAATAAGTGTAGTGTGTTACAGATGACCTTACTTTGCTACCACATTTAGACCTCAATCAGACTTATTCTGGAATATTGTGATGACTACGTTGAATGTCTAGGGTTATGATAGTGATGAAGAGTAAGTTCACAACAACCAACAGACAGATAAACACTTTAATTAAGATCCACAACACTTTACAACACTATGACAAGCACATACATATAACACTCTAGAAGACTAGCTTAAGTAAGTCAAGTGTTAACTTTTAAATTATGTATTAGTTTCTTTCAATAATAGATATCCTGATCCAACTACAGAGTGACTCAGGAATCACAATCAAAGGTAAACACAATGTTTATGTACACAATTTATACAAAGGATCGTTGTCCTGACAAATAATATTATTACAATATGTGTGTAGGGTTGTGATGTAGTACTATGAGGTAATACTGGCTTTTGAAGCTAGGTTGTTGTTTGTCATCACGACTTCATGTGTTTGTTACTGGTGGAAATAATATTGAATGGTTCACAGTTCTTTTTATTTGTATAACAATAACTGTCCCTCTTGATTTAGTATTACAGTCAATTTTAGGGTAGGTTATACAAGGGTGAGCTGCTCTGGCTGACGAATTCTTAACTTATGTGTCGGCGGCAGGAAAACTGTCTCCTCTGCTCGCTTGCTTCTCAGTTATCTTGAAATACACCACTGGTCGATATCTTGGACAGGGAGTCTGCTGCCAGCCCTCTGGATCCAGCAAAACTCAGACCAGGTGCTGCTCTAATACTTCAGTACCACGGTCCCTGAAATAAGAAGGTTGTACCTCCTTCTTCAGAACTAATATATATAATCTATTTCCACAATGAAGTACAGGACATTACAAACACTGAGTTCAGCGCTGTAGGCCAACTGCTAGCTTCTCATGTGACAATATACACCAGTATTCCTCTCCCTAATGGTTACAACGCCTCTGCAATTCCAGCATTAATTCCTTCTATACAATAGGATAGGTGTCATGGTACTATTTGGCAATCCCATATCTGCATATGCAGTTATACTCCTCTCTGACAAGCTTTTACATGGTGGAGCAATATCTAGGCTTTGCCTTCTGTTTGCTACTGAACCACACACATACAGACACAATTTATCATTTCATATTCAATTTTCATATATATATATATATATATATATATATATATATATATATATATATATATATATATATATATATATATATATATATATATATATATATATATATATATATAGGAAATATGTCTAGCTTACCACAATTCAAGGAAATATACACAAGTAACGTTGACTGGCGATGAATTTTGGCACAATTTCGATCTGCCTTATCCCAGGCTTTTATTAGAAAAATATTAGCTTGATCTCAACGCACTTGCTTCTCACAAAATGTATTTTCAAAACTGGCCCTGAACTGACGCTTCTATATGACTATATCAAACGTTCTAACCAATGAGACCATGTTTACAAGAGCCTTTGAAAAAAATTCTACCCATTCTACACGTTGCCATTAACCACAATAATAGTATTTGCAGTTCGACTAATAAGATTTCGCCTTACATATTACTACAGCCAATCAAATCGTATCTAACTTGTTGGCCTCATTTCCCCTAAAGCAGTGTTTTTCAAACATGCCATTATGAGCAAATATGATCTTGTGCTGTCAGACAACCCCACTATAGTATTTTGGCTATAATTTGTTAATTACTAGCCTATTTGCGTAACACATAACATATTCTTTGTCAGCAAGTCCTAAGGCACACAAATATATAAGTTTAATGGGGCTAAGTGGCTTCGTTCAAAATATGTATTATTATAGGATAGTCGTGTATTTGTTTTTTACGACCCGTTCACTTCTATATCATAGGATGTCTTCTGTACTGTCAGACTAATGTCAGGAGCTTAGACATAAATCAGTAGAATGTCAGGTTTCCCAATAAGATTTTAAACCTGTTTTCAAAACCTAACCTCGTATCGTTAGTGTTTTTTATTTACTGTTTATTTGAAAAAAATCAGGTCTTCATGCCTTTCGCGTGTGATTGGCGTTCACTTTTTAATCGCGAGACGACGTGGTTTTAGTGCATGCGTTCCTCCGTGCATCTCTCTCTCTCTCTTCTAAGCCCGTCTGTCTTTTAGGTTAACGTAGTGTGTATAATGACATTAATGCTAGTATTTGTATCTAGGTCATTATGCAGTTTGCGTATCTCAAGGTTTTCTAAGAAACACAGTACCAGTTTTATTTTTAGAGACGCGTGTAGTTTATGCAGACGGAGCAGAAAAAGGGGTTTTCTTGTTCAGCCATTATGGCGTTCTACAACACAAGCATAAGCTATTGTGACCGCACTGTTCTTTCACCATTCTTCTTTCTTTCTATTGAATTACTTCGTTAGGCTTTACATTTATTTTCTAATTTATATATGTGGATTAGAATTTTTCACCACAAGTGTCTCATGAATGCTTTTAACCATTTCATTTCTACCTGAACCAGTCATGTAAATGAGCAAGTCGTTGGCAAAAGTTAACGTTTGTCCCAAACCTGTTGGTTGAAATGCAGCTATTTTTGCTGTATAGATGTTAAACAGCACCGGTGATAATGGAGATTACCTGGTGTAATCCTGGGCAAATGTGCATTGGTTCTGATGTCCATGTTCCCAAGGGAAATATAACTGCTCTCTCAGTTAAGGCAGCTCCTTTCATAAATGGGTGCTTGTGTGGAATAGAAGGATTGAAATGGTATGACCAGAATTGATGACACGACCTAGATGGGTGATGGTGGAACAGTAGATGTGAAGAGGACGCTGGCGATGAATGGAACACAGACTGAGGAGATCTTGTGATAGTATTACAGGGAAGTTCTTGTTCTGGGGTCCCCAGGGTGGGAGAGGTACAGGGAGACAGCAGAACACGTAGAGAAGAGAACTGGAGACAGACATGAGTAAGACATGGATAGACCTTGAACTGATGACACGTCATGAGAAGACTTGGTATAAGTTTATTGAAGGTCTATGCTCCTTGTGAAACTAAAGGGTAATGTATCTCAACTATTTTAAATTTGCCTACAGGTGTTGCTGTTAGGACAGTTAAAGGTTGGTTTCTCTATCTTGTCAGGAGAGATGGATTTGATATACACTGACAACACGGCTTCCATCGTAATTGATCAGGTGATGTGTCGAACCCACGCGGATAAACAGAAACAAGAAAGCCAAAGAGCCCCATGAAGAAAAAATCAGCACAATGCATGAAATTAAAAGGACAATGCACATGGAAAAAGTGAAACATGAAAAAAATGATTATTAGTGAACTAATGTGTAATAATACGACAAAACGGATAAGAATTTAGCATCATCTTGTGCCCTGCCTGGTGGCACAAATGATCATTTGTCACCACAAACTCTCATCTGTGGGGATGCGTACAAGTTCTATTGGTTATTTACTTCCAATTCATACGACTGGACCACATATTTTCTCTGTTGTCTTTTTCTTTTCCAATTTATTTCCAGTTCTTTTGACATGTTCCATGTTGCTCCTTCTCAGAGTATGCCCTAAAAATAGTATGCCACTGACTACAAGTATCCAAACAATGGTATAGGACTGCACATAAAAACAGAACATATTTTGACGTGTACACTTACTCTGTACATTTAGCACTTTCAGTTTCTCGTTATTTCGTGTAGTTCCTGGAGGTCTCTTGTGAGAAAATAACAGACTAGAACTTCTGCTCCACTCATGAATGTCACACTCATATGAGGTTGTGAATGGGAACAGCAACCTCATCATGTAAAACATTCATATAGAAACCACAACTCCACAAGGCCATGTCAATGTTTTGTGCAGGCATCCTACAAGGGGGGGGGGGGGGGGGGGGGGGGGCAGCTGTAGTGGTGGTTCTACTCTCCACATAAAGAGTGACAAGAACATTGATGACTTTGTCTGTTGTCTACTTTGTTTTTGAAGCTGTAGGTCTCAAGTGGAAATTAAAGTTACTTAAGAGGTGTGCTCCTATTGTCTGATTTTATTTACATTATTGAATTTTATTCGTTGCTATTTTGTTGTAAATCTAAATTGGGTGAGAGGCAAGTACACAATTATGTTGTCGTCTTATTCTATTATTATGTCTAAATTGGGTGAGAGGCAAGTACACAATTATGTTGTCGTCTTATTCTATTATTATGTCTAAATTGGGTGAGAGGCAAGTACACAATTATGTTGTCGTCTTATTCTATTATTATGTCTAAATTGCCAGTGAGCAGACAAAGAAGCGACTACTGCACCCTCAGGTGTAAACCACGTGGTGACTAATAACAAAATAAGTAACTGTAACCATCATTTCTCACTGTATTGTTGATAAAACTTGTAACAACTATAAGAAGATAAACAAATACAAACATAAAAATCAAACACATAAACAGGCTACTATTTCTTCATACATTTTACAAAAACAAGCAGTCTAGTCAATATAAACTATATAGAAATATAACAACATATAAACATATGGTCATACAGTTTTACACAAACACAAGTAGTTTTTAATTTTCAGGCAAGAAAATAACAAGAAATATCAGGATTAAAAGACTGCATATTTGTTTATTATTAAAAACACTGTAATAACTTGAATGATTGCACAAGTTTTGAAGCACAGAGCAGTAGTGACTGATTACTAGACAGAAATGCTTTGTGAAGCAGTATGCACAGATTGGGACATGTTGTCCAGTAATAACTGCATAGTAAATCTGCCATCTCAATATCATGAACCACCACAGAGTGTGTCAATGTGGAAGCTAAACATAAAATTACTCAACAAAATGTTCGCTCACAGGAAATAATGGTTAATGTATGACAGGTAAATGGTAATGTTGAATGAGAAAGTTTCTCTCTGTGGTTCAGTCATGTAATCACATCTGAACTGTTCTAGGTCAAAACTGTTATTTTGAGCAAAGAAACACTGAACAAATAAGCCCAAAGTTATAGACTATTGCTATGTGTACTGAATATAACTGTTCATTAATGTGTATTACACTTGACTCATCTTTCTGAATCTTTCAACCAACCCTACAACTGACAACCCATTTGTTCAATAAACAGCACTTGTTGTTGTGCTCTTGCAGTGTTGGTTTCTGCAGTAATCTGTTGTACATGATGAAAGTGACAAGCCCCATGTACAACCTTATAGTCTAGTCATCATCTCTTACAACTCATGATGTGGGGCAGTGGCTCTATTCTTCCTTTCTCTCTTAAGAGAGACCTGGAAACCTGACAGGGACTTGTTAAGTCTGACAACTACTAATTTAGTTTTCACTGGTAATAGTTGTTCACTGACAGCAAACACAAAACAATTTAGTTCTTCACTGACAATTATTACTCAAGTCTATGCCAGCAGTAACTACTTCATTTGTGTGTGTGTGTTGGTAACTGATACACTTCACCATTTATACTTACACCATTACTCTGGCAAAATCATCATGTAAAACTAACTGTTACTGAACCACCACAAATAGTGCTCTGGTGCAGGCTTCCTGTAAGGGGGATCAGCTTCAATGATGGCCTCAAGCTTTTTAAGGAGCAAACATGGTTATGTCCCTTCATTGATATTTAGTTAATGAGTTAGAATCTCCTGGTAGAAACTCTTACTGTGCTACATGAAATGTTATCACAGCAATAAAGCTTAAATTGTGTCTGCTGTTTACTTGAAACTTGAATTAAAAATAAAAGGTCTTAACCTACCATTATGTTCATTCAAGGGGACATCACTATAGATAATTCAGTGTGTTACAATTTGGACACATAAAAGTTAGATTTTAGTCATCTGAACTGAGGGTAACATTAAAATAATAAATAAACACAGCAAAAGGAAAGGAAGCAAATAAGCCCATGAAAATGTTGAGAAATGTGAATGAAGGTCACATGATAGTGATAACAAAATCCTTGTTAGACATGTTTATGTAAGCAAATGCATGGCTTATCATGTGTTTTATAAAGCAATTAGATCAGCAAGGACAATATTCTGGCTCACATTACACCAGGTTGTATCTCATACACAGGAAAAAAGGCACTCAAATTAGGGATACATTGGGAACATGGAAGTTACATATGTGGTCATAATTATATATATTAAAAAAACAGTACAGATAAAATGTAACACAAAACAGATACAACATAAGACAGCATTGTAAATCTTACAGCCAAAACATTAACACAGATAAATGTAAAATTGTTACAAATCAATAACCCAAAACATGTAATTGTTACGAGAACATCCACTTAAATTCAAATTTCTAAGTGATGTTTGGCAAAGCTCCTTTCTTAACTACAAGCTGCTGCTTCCAGAAGATTTATAACTGCCATCTTTCATATTCACTTACCAGGAAATGTCTTCTCAAATTTTACAAACAGACATTTATTCGTCAGATACAACACATATAGGCAAATTTAATCTAAATATGACAGAAGAAAAAAAATGGAATGTTGAAATTATGTCTCCTCACTTGCATGATGTTCTCATTAAAATATGAAGCTCTACAAATCACAAAAGTACATCAGATACCATCTTTAGTTTTGGAAAAATGGACTGATATAACCGCTCGTATCAGACAGTGTTACTTACACATTTCACAAAAATCAAATCCAAAACAATTGAGGACACATACACATCCACATCAGGCTTCCAACAGACGTTATCAGAAATATTAATTTGCACTTACAAATAATAGAAAAAAGTTTTTGTTCTTCATTGTGGATAAAGTTGACTGCCATTGAATACTTATTTTACAAATACTTCATATAAAAATGATCTAAAATGTGCCTTCATGCATCAAGCACACACACCAGAATGTGTAAATAAAACAAACACACAGCTCAATTCCCCTGTTTCTGTAACCTAGGCCAACATGACCACAGACTTTGTGATGTTGGAAGTATACTCAAGTTCAGTGCTTTTAAGCTGTGCTATGTTTTCACCAGTGTTATATAGAACCATTCCTGTCATAACAGAAGTGAGTCACAGACAATTAGTAAATAAGCAGGATAAGCACTAGAGACCACAGAGATATGATTTACAGAAGACAGTTAACAATATCATGGGCAGCTAAAGAGAATAATAAAGGATGTCCTGAAAGAGGTCAATGATCCACGTTAGAAGGAATCAATGCACTTTCTCTGGGCATGTTATGAGAAGACAGCTGGAGTATATCATGACAACAGCAAATTTGAAGGAACAAGACATAGAGAACAGATACTGGACAGTTTGACATCATGGCATGGACAGATGTCAACAACAGAATTGATCAATAGTGCTGGAGACAGGAAGTTGTGGAGAGGCATGATCTCCTACGCCACCAGGCATGGTACTTGAAGAAGAAGAAGAAGATGTGTATCTAGACATCATCATCATCATTACCCATCTGCTCCATGTGGAGCATAGGTCAACAAGTTCATGACCAACCTTTCTGTCTTGTGCCATCTACGAGTAAGATCTTTATCTCTCTCATGCCTGTCTCCAGTTCCCTACTGCTTGTGTTTTTTGGTCTCACTCAACCTCTTACCCTGGCAATTCCACAACAAGGACTGCCTTGTAATGTATCCAGACATGAAATGTGGAGAGAGCTTGAACAGAAGGTCAAGGACAGCAGCATAAACTAACTAAAGACCTATGTTTCACAGATAGCTGAGGTGAGAGAGTAAATACATCACTATTGGTATCTAAAATGTCTGCTGCTGGTACATGGGATTGTTTGGAAACAGATTTCTAACATCTAGTTTTAAAATCAGTTTGTAAACAAGGTCTTATTTCAAATATTTTTCATTAAGATGAAATTAAAAAAAAAATACTAGTATAAACAAGCTGTGAGTTCAAACACTCAGATGTTACAGGAAACCGTGCTCTTAACAGTTTAGTACGTTAAAGTCAAAACTAGAAATGTTTGTGTAGGATCAAGTGAAAGGGGGAAATCTACTTTTTCCACAGGTAATTGTGTCAACCGTCTGTTAAAAGTAATTTAAGTAAATGCGAGTCTGTAAGTATTTGACTGCAATAATGTATAATTTATGCTAACATGTATAACAGCAGTAAACTAGAAACTGCATGTTATTATTGTTTGGGATGTTAAGATGTTTTGTTTGTGCTTGGTGAGTGATTGGGATATCTGGATATATAGTATGTATTTAGTATGTTATTGGAATGGCTGGGTATATAGTTTATATTTAGTTAGTATGTGACTGGAATGTCTGGATGTATAGTTTGTATTTAGTATGTGATTGGGATATTGAGATGTCTTGTTTGTATTTAGTTGGTATGTGAAGGGGAAACAAGTTAAAAAGCAGTGCTGTGGTTAAGGTAAAGGATCCTCATAGCAGATAGAAGATGAGTGAAGTGTTAGAGAGGTGCTTTATGTGGTGGGATGACAAGTTCCCATCATTGCTGCCTCTGCCTTCCCTAACTCAACAGCAGAGGCAAGTACCCACTGACAGCTATGAAGACTGAAGCATAATGATATCTGGTTTCAAACCTGCTAACTCTGCCATGAGAAGCAAGTGCTCTAACCACTCAATGCCCTATTACCATCCTAAGAATCACTTGGTATAAAATGTACAGCACACATACAGAAATGAAACAGAGACTCCAGTTAGCCAGATGGTCATGAGACAAACATCAGATTATTCCCGAGATAACTATGATACACAGTGGTAATCTGTAACACAAATTTGTAAATGCCTCAGCAAAAGCCATGATGATGTGTGGTTTTAATTATGACTCATTGTCTTCTGTGTAGATCTGAAGCTGGCTTTAAGCAACTGGAACCCCATCAAATGTGGTGGGCCCTGCTGTTCTGGTGGCGCCAATACAGCAAAAAACATTGAGGAAAAAAGGTTTAAAACAAAAATTCTACCCATGATTTGTTGGTTGTAGTAAATATGTAGAAAGAAGACAAGAAAAAAATGTGTCAAACAAACACGTCTGCTGTGATTTGAGAAATGTTAAGTTTTTGAAAATACAAAGTTCTTTGCTACTCATATAAACCAAATACAATTGTCTCCATTTCTTCTTGTTCTTAATGAATTCAGTCCTCTGATGCTTCAGATCTATTTTTGTATTGTTTATTTAACTGTTTCTTGAGCATCTTTTTTATGTCTTATAGTTTTAAGTTGACTGTGTTATCTTTATATATTATCACCTTAGTTTGCTTGTAGGCTTTAAGTGATCAGTGCACAGCCATACAGCTATCAGGGTTGTCTGTTACATTTTCCACTTGTCACTGTTGATGTTTTTAGTTGTTTCAAAAATAAATTTAAGGTATTCTACCCTGTCCCCTGATGTCTTATGGGTAAGTCTTTGTGGACAAAGGCTAGTGGAGTTAAATATACACAAATCCAATGGAAGGCAAGGTGAAACTACCACTGCATCATCCCTAGTCAAATCATATGTCACTATGTCAACCTGAATGAACTGACCACATGGTCATGTGACATGGGAAGCCAATGAAAACACAAATGATCCAAACAATAGAGGCCATAAAAAGGCAAAGGTAGTCCCATAGCAGACAATTCTGTAGGAGTGAAGTGTTAGAGACTTCACTATACTAAGTCCACCTTTATGAAATGGGGGTGACCATTCCTGCCTTTGCATTCCCCCAATTCAAGAGAAGAGTTAAGTACCAATATACAGCTGGGTAGAATGAAGCACAACTCTACCAGGTACTGAGAGGCAAGTGCTGTAACCACTCTCACAATCAGTCCACTACTAGAGGCCATAGGGAATGGAAACATGACTGTCAACATCAGACTCCATGGCAGTTGACTGACAATTGACATGATATACTTGTCACATTCTTTTGTCTTTAACTACAGTGTTTTTATTTATAATAATAATAATACTACATGACTGAAGTAATAATGGTATCTAAGCACATTGAAATAAGTCGTGGCTTTGAGTTTCTTGTACAAAAATGACATAGCAAAATAATACATGAGTGTGATGGATCAAAGTGCATTTAAATAAAAGCATGTCTATAGTTATAAACATCTGGATTTCTAAACAGACACAGCTTCAGCAGATTCTGTCTCTCTTTCATGGACACTCATAATTTGTATACAGGCTCTCTCAAACATAATTTTGATGTACAGCAATGTTACAAGTGTTTTGGCACTGATTTGCTTTGCATAAAATATGGACAAAGGGGGGAAAGTCAACTCTATAGAAGTCCAACACAATTTGTGAACCTTCACACTTTTTTGTAAACCTCTATAAAACATCAGCATATTCTGTGAACCTTCACTTTTTTGTAAGTTAAAAAAACAAACTCCAGCGTAATGGTTGGACCGACATATTTTTATGAACTACAAATTTGTTTAAACTAAAGCTCCAAAACTCAAACATAATCTGAAACAACAAAAACTCCAAAACAATATGTGAACCTTCACACCTTTTTTTAAGGTAAAATTACAAAAAAATTCACCACAATCTAAGACCCTTCATATTTTTGTTTAAGGTAAAATTACAAAAAAACTTCACCAGAATCTTATAACCTTCATATTTTTGTTGTGGGTAAAGTCACAAAAAACTTCAACACAATCTAAGAACCTTCATATTTGTGTAAAGCTATCTGAATATTCAGATTTGTGAGATACAAATACAACTGTGCTTTGATTTCACATTAAAAAACAAAACAACAGAAAAATATGATTATGATGTAATATTCTCACATGGTCAATCTCCAGTACAGAAGTAAAAAATACAAATGGCATACACCTATAAATAGTTACTGTAGCAGTCATATGTATATGAGCATAAATATTGACATATTACATTTATAATAAGATGAGAAGACTAGAAGTGTAGGTTGCCTCCAGCCTGTGAGTTCAGTAGATTGTCATGTGACAACCACACAATGAACTGTTCTGTTTCAGGAATACAAGAATGAACAATCTCTCATCAATTCACATATGAAGTAACTTGGTCTGACAGCCTCTCTAAGAAGGAGGCGTAGCCTGAAGTGGGATGACAATTACAGTTGAGTTAATTGTTGTTTGTGAGGTTCATTCTAGGGAGCTGTTTATGACAGGGCTTACTGTAGGTAGTGTGTGTGTGTGTGAGAATGGAACCCAGGGATCTCTCAGAGACACAGAAAGAACAGGACCAATTTATAGAGCACCAAAAGCTGTAGTGGCCTATAGTTCCTTATGCAGCACTAACAGCTGTGGTGGCCAATAGTTCCTTATGGAGCACCAACAGTTGTGATGGCCTATAGTTCCTTATGGAGCACCAACAGCTGTGGTGGCCTATAGTTCCTTATGGAGCACCAACAGCTGTAGTGGCCTATAGTTCCTTATGGAGCACCAACAGCTGTAGTAGCCTATAGTTACTTATGGAGCACTAACAGCTGTAGTGGCCTATAGTTCCTTATGGAGCACCAACAGCTGTAGTGGCCTATAGTTCCTTATGGAGCACCAACAGCTGTGGTGGCCTATAGTTCCTTATGCAGCACTAATGGCTGTGGTGGCCTATAGTTCCTTATGGAGCACCAACAGCTGTGGTGGCCTATAGTTCTTTATGGAGCATTAACAGCTGTGGTGGCCTATAGTTCCTTATGGAGCACTAACAGCTGTAGTGGCCTATAGTTCCTTATGAGCACCAACAGCTGTGGTGGCCTATAGTTCCTTATGGAGCACCAACAGCTGTAGTGGAGAGGTGCTAAACCTCATCATGTACAAGAACTTGCTTTAAAAATCACCTATAGAAAAGCACAAGTGCATGGTGTTGGCTTTTTTCTAAAGATCAACTACAGTGGTGTTCTGTCCCTTAAGGGGGGACAAAAAGAAATATTGGCTGTGGGTTGGGGGAGGGGAATGTTGGGGCACTTCAGTTTGGGCAGTGGTTTAAAAGATGGTTAAATGTCACTGACTGGACAATTAGGCTGGGAAAGAAGCCTTTGAATAAATGCAGGATTACTGACTGTTAGTTACTGAGGTCGCTAAAGTGGGAGTGAAGTGGAAGGCTGGATCCCTCACTGTTCCTGTCAGTTGTGGAAGGACCTGGTCAAATGAGTTGTGTAAGGGTTCCATCAAAGTGGTTTGGGGAAAGGCTTCATTAAAGAAAGCCATAGTAGGGCTTACGTCACCCCTAGTGTGCCGGTGGTCAAGAAAATATGGGCCTAACACCATATTCCCAATATGCCTCAATGGGCGTGTAACGGGATCCTTTACCTTTACCTTTTTATAGTAGGGCTTGGTCAAAGTCAGCTGTGGAAGGGCTTGGTCAAATGAGTTGTTTAAGGCTTCCATCAAAGTGGTTTGGGGAAAGGCTTCATTAAAGAAAGCCATAGTAGGGCTTGGTCAAAGTCAGCTGTGGAAGGCTTGGTCAAATGAGTTGTTTAAGGCTTCCATCAAAGTGGTTTGGGGAAAGGCTTCATTAAAGAAAGCCATAGTAGGGCTTGGTCAAAGTCAGCTGTGGAAGGCTTGGTCAAATGAGTTGTTTAAGGCTTCCATCAAAGTGGTTTGGGGAAAGGCTTCATTAAAGAAAGCCATAGTAGGGCTTGGTCAAAGTCAGCTGTGGAAGGGCTTAGTCAAATGAGTTGTGTAAGGGTTCTATCAAAGTGGTTTGGGGAAAGGCTTCATTAAAGACAGCCATAGTAGGGCTTGGTCAAAGTCAGCTGTGGAAGGACTTAGTCAAATGAGTTGTGTAAGGGTTCCATCAAAGTGGTTTGGGGAAAGGCTTCATTAAAGAAAGCCATAGTAGGGCTTGGTCAAAGTCAGCTGTGGAAGGGCTTAGTCAAATGAGTTGTGTAAGGGTTCCATCAAAGTGGTTTGGGGAAAGGCTTCATTAAAGACAGCCATAGTAGGGCTTGGTCAAAGTCAGCTGTGGAAGGGCTTGGTCAAATGAGTTGTGTAAGGGTTCCATCAAAGTGGTTTGGGGAAAGGCTTCATTAAAGAAAGCCATAGTAGGGCTTGGTCAAAGTCAGCTGTGGAAGGGCTTAGTCAAATGAGTTGTGTAAGGGTTCCATCAAAGTGGTTTGGGGAAAGGCTTCATTAAAGAAAGCCATAGTAGGGCTTGGTCAAAGTCAGCTGTGGAAGGGCTTAGTCAAATGAGTTGTGTAAGGGTTCCATCAAAGTGGTTTGGGGAAAGGCTTCATTAAAGACAGCCATAGTAGGGCTTGGTCAAAGTGAACTGTGGAAGGTCTTGGTCAAATGAGCTGTGGGAAGGTCTGGTCAAATTGAGTTACAGTAGGGCTTGGTCAAACTCATTTGATGATCGGCTTGGTCAAAGTGAGTTATGGAAGGGATTGGTCAAACTGACACGTAGAAGGGATGATCAAAATGAGTTATAGAAGGGCTTGGTCAAACTGATTTGTTGATGGGCTTGGTCAAAGTGAGTTACGGAAGGGCTTTATCAAACTGACATGTGGAAGGGCTTGGTCAAAATGACTTGTTGATGGGCTTGGTCAAAATGACTTGTTGATGGGCTTGGTCAAAGTGAGTTAAAGAAGGGCTTTGTCAAACTGACATGTGGAAGGGCATGGTCAAAATGAGTTATGGAAGGACTTGGTCAGTCAGTTATGGAAGGGCTTGGTCAAAGTGACTTGTGGAAGGGCTTGGCCAAAGTGAGTTAAGAAGGGCTTTGTCACAATGACATGTGGATTGGCTTGGTCAAAATGGCTTGTGGAAGGGCTTGGTCAAAATGACTTGTGGAAGGTATAAAATGTAACAATTATAAGATTCAGCATGCTGGCAAGTACGCATGAAGAAGTGCATGAGTATTAAAGGACCTGTACACAATCCTGGATCTAACAAGTACACCAGGTTTACACATCCAACATTATGCTTCTGCACCAGGATATACATACAGTTTACATTATGACACAGAATAAAGTATTCAAAATACAACATGTTATAAATTATGGAAAACACAGTAAAAGTTGGATATAAAAAAACAAACATTAATTTACAATTGGTTGCAGGCAAAGCTTGTGGCTTTAAAAACTGCAGCATTTATGAAGCTGCAGTTGTCACACAACACATCATGGAACTTGATGTACTAGTTAAAGAACGTCAGTAATGCCTGTGATGATTGATACATATAACTGTATTAAGCTGGGATCCAGCAAGTGATGTGGAATTCTTGTCTAAGGCATTATGACAAGATAAGTGATACAACTTTTTTGTCTGTGATAAAATGATTGATTTATGTATTTATTTATGGGCAGGTCATATTTCAAAACTTTCTCATCATAATTTGGATGCCCAGCAGAAATAAACAAATGATCATGATACAATTCTGCCATTAAACAAATTAAGGTAAAAATTCACTAAGATTAATGATACAATGATGTCATTAAGATCTATGATAAAATCCTGACATTCAGATTTTAACTTCTGAGTTTAAATGTAAGTTTTCAAAAGTCAATGTTTTATTAGTAAGTACAAGCTAAATGTCCCTAACTGATTGCATTCAGAGTTAAGACAGCCAATGATTATTTGGCCACTCCTGTTGTGGCATTTATCTGTAAACATTAGAACATGTGTCTAAGATGTTACAGCACACACATGGCAGATGGAAGTAGAATAAAGTTAACAGTTAACATTGGTATGCAGCACTTATTTCATGCAAGAAATACATGAGCCACAAACTGTTGGCAAATAGTGTCTGTACACAGCCTCAGCTCAACTTGAGTTGATTATTCTCCCTTCTCTTTCACCACTCTAAGTCATCTGCAAATGTTGAATGGTTATCAGTCTTTAGGATATGTCTGCACTTGCAAAATTGTCACATTGTGCTGCTGGAGGAACTTTAAAACTAGGATAAGACAAAAGTAGCCAGCTACTGTCAAATCCAGACCTGCTTTTATAAAACGTTCAGTTTAACACAACTAAATTATGGCAAGTTCCAGTCATGTTGAATCAGTGATAAATTTCCACAGCTTGTATTGCAGAATTCTGTCTCTCCAGCTCATCAATATCGAAAGCCCTGGACAACCTGCTAGAGTTTTCTGTAGGTGTAAACATGTACCGAGACTGCAACTCCTCTGTGTAGTCCTTTATCAGTTGAGCAATCTGTGATGCCTGTCAACAAGTTTATAAAATTGTAGGGGCTATAGTATGTCATAAAATATTCTAATAGTTTCAACAATTTGTATACTACATTAAAAACAATATAACAATTCATAATTTACAGAAGGAATGCCAGAGAGTTCTCCAAGGCTCTTTGCATAAGTTCCATACAAGTGATTTTGCTGTGCTTTTTAAATCTCTCCACTCCAGGCAGGCATGTGTTCATCAAAGTCTAAATCTGTCCATAGCAATATTTGATGATTATATAATTATTTCTACATTGGAAGAACTAGATCTGGAGACAGTAGATCTCAGACAACGACTGCAGCCTGATATGATCAAGTTTCTGTAGGTATCTTATGAGACAAAGAACAGGACCACTACTCCGTCAGGCATATCGTAATATAAAGTTGTCAATAAGGCTGGCAATCTCAACAAGTTAAACAAATCATTACAGAAACCACTGCTCAACAGCATGTGAATGCCAGCCACAGGGCTGGCTCTATACCTCGTAGATGATATGATCATTGACCAGAACCTGACCAAGTACATCTGTAATACTGACAATACAAACAGGTACACAGCGACAACAATGGCCATACCTGGTTTGTGTTGAACATAAACTTGACTCCCTTGGCCACATGACCTATCACTATCATAATACTTTTGATTGCTGGACTGGAGTGGACTATATCAGAGTAGCTATAGGCTGACAGGACTCTCTGAAACAGATTAAAAAAATTTTTTTTTATCACATGTAATGTTAAAACTATCTAGGGATTTGTGAACACACTTTGTACCACAAGTTTTTGGTCTACATTCTTCAATGTCCCGCCCATTTTATTTGTTGGTCATGGTATCCATGCCAATATACTGTTGTTTCCAATAACAATCACTACAAATCTACCAACATCAAATGCGTTTAAAAATATAAAATGCTCTGAAGAAAGCATTTGAATTTTATTAGCCCACTAAAATGGTGGAAATGAAATGTTCTGAAAACTACTGTGATAAATAAATGAATAAAAATAATTTTCCAAATGAGGTAGAAAGGGCGCTAACAACCTAAATAATTTATTATTTTTTTGTTAAAAAAACCCCAAAAAAACTCAAAATATGTTTAAATCATCCTTATCATGCACACAGCCATTTTGGATTCATGTCTACAAATATCTCAAATGTCAGGTACCAGTGTTTGTATGTCCTGGGGGTTTCCAAACAGACGAAGGAAGAATAGGACTTCTGCACCCTCAGGCAAGTCGTACAAGGTGACTAATATGAGGTTGTACGTGGGACTAGCAACATCATCATGTCAAATCTATTAGTACAGAAACGAACGCTGCAAGAGCATGTGAATGCTTGGTGCAGGCGTCCTGTAAGGGGACCAGCTGTAGTGGTGGCTCCAAGCTCCGTAAGGAGAACAAAGACAAAAGATGAGAACCTAAGTTTGAACAGACCACCTTAATGTCATCATTGACAACGACAGGCTGTGTACTTCTTAGAAATCTGACAATCATGGAAAGTGGCAAGTAAAGTGTTTAGCCATGATTATGATAGTTTGTACTCACTTTATGAGATAGTAATTTTGTGCCTCGTGTTCTCTTTGTATCAAGATATACATTCTCAACAAAAATCAATTTATTTCATACGCTGTGTACTACCAATGTGAACATAAACCCCTTTCATGTCTACTATATCTTATAAGGGTATCCATTCTCAACAAATACAGAATCTCTGTTAATAAACACTGTGTACTTACAAAAGTGTTAATCTCTAACAAGTAGATCCCTCTCTGATGAACTCCAAGCAGAAGGCTTTTAGGTATTGTGGAAGTGTAGGTTTGCTATGTGAAAAAGAAGATATTATAAGTTGTGAGACAGAAGGTATTATAAGTTGTGAGATAGAAGGTGCATTATGAGATGTGAAAACGAGAACATGTTATCAGTTGTAATAATAGACCCTTCAGTCATGAATGACTATGGGAATGCGCCCCGAAGGTGACAGCCCTCAGCTGCTTATTTTCCTGGTGTTCCTTTCGGCGATTTCTTCTCTCTTCTGCTTGTTGTGTGAGCTTCTTTTCGCCCAGTCTGAGGTGGCGCCGCAGACAGCATTGCCACTTGCTGAGATCTGCAGCTTCATCCTCCCAGGTTGCTGGATTTATACCCAGTTCTTGCAGACATCTTTGAATCTCAGCTGTGGTCGCCCAACTGTTCTTTCGCCTTCTGCCAGTTGTTCGTAGAAGACATCTTTCGGGATGCAACTATCTTCCATGCGGTGGGCATGGCCAAGCCAACGTAGTCTGTGCTGTCTAAGCAGTGTATACATGCTTTGAAGGCCAGCATGTGACAACACTTCAACATTTGTCACTTTCTTTCCATGAGATGCAGAGGATGTGGCGTAGACACCGAAGATGGAAGGTATTGAGCCTTCTTTCTTGCTTAGCATAAGTTGTCCATGTCTCGCTGCCATATAGAAGTGTGCTGGTGATGCAGGCATTGTATACCGCACTTTTAGTCTTCCTTGCGAGTTTGGAGTTTTCCCAAACAAGGCGATCTGAGGTGGGCAAAGGTAGCTGCAGCTTTGCCAATGCGGCTGTCAATTTCTGTGTACAGAGTTTGTCATTGATGGTAGACCCCAAGTATGTGAAGTGGTGCACCACTGCCATTTCATAGTTATCGATAGTGATAACTGGTGCAGCACCCACATCCTGACTCAGCACATTTGTTTTCTTTAGACTTATTGTGAGGCCAAAGTCCTTGTATGCTTAGGTGAAGCGATTCATTAAGCTCTGAAGCTCCTGTTGACTGCATGACAACTGCAGAGTCATCAGCGAATAACAAATCTCTTATAGTGACCTTTATGATTTTTGTTTTTGCCTTCAGCCTTGCCAGATTAAACAGACGGCCATCTGACCTAGTGTGAAGGCATATTCCTTCAGTTGCATGTCTGAGTGCATATTTCAAGAGTAAAGCAAAGAAGATCCCAAAGAGGGTTGGAGCCAGAATGCAGCCTTGTTTAACTCCACTGCGTATGTCAAAGGGCTGGGATGCTGGAAGCACTTCAGTTGTAAATAGAAGACATATTATGAGGTGTGGAAAAGTGGACAGATTATGAGTTGTTAAATAGAAGACATATTATGAGGTGTGGAAAAGTGGACATATTATAAGGTGTGGAAAAGTGGACATATTATGAGTTGGTAATAGAAGATACATTATGAGGTGTAGAAAAGTGGACATATTATGAGTTGTTAAATAGAAGATATATTATGAGGTGTGGAAAAGAGGACATATTATGAGGTGTGGAAAAGTGGACATATTATGAGTTGGTAATAGAAGATACATTATGAGGTGTAGAAAAGTGGACATATTATGAGTTGTTAAATAGAACATATATTATGAGGTGTGAAAAAAGAGGACATATTATGAGGTGTGGAAAAGTGGACATATTATGAGTTGTTAAATAGAAGACATATTATGAGGTGTGGAAAAGAAGCCATATTATGAGTTGTTAAATAGAAGATATATTATGAGGTGTGGAAAAGTGGACATATGAGTTGTTAAAAAGAAGACATATTATGAGGTGTGGAAAAGAAGACATGTTATGAGTTGTTAAATAGAAGATATATTATGTGGTGTGGAAAAGTGGACATATGAATTGTTAAATAGAAGACATATGATGAGGTGTGGAAAAGTGGACATACTATGAATTGTTAAATAGAAGACATATTATGAGGTGTGGAAAAGTGGACATATTATGAGCTGTTAAATAGAAGACATATTATGAGGTGTGGAAAAAAAAGACATATTATGAACTGTTAAATAAAAGACATATTATGAGGTGTGGAAAAGTGGACACATTATGAGTTATTAAATAGAAGACATATTATTCTTCTTCTTCTTCTTCTTCGTTCGCCCTGAAAAGGACGGTGGTTGCGTTGTGTCTGTTTACAACGTAGCTGTGATATCTGCACCTTTCGGTCGACACATCCGACTTCTGCACGACATTTTTTAGGACCGGGTTTGCCTTCCCATTTCGATCCACACTCGCTCAGCCAGCCTGCACAGCTGCAGACTGTTTCCAGGACCACCACGTGGAGGTGGAGTGCGGTCTTGACCAGCTCTGGTTCGCTGGTCCTGACGCAGGCAGTCAAGCTATGAGTCGCTGACTGCGGTCTCTATTGCTGCGTCTTGAGGTCCCAGACATATTATGAGGTGTGGAAAAGTGGACATATTATGAATTGTTAAATAGAAGACACATTATGAGGTGTGGCAAAGTGGACATATTGTGAGTTGTTAAATAGAAGACATATTATGAGGTGTGGAAAAAAAAGACATATTATGAACTGTTAAATAAAAGACATATTATGAGGTGTGGAAAAGTGGACACATTATGAGTTATTAAATAGAAGACACATTATGAGGTGTAAAATAATAACATGTTATAACTAGTAAAAAAAAACATTATGAGTAGTAAAACAGAAGATATATGAGGTGTGAAAATGAAGACATATTTTTCACTTTGCTGCACACTTAAAGTGCCTTTCAAAATTCCCATGGCACACTACAATATTTAAATACATGGTTATGGCAAATAGTTAAACATTCGATGCAATCATAAGACAAGGTTCCCTAATTTTTTGTGATGCACTGGTAGATGTTGATAACTCAACTTATTATTTGTAAAATTTGTGAGATTCTTTCATAATATTTTACCACAATATGTAATATTGTGTACTATTATATGGTGTATACTGCTTGGTGTCACGGAACACCAAGTAGACTCTAGTTGTGGAGCACTGAAATAGATGACACATGAGGTGTGAAAATGAAGACATAAGTTATGAAAATGAGGACCACATATTATAAGTTATGAAAATGAGGACCACATATTATAAGTTATGAAAACAAGGGCCACATATTATAAGTTATGAAAATGATGTCCACATCATGCGATGTAGACAGCAATTCGAGGGGGTGTCATACTGATATGACATGGGATGGGACCCAAAGATGCAGCAATAGAGAATGCAGTCAGCGACCCATAGCTTGACTGCTTGCATCAGGGTCAGCGAACCAGAGCTGACCAAGACCCTACTCCACCTCCAAGTGGTGGTCCTGGAAACAGGCTGCATCACTGCAGTCTGGCTGAGAGAGTAGGGATCGCAGAGGGAAGGCAAACCCGGCCCCAAAAAATGCCGTGCTGAAGTCAGATGTGTCGACCGAAAGGTGCAGATATCACAGCTCCGGCGTAAACAGACACAACGCAACCAACGTCCTTTTCAGAACGAACGAGGAAGAAGAAGAAGAAGAATATGACATGGGATGACTGAGAAAAGAAGACATGATGTGATGATATTACAATTTAGCATATACTGTGACAAGAGAGGACAGACAACTGGTACACACTGCACATCACTGGGTATGCTGAAATAGCCCATACTGTAAAGAGGTGACAAGAGAGATCTGACAACTGGAAAACATTTGCCCATCCCTAGAATGTTGATGTTATGATATAGCACATCTTGTAAAGAAGGACCAAGAGAGATATGACACCAGGAACACACTGCCCATCACTAGATATGTTGATGTTATGATATAGCACATCGTGAAAAGAAGGGACAAGGAAGATTTGACACCTGGAACACACTGCCCATCACTAGATATGTTGATGTTATGATATAGCACATCGTGTAAAGAAGGGACAAGAGAAATTTGACACCTTGAACACACTGCCCATCACTAGATATGTTGATGTTATGATATAGCACATTCCGTAAAGAAGTAACAAGACAGGATTGACAACTTGAGAAAATGCTCATCACTATCTATGTTGATATTAAGATATAGAATATAGAGATGTGACAAGTTTAACAACTGGAGAAAATGAGCTTCACTACGTGTATATATTTATAAATATTTTGATATAATGATCCAGCACAAACTGTCCAGATGTGACAAGACAGGACTGACAGCTGAAAAAAAATACACTCAGCAAACAGCAAAAACATATTAAATGTTCTGTTTAAAAATGGTTGATATATCTATTTTGCCATTTCTTCCTTCATTCACTTTTTCACTCCCTATGGGCCAATAGTGGTCACCAAAGCAGTACATCTATAAGGAAGCGTGCACCAAAGTGCCATTCTTCCAACCTTATAAAATGATATCATCTATGACAATCAAAAAAAGAAAAAGAAAGAACAAAACTTACACTGGGTAGTTTTGATTAATAAAATATGATAATGAAGATTCCAAAATATAAAATATTAATAAAACAAAGTAATTCCAGATATTAAATTAGAAACATTTTTATTAAGAACTGACCGAAACAGCAAATACTGTTGTCCCAAAAAGCTGCCAGTTTTTAAGCAGGTTAATAAAAGATATGATGGCTTGATGTGGGCTCATGTCCAGCACAGTTTTGTGGGTTGTAGCTACTTCTTCAGGTCTTACTGTACAGCGCATGTCTCGGGGCAGGATCCGCATGACTGAGCTAAAGAGGCATCAAATTATGCGATATAAGGTTAGTAAACTATTACCTTAGCTAGTACGATTATGGACTTCAAGTAACAAAATCAATCCATGTAAAAAAGGTAAAGGTAAAGGATCCCGTTATACGTCTATTGAGGCATATTGGGAATATGGTGTTAGGCCCATATTTTCTTGACCATCGGCACACTAGGGGTGATGTGGTCAGCATCATGCCGGCCACCTTAAACTTCCCAGAAATTGCTCTGGTACCCAGTTGGGGCTGGGTTGACCCAGGAGCCGTTTGCAGCCTAAAAAAAATCCCACCTCATCTGGGGATCGAACTATAGACCACTGAGCTAGGAAGCCAGTGCACTAACCACTATGTTACCACGGCTTCATGTAACTTTCGTTAAATATATGTTAAAATGCTATAATCCAACTTTTGTCAAAGGTGTGCAAAAACATTATTTCTGTTATTGACTTTAAAGACCTGACCTCTGTAACCTTCATTAAAAGTTTTCACAATATCACCAAAGGTAATTTACTACTATTTAAAATATATAGTACAGCAATTGCCCAGTCTTATGCTGTTTGATTACTGATTGTTCGGTATACTGCTGTTTTTATTTGATACCACGTGGCTGCTGTTATACACTTTAAACATTTCATTTTACACAAACTCCATGAGAAGCTGGAATATAATTATCACAAGCTCATCAAGTTCATTCAGGGGGTTGGTGGGATGGCCAAGAAGTAATGTTACTGCTAGCGTAATGAAGTGTCACCCCAAAATGGAACGCAGGTCTATATTAATTCGTAACACAGAACAAGATTTCCATTGCTAAAAGGTGTTCCTTAAAGAGAAAAAGAAGGTGGCAAAGCAAAGCAAACTCAATTTGTTTTTTTTTTAAGTCTCCACAAATATCTTTTATCCGCATTAACAAAATAGCTGTGTCTTCTACGTCTGGAGCCAAAAAAACTTTTTCAATACCTACAAAACCTTCTGCTAACTAGTAGTACTTGTTTGTTGAATAAAATGAGCTCTGCTGTAACACCTGTAGCCACAAGCTACATAAGTAGCACCGATTAAAGTCCTATCATATTTCATACTTTTAGTACGTACAGCACATATATAATATTTTGTTTGTGTCCATTGTAGATGATAATTATATGTAGTCAATAAACACTGTTAACTGTTTAGTTTTAGTTTATTTATGACTTTTTACAGAATTTTTATACAGCTTTCTGGACCATGGGAACGAATTACTTTGATTTCTATTAAATCTTATGGAGAATCAATTGTCGTTTGGTGCTTTTTCTGTTAGCGCTTGATTATTCAAGTACGAATTAACAGCACGAAGCAGGGGTTCCTGTACTTGTTATAGCAAACTATCATTTAACCTTGTGTGGTTCCCAGGGAGCTCCAAGGAAACACAGAAGGAATATGACCATTGTTCCCTTAGGTATGTCATAAGGGGAAGCTAATCTGATAGGCTGTATTATGTCACCACTACTTTTTGGAATAGCTATTGATTGGGTTATGAGAAACTATACCCACAATGAACAATTAGGTATAAAATGGACAAATGGAAAATTCCTGGGGGACCTGGATTTCGCAGATGATTTAGCATTCTTAAGTTCAACATCCAGACAATCCCAAGAAGCAGTAAATAATTTGTGTCATCTCTCGGTTAAAATAGGTCTCCAAATAAATGCCTCTAAAACTAAAGCTATGAACTTTTCTAATGAGACCTTTGATATCATCTTGAACGGGGAAAAACTACAGAAAGTTGAAAGTTTCAATTATTTAGGCAGTAAAATGACTCAGGATAGTGACACAACAAGAGAAATTCATACTAGAATTGCTTTGGCAGCTAGCGCCTTCAATAGATTATCTAACATTTGGAAATTACGATCATTGAATATACATACCAAGCTTCGTCTGTTTAATTCAAATGTTATCTCAGTTTTAACATACGGCTGTGAGAGTTGGAAAATAACAAAATCATTGGAGAACAAGCTGAATACATTCGAGAACAAATGTCTTAGAAAACTCATGAACATCAGTTGGAAAGAATTCAAGACTAATCGACAAATAAGAGAAGACTCTAGGCAGAAATATGTCTCCGACTATATAAGGAAAAGACGATGGTCATATATCGGTCATGTCCTACGAATGCAAAACAACAGAATACCACTACAGGCGCTCACTTGGGTTCCTGAGGGTAAGAGGAAAAATGGAAGACCAAAAGAAACACTCAGAAGAACAATAATAAGAGAAGGAAGAACGTTGGGCCTAAATAATGTGCAAGAGCTAAGAGGAGTGGCGTCACAACGAACAACCTGGAGAGCACTGGTTTCTGCCTTATGTATTTGGTGCTTAAAGAATTTATTATTATTATTATTAATCTGATAACCTATTGATGCAGCTTAACCCAGGCCTTACAACAACCTCATCATTATCACCATCATCATCACCTACAACCATATTGATGCAGCTTAACCAAGGCCTTACAACAACCTCATCATCATCACCATCATCATCACCATCATCATCACCTACAACCATATTGATGCAGCTTAACCAAGGCCTTACAACAACCTCATCATCATCACCATCATCATCACCTACAACCATACTGATGCAGCTTAACCCAGGCCTTACAACAACCTCATCATTATCCCCATCATCATCACCTACAACCATATTGATGCAGCTTAACCCAGGCCTTACAACAACCTCATCATTATCACCATCATCATCACCTACAACCATATTGATGCAGCTTAACCCAGGCCTTACAACAACCTCATCATTATCACCATCATCATCACCTACAACCATATTGATGCAGCTTAACCCAGGCCTTACAACAACCTCATCATTATCACCATCACCTACAACCATATTGATGCAGCTTAACCCAGGCCTTACAACAACCTCATCATTATCACCATCACCATCACCTACAACCATATTGATGCAGCTTAACCAAGGCCTTACAACAACCTCATCATCATCACCATCATCACCTACAACCATACTGATGCAGCTTAACCCAGGCCTTACAACAACCTCATCATTATCCCCATCATCATCACCTACAACCATATTGATGCAGCTTAACCCAGGCCTTACAACAACCTCATCATTATCACCATCACCTACAACCATATTGATGCAGCTTAACCCAGGCCTTACAACAACCTCATTATCACCATCATCATCACCTACAACCATATTGATGCAGCTGAACCCAGGCCTTACAACCTCATCATTATCCCCATCATCATCACCTACAACCATATTGATGCAGCTTAACCCAGGCCTTACAACAACCTCATCATTATCACCATCATCATCACCTACAACCATATTGATGCAGCTTAACCCAGGCCTTACAACAACCTCATCATCATCAGCTCCCCACGGAGTATAGGCCTTCAACAAACTCAAGCCAAGTTTTCCTGTCCTGTACCATCAGCTCAAGATCTTTCCATGTTTTCCTTATTCCTCTCTAGCCCGTCTCCAATTCTCTTCTCCTTGTGTTCTTTGGTCTCCCTTCACCTCTAAATAATTACAAACTAATCTTCTTCTTTGATCCGTAGCCGTCAACCGTCAAAGCAGTCAGTGGCCATCACGCCTAGTGGCGTCTTGTAGGGTAGCACCAAACTGATTCCACTTTGCTCGGTCAGTGGCCATCCTTTGTACAGTGCCCCAACTCTGGTTCATTCTTTGCATCTCAGCCTCCACAGTCCTCTGCCAAGTTGTTTTTGGTCGGTCTCTCTTTCGTTTTCCTTCAGGGGTCCATAGCATAGCTGTTCTTGTGATGACATCGGGGTCGCTTCTGAGGACATGGCCAACCAGACTCCAGCGTCTGCCAGCTATGATGGCGTGCATGTCCTCTTGCTTGCTCCGAGTAAGCAGATCTTGGTTGGTATTCGGCTAACAGATTCTGAGAATATTTTCCTTGGGCAGGTTGTGTGGGAAGAGGACAATTTCGACATTTCCTTCTCTGTTACTCTCCAGCATTTCACACCATAGAGAAGCACACAACTCTGATATAATCTTAATTTTGTGATTGTGCTGTACTGAGAGGACTTCCAGATGTTGTTTAGAATAAAAAAGGCTGTTTTTGCTTTGTTCATTCTGTTGTTGATGTCTTTGCTTGCTCCGCCATCTGGTGTTACTATGCATCCTAGGTATGTGAAGGTTACAAACTAATAGCTTACCAATAATTAATAGCGTAATAACAAACTTACATGTAATCTATGTCCAAACTAGATAGCCTAATAAAAAACTTGCATGTAATCTATTTCCCAATTTGAAAGCCTAATAAAAACTTATGTGTGATCTATTTCCTAACTTGACAGTCTAACAACAACTTATGTGTGATCTATTTCCTAACTTGATAGTCTAATAACAACTTATGTGTGATCTATTTCCTAACTTGACAGTCTAATAACAACTTATGTGTGATCTATTTCCTAACTTGACAGGCTAATAAAAACTTATGTGTGATCTATTTCCTAACTTGACAGTCTAATAACAACTTACGTATGATCTATTTCCTAACTTTAGGGCCTAATAACAACTTACGTGTAATCTATTTCCCCAGCTCTCATGTCCTCAATCTCTGACTGAACTTTCAAGGCACACAGATGAACCTGAACAAAAGAGCATGTCAAGTTGAATGTTGACAGTAACAAACTAGTCCATTAAAGAACCACACATTGGCAAGAAAACTAGTCCATTAAACAACCACACATTAGCAAGAAAACTAGTCCATTAAACAACCACACATTGGCAACAAAACTAGTCCATTAAACAACCACACATTAGCAACAAAACTAGTCCATTAAACAAACAACCACACATTGGCAACAAAACTAGTCCATTAAACAACCACACATTGGCAACAAAACTAGTCCATTAAACAACCACACATTAGCAACAAAACTAGTCCATTAAACAACCACACATTGGCAACAAAACTAGTCCATTAAACAACCACACATTAGCAACAAAACTAGTCCATTAAACAACCACACATTGGCAACAAAACTAGTCTATTAAACAAACACACATTAGCAACAAAACTAGTCCATTAAACAAACAACCACACATTGGCAACAAAACTAGTACAACCACACTTTAGCAACAAAACTAGTCTATTAAACAACCACACATTAGCAACAAAACTAGTCCATTAAACAACCACACATTGGCAACAAAACTAGTCTATTAAACAAACACACATTAGCAACAAAACTAGTCCATTAAACAAACAACCACACATTGGCAACAAAACTAGTACAACCACACTTTAGCAACAAAACTAGTCTATTAAACAACCACACATTAGCAACAAAACTAGTCCATTAAACAACCACACATTGGCAACAAAACTAGTCTATTAAACAAACACACATTAGCAACAAAACTAGTCCATTAAACAACCACACTTTAGCAACAAAACTAGTCCATTAAACAACCACACATTGGCAACAAAACTAGTCCATTAAACAACCACACATTAGCAACAAAACTAGTCCATTAAACAAACAACCACACATTGGCAACAAAACTAGTCCATTAAACAACCACACTTTAGCAACAAAACTAGTCCATTAAACAACCACACATTAGCAACAAAACTAGTCCATTAAACAACCACACATTAGCAACACAACTAGTCCATTAAACAACCACACATTGGCAACAAAACTAGTCCATTAAACAACCACACATTGGCAACAAAACTAGTCCATTAAACAACCACACATTGGCAACAAAACCAGTCCATTAAACAACCACACATTGGCAACAAAACTAGTCCATTAAACAACCACACATTGGCAACAAAACTAGTCCATTAAACAACCACACATTGGCAACAAAACTAGTCCATTAAACAACCACACATTGGCAACAAAACTAGTCCATTAAACAACCACACATTGGCAACAAAACTAGTCCATTAAACAACCACACTTTAGCAACAAAACTAGTCCATTAAACAACCACACTTTAGCAACAAAACTAGTCCATTAAACAACCACACATTGGCAACAAAACTAGTCCATTAAACAACCACACTTTAGCAACAAAACTAGTCCATTAAACAACCACACATTGGCAACAAAACTAGTCCATTAAACAACCACACTTTGGCAACAAAACTAGTCCATTAAACAACCACACATTAGCAACAAAACTAGTCCATTAAACAACCACACTTTAGCAACAAAACTAGTCCATTAAACAACCACACATTAGCAACAAAACTAGTCCATTAAACAACCACACTTTAGCACCAAAACTAGTCCATTAAACAACCATGCTTTAGCAACAAAACTAGTCCATTAAACAACCACACTTTAGCAACAAAACTAGTCCATTAAACAACCACACTTTAGCAACAAAACTAGTCCATTAAACAACCACACTTTAGCAACAAAACTAGTCCATTAAACAACCACACTTTAGCAACAAAACTAGTCCATTAAACAACCACACATTAGCAACAAAACTAGTCTATTAAACAACCACACATTAGCAACAAAGCTAGTCCATTAAACAACCACACATTAGCAACAAAACTAGTCCATTAAACAACCACACTTTAGCAACAAAACTAGTCCATTAAACAAACAACCACACATTAGCAACAAAACTAGTCCATTAAACAACCACACATTGGCAACAAAACTAGTCCATTAAACAACCACACTTTAGCAACAAAACTAGTCCATTAAACAAACAACCACACTTTAGCAACAAAACTAGTCCATTAAACAACCACACATTAGCAACAAAACTAGTCCATTAAACAACCACACATTAGCAACAAAACTAGTCCATTAAACAACCACACATTAGCAACAAAACTAGTCCATTAAACAAACAACCACACATTAGCAACAAAACTAGTCCATTAAACAACCACACATTAGCAACAAAACTAGTCCATTAAACAAACAACCACACATTAGCAACAAAACTAGTCCATTAAACAAACAACCACACATTAGCAACAAAACTAGTCCATTAAACAAACACACTTTAGCAACAAAACTAGTCCATTAAACAAACAACCACACATTAGCAACAAAACTAGTCCATTAAACAACCACACATTAGCAACAAAACTAGTCCATTAAACAACCACACATTAGCAACAAAACTAGTCCATTAAACAACCACACATTAGCAACAAAACTAGTCCATTAAACAACCACACTTTAGCAACAAAACTAGTCCATTAAACAACCACACATTGGCAACAAAACTAGTCCATTAAACAACCACACTTTAGCAACAAAACTAGTCCATTAAACAACCACACATTAGCAACAAAACCCTGCTCTCATATTTATTATGTGATCCCATCAGTCAGTTTATTTAAATTAAATGTAAACAGCTGTGTGAAAAGTGATAAATAACAAAAAGTCAAGTGAATCAGAGAATGCCTGGCACAGTTCCTACAAAATGGAGGGGGGAGGGGTGTAGTGAAATTGACAGAGATACAACGGTAAAATATCTCCAAAGATAACATTTAAGGATAAAAACATAATGCGTAGGCTGCTGATGTACATGATCGCCTAGACTGCGGGTCATCACCCTCCATAAAAATTGACTTGCTAGACAGGAGGGGAACGGCGGATCAAAAAGGAAAAAAATATGACTGGA
Organism: Oreohelix idahoensis; assembly: GCA_024509875.1. NCBI lineage: Eukaryota > Metazoa > Mollusca > Gastropoda > Stylommatophora > Oreohelicidae > Oreohelix > Oreohelix idahoensis. Next base: position 79,453 of record JAMPIV010015212.1, read on the forward strand.
AAGATTGCGTGAGACTAGAAAGGCTAAGGAGACGCAATTGGGGGGGGGGAAACGGAGAAAAGTCACGTTTCCCAAGTTGACATAAAAAGTAAGCAACTCGACAGAAGGGACCATAGATATGTTACGCCACAGTCATTTATTGGACGCTTTTGCAATACCAAGCCCTTGATTTGAATTCAGCGGCTAAAACGCAGATGTTAGGAATATTACAAAAATTAAAAAGTACTTTTTTCTTAATATTAATGTTAGGAATATAAAAATTAGCTGGCCGGATGGCCTATTCTGAGCAGTGAACTAATATGTTCTTAATTTTACAGACGGATAGATAATATTGAAGATAATGACAAAAGACAGTGTTGTTCACATCATCGACAGACTGTATTGAATCTAAAAGTGTCGCTAATTGCACAAAAAAACACGACCTCGAGACGCAAGTGTTCAAATTTACTTAGTATGGAGGAGAGGGTTTTTGGGTGGTAGCTGTGTCTAAATATAACTTTTAACGACAAAATTTTGGAGGGGAGAGAAAGGTTGGTTCAAAAATCAAGTACATTTTGTAGAAACACAAGTAGAGACGGACAGACTAACAGATAACCATCCATACTTGACTGAAGCATGACTGAAATGACTTTATGGTAGGAAATTTGAATTTAAAATAAACCTTGGCCACAGACAATCATATCATTAGCGCTCAGACGCGAAAGTGGGGCCATTCTTCAATAGTTGTTCAGTGATAGACACAGATTTTAAAGTGTGGTGATTTCCATATGAAAGAAAGTGTAATAAATTTAGGGACGCCATACTATAGCCAGCAGCTCAGCTGAGTTTTGCTAGCAATTCTGTGTTATTTATTCATAATCTGGTAAGATTGAAATTATTTCCTTATATATTTTGAATATTGTTTCATGTTCGAGTGATTTGATACTGCCATATCGAAATCTAGCCTTACAAACAAGTAGGGATTTGCTCTAGACCCCCCGCCCAAGTCAGGGTCTAGGGACCAACGGTGTACATAAACTCCAGCAAGGATTATGCAAGACAGATCAGGTGTTGAGAATAATGAAACATATTACCTATCCTCTTTTAGGGCAGACAACTAATAAATATTTTTCAGAATCTATAGTCTGGGAGGATCTATCTGATGTAAACCCACCATGGTAAATGTGCTGTTTGGTCAGAGAGATCTGACCTGTCTGTATGATGTGGTTGTTGTGTCAGTGTTGTGTCCAGACGTGGGTAGAGAATAGATTTTGACACATGGCCCATACTTTGATTGCAGAGCTGCGAGTTTCTGTTGTCAACCAAGCAGTGTCTATTCAGTTGGTGACTTTACTCGAGTGTATCTGTGCAGTACTTGTGACAGAGACCACCATTATTGCCCGCCAGCACGGAGAGGTGGGACCACCTGATTCAGCACCAGAGCTACAACGACAAGATGAGTGAGCCTCTGGTCTGCTGGACATTCACCAACGCTGTGTAGATACTAATACCCTCATAAAAATTCCCACCATTTTCTGGACACTGTGTAGTCAATATAGACAGGTGTGATGAGGCCACCCCAACAGCACAAACATTAAGTATCCTCCCAAGTAGATGACTACTAGAACATTTTAATAAAACTAACTAGTATAGTACATATATATGTACACTATTGCATTTATGATATAATATTCCATGCATTTCTTTCATAATTTCTAAATCCTTTTAAGTTCTGGTCAACCTAAAAAAATTGATACAGAACAAAATAAATGTAATATAATTCTATCAAAAAATTTTACACACGTGAGTTAGTTCAGTGTATTTTAACATTTATTAATATTATTAGTCTTGGTAAATATCGGTGGGTATATCTATAACCTATTACACCACACTACATAGCATAACCCTAGACACTTTACGTAGCCACATTCATTAAAAAAAAATTAAGTGTGAGGTCGTAGTGGTAGCAAGAAAGGCCTTCTGACAATTCACAACTACATTTTATCTCAGGAGCCTTCACAGCTGGCCTCATACAATTACATTTAGTAATATCACCATCATACAATACCATCAACACCACTACAAGGGGGATGTCTGTGAGGAGACAAAGAAAGAATAAGCCTATTGCTCCCTACGTCGTCTGAAAGTGTATGAAGAAGAAGTATAACTAAAATATAAATAAATACAAATATTAAAAAACACACAGAAGTTTTTGTGTGTGTGAGAGTGCATTCATGTATGTGCAAGACGTGAATTTTAAAATAATCTCAAAAGATAGAAATAAATACATATAATTTGAAGTAATAAGTCAAAAATATGAAAAGGTCAACATTTGGGGGAGGGTGGGGGGGGGGTAGATATGTTTTTTTAAACAGGAAACTTGGAACACATTATAAGAATAAAACCACTGCTCCCACAGCAATAAGAAACTTGGATCACATTCTAGAGCACGCACATTGTAACAAGATTAAAGCAATAGGAAACTTGGATCATATTCTAGAGCATGCACATTGTAACAAGATTAAAGCAATAGGAAACTTGGATCATATTCTAGAGCATGCACATTGTAACAATATTAAAGCAATAGGTAACTTCGATCACATTCTAGAGCAAGCACATTGTAACAATATTAAAGCAATAGGTAACTTGGATCACATTCTAGAGCAAGCACATCGTAACAAGATTAAAATAATAGGTAACTTGGATCACATTCTAGAGCACGCACATTGTAACAAGATTAAAGCAATAGGAAACTTGGATCACATTCTAGAGCATGCACATTGTAACAAGATTAAAGCAATAGGAAACTTGGATCACATTCTAGAGCATGCACACTGTAACAAGATTAAAACCACTGCTTTCATAGCAATAGGAAACTTGGATCACATTCTAGAGCACTCACACTGTAACAAGATTAAAGCAATAGGAAACTTGGATCACATTCTAAAGCACGCTGTAACAAGATTAAAACCATTGCTTTCATAGCAATAGGAAATTTGGATCACATTCTAAAGCATAATGTAACAAGATTAAAACCACTACTTCCATAGCAATACGAAACTTGGATCACATTCTAGAGCATGCACACTGTAACAAGATTAACGCAATAGGAAACTTGGATCACATTCTAAATGTACACTTAACAAGATTAAAACCCTGCTTTCATAGCTATAGGAAACTTGGATCACATTCTAAAGCACATTGTAACAAGATTAAAACCAGTACTTCCATAGCAATTGGAAACTTGGATTACATTCTAAAGCACGCTGTAACAAGATTAAAACCCTGCTTTCATAGCAATAGGAAACTTGGATCACATTCTAAAGTACACTGTAACAAGATTAAAACCATTGCTTTCATAGCAATAGGAAACTTGGATCACATTCTAAAGCATAATGTAACAAGATTAAAACCACTACTTCCATAGCTGTGGATCACATTCTAGAGCACGCACACTGTAACAAGATTAAAGCAATAGGAAACTTCTATCACATTCTAAAGTACACTGTAACAAGATTAAAACCCTGCTTTCATAGCAATAGGAAACTTGGATCACATTCTAAAGTACACTGTAACAAGATTAAAACCCTGCTTTCATAGCAATAGGAAACTTGGATCACATTCTAAAGTACACTGTAACAAGATTAAAACCATTGCTTTCATAGCAATAGGAAACTTGGATCACATTCTAAAGCATAATGTAACAAGATTAAAACCACTACTTCCATAGCAATAGGAAACTTGGATCACATTCTAGAGCACGCACACTGTAACAAGATTAAAGCAATAGGAAACTTCTATCACATTCTAAAGTACACTGTAACAAGATTAAAACCACTACTTCCATAGCAATAGGAAACTTGGATCACATTCTAGAGCATAATGTAACAAGATTAAAACCACTACTTCCATAGCAATAGGAAACTTGGATCACATTCTAAAGCATAATGTAACAAGATTAAAACCACTACTTCCATAGCAATAGGAAACTTGGATCACATTCTAGAGCACGCACACTGTAACAAGATTAAAGCAATAGGAAACTTCTATCACATTCTAAAGTACACTGTAACAAGATTAAAACCCTGCTTTCATAGCAATAGGAAACTTGCATCACATTCTAAAGCACATTGTAACAAGATTAAAACCACTACTTCCATAGCAATTGGAAACTTGGATCACATTCTAGAGTACACTGTAACAAGATTAAAACCACTGCTTCCATAGCAACACATTCTAGAACACACTGTGACTAGATTAAAACCACTACTTCCAATGTAAGAGGAAACTTATGTAAGGTTGTAAATAGGGGTTAATCAAACTGCCACAGAATCCACAGTGCAAGCTTGACACATAGAGGCTAACTGTAGTGGTGGCTGCTTGCTTCTTAAAAGGAAGGATCCTGTTACACGCCTATTGAGGCATATTGGGAATACGGTGTTAGGCCCGTATTTTCTTGACCATCGGCACACTAGGGGTGATGTGGTCAGCATTACGCCGGCCACCTTAACCTTCCCAGAGTGGTTCTGGTACCCAATTCATGAGGCTGGGTTGACCCCAGAGCTGTTTGCAGTCTAAATAATCCCACCTCACCTGGGGATCGAACCATGGACCACCGAGCTTCTTAAGGAGTGAAAAAAAGGAATCTCATTAATTCAGTGGTTAAAAGCTGTCTTGAATAAAAATAGGTCAGGTCTATATGTGTAGTAGCTACGTTACTCACAGCCTCTTTGTGTGTGATTGGTATTCTCTGTTCAAACACGTCCTCTATCAGCTGGTTAAACAGAAGGTCACACTCAACTGGGTCACTGGTGTTCACGTAAGGCTCAATGAAAAGGCGCTTCTGTAAACATTAAACAATGGTGATTGTGTCTGAGGTTATGTGCAGACAAACAGTGATTCTGCCTGAATATTCTAACTACAGTGACTATCCCAACAACTGTCACAATAAGGAAGACTAACAAACTGACTGTATACATACAATTTTGTCTAGATCAAGCATGTTTTAGTGACGTTTACATTTTAAATATTGACTATTATTTGGCACATATAATCTAAAGCCTTCTCATTCCCACAGTTTTATCAGAATATTATAGTACATACATTTAATCTTGCACTTTAGCGCAGCATCTTGCCTCTTTCGCCATTCCCAAACACAGGAAAGAAGCAGTCATAATGAAACACAGACAAGACCAAACAAACTGTATCCAATCTCCAAAGAGTGAAAGGAAAAAATATAACAAAAAAAAAAAACCTGTATCCAAGACAACAAAGAAAATGGCCATGGAATTTACTGACCTTAAAAACCAGCTTTAGATCTTTGACAGCTCCACTTCGAGATAACCTCTCCCACTTGCTGACTGTATCTGAGAGTCGCTCATCATGTGCCATGCAGCGCTCTAAGTAAACACAGACAGAAGATAATCTGTCAGTAAGCACTTAACTAACTAAGAAGTGTTATCACAGAAGCTGTCAGGACTTCTAATATAACATCATAATGGCTGTACCAACTGTGACTACACTAATTATAATAATCATTTCTCCTTATAGAGCATGGAGCCATAACAGCAGCTAATCCTCTCGCAGGAAGCCTCCATCACAGCATTCATGTACTTTTACATTGATGGTTTCAGTAGTAATTTGTTTGACATGAGGAGGTTGCCAGTCTCATACACAACTTCATGTTAGTCACCTCTTACAACATGTCTGGGGGGGGGCGGGGGGGGGGGGGGTGGGGGGCGGGGGGGGGGGGGGGGGGGGGGGGGGGGGGGGGGCGGGGGGGGGCGCAGTAGTACTGTTCTTTCTTTGTCTCCACAGAGACCCCCCCAGAAATCATACATACTTTAATAAATTATGATGACACTAACTCAGACAACTCTAACAATGACTGCATATACTATATTGCTAAATATAGCTGGGTTAGTTACGGCAGCACCAATTGTTATCACATAAATTATGATAATAATTACAGCACTAATTACAACTTAGATATGGAGAACAACAAAAACAACTACCAAAAAGTGACAGACTTTCAAAAATGGGTGTTTGTATAAAATAGAAAGATTGAAATGTTATAACAAGATCACTGATATGGAACTGATGACAAGAACCAGTGGAACAAGAGATGAAATGAAGATGATGGTGATGGAGAGGAAACACACTGAGGAACCTCGTTGATTGCATTAAAATGCAGTCCATGTTCTGGAATCCCCAGGGTAACAGAGGTACAGGGAGACCAAAGAAGACATGGTGAAGAGAACAGCACAGATCTGAAGGAGATGATGAAGACATAGAAGAAAGACCTTGAGCTGATGGCACTGGACAGGAAAACTTAGCATGTGTTTGTTGAAGGCCTGTGCTCTTGTGAGAGTTAAAGGATGATGATGACAATGAATATTACAAATGTTGTTATTGTGTTCACATAAAATGTTACTTGAGAGTTAAAGGATGATGATGACAATGAATTACAAATGTTATTGTGTTCACATGAAATGTTAATTGAGAGTTAAAGGATGACAATGAATTAGAAATGTTGTTAGTGTTTTCACATTTGGAGAAAAGCTAGAAAAAGATGCGCAAGAAAACCAGAAATTGTTCTATAAGACCCTTATGAACATGAGGAAGGGAAAACAATGCCCTCTCAAATTTATAAAGGACAAGCAAGGAAAATTGCTTACTGCCCCAAATAAAGAAATGGAAAGATGGAAAGAATATTTCTCAGAACTCCTGGATGGTGAGCAAGGTCAAGCATCAGAAATGATAACCACTAGCACAGAAGAGGAAACTAATGGTGATGAAGATGACATAAAGATGAAAGAACTGAAGGCAGCACTGGAGAAAATCAAGATGGGCAAAGCAGCAGGGCATGATGGTATAACACCAGAAATGGTTAAGTACATGGAAGCATCAGGCGACCTATTACTCTTAAAGGTCCTACAGGCAGCGTGGTGCAACAAGACCATACCAAAGGATTGGGAGATTGCCATCATAACACCAATTTTCAAAAAGGGTGACAATCGACAATGTAGAAACCATAGAGGCATATCCCTTCTCAGTGTCCCTGGTAAAATCTACTCTAGAATCCTAGAGCAGAGACTCCGACGCCTAGGTCAGCCACAACTGGATGAGGTCCAGTGCGGATTCCGAGCTAACTAAACTACTCAAGAATCTAATCTTCACACTCAGACAGCTGAGTGAAAAGGCTCTTGAGTATAAGAGTGAGATCCATCTTTGTTTCATAGATCTGGAAAAGGCGTTTGACAGGGTCCCCTGGAGCAAACTTTGGGACTGTTTGGTAAGGAAGAACATTCCAGCACCTCTGATTCATGCTATACAGAGCTTCTACAAGTCTTGCAGAAATTATGTGAGGACAGCAAACCATAAGTCAGAAGAGTTCAGGACCACCACTGATGTAAGACAAGGTGATATCCTGTCACCTTATCTTTTCATACTCCTCATGGACGATGTCATCAAGGCGTGTAAGGAGAGAACAAGAAAATATTCAGTGGGGTACTGGAAGATGAGACAGGTCTGTATTTCAGAGCTGGCATTTGCTGACGATGTTGCCCTGATTGCTAAATCAGAGGCACATCTCCAATAAAGTAATATCACCAGAGAGTACCACTAATAAAGTAACACCACCAGACAGTATCACTAATAAAGTAACACCACCAGACAGTATCACTAATAAAGTAACATTAATAGACAATATCACTAATAAAGTAACACCACCAGACAGTATGACTTACACAATAACGTTACCAGATTGTAGAACTTACCAGAGCTTCCCATCATTTCGTAAATAGCAAAACACTCAGCATCTGATCTCATGCCGATCTTTGTCTTTACAGTTTTGATCACCTGTAAGTTGCAACAATGTGAAACTAATGATCTGTATGAACAATAAAGTCTAAATGTTGAACCAATGATCTGTATGAACACTCAAGTCTAAATGTTGAACCAATGATCTGTATGAACACTCAAGTCTAAATGTTGAACTAATAATCTGTATGAACTCTCGTCTAAATGTTGAACTAATGATTTGTATGAGCACTCAAGTCTAAATGTTGAACTAATGATTTGTATGAGCACTTGTCTAAATGTTGAACCAATGATCTGTGTGAACACTCAAGTCTAATTGTTGAACTAATGATCTGTATGAACACTCAAGTCTAAATGTTGAACCAATGATTTGTATGAGCACTCAAGTCTAAATGTTGAACTAATGATTTGTATGAGCACTCAAGTCTAAATGTTGAACTAATGATTTGTATGAACACTCAAGTCTAAATGTTGAAACAATGATTTGTATGAACACTCAAGTCTAAATGTTGAACCAATGATTTGTATGAGCACTCAAGTCTAAATGTTGAACTAATGATTTGTATGAGCACTCAAGTCTAAATGTTGAACTAATGATTTGTATGAGCACTCAAGTCTAAATGTTGAACCAATGATTTGTATGAGCACTCAAGTCTAAATGTTGAAACAATGATTTGTATGAACACTCAAGTCTAAATGTTGAACCAATGATTTGTATGAGCACTCAAGTCTAAATGTTGAACTAATGATTTGTATGAGCACTCAAGTCTAAATGTTGAACCAATGATTTGTATGAGCGTCAAGTCTAAATGTTGAACTAATGATTTGTATGAACACTCAAGTCTAAATGTTGAACTAATGATTTGTATGAACACTCAAGTCTAAATGTTGAACCAATGATTTGTATGAGCACTAAAGTCTAAATGTTGAACTAATGATTTGTATGAACACTCAAGTCTAAATGTTGAACCAATGATTTGTATGAGCACTCAAGTCTAAATGTTGAACTAATGATTTGTATGAGCACTCAAGTCTAAATGTTGAACTAATGATTTGTATGAGCACTCAAGTCTAAATGTTGAACCAATGATTTGTATGAACACTCAAGTCTAAATGTTGAACTAATGATTTGTATGAGCACTAAGTCTAAATGTATGTTGAACTAATGATTTGTATGAGCACTCAAGTCTAAATGTTGAACCAATGATTTGTATGAGCACTCAAGTCTAAATGTTGAACTAATGATTTGTATGAGCACTCAAGTCAAAAATAAGATGAATACTGTCTTAAGTAGCTTAAAGTTGGGTAAGAACTGTGTTCAACAAATTATTTATATTTAGAGATCACATCAGTCCAGTGGAGTCACATCATTTATCTCATTAATTAACTGATTAACTAATATACAAAGAAAGAAAGAGAGAGAGAGAGAGAGAGAGATAGAGAGAAGATGGAGGGAGGGGGAAAGAGAAAGGAATAAGAGGGGGGGGGGGGGAGTGATGAACAGGACACTTTATAAATTCATAATTTTATCAAAACCCAAAACGGGACCTAAGACGCACCAACAGTGATAAATGCAGTCAGCAACCCATAGCTTGACTGCTTGCGTCAGGGTCAGCGAACCAGAGCTGACCAAGACCCTACTCCACATCTAAGTGGTGGTCCTTGAAACTGGCTTCATCACTGCAGTCTGGCTGAGTGATTAGGGATTGAAGAGGGAAGGCTAACCCGGTCCCAAAAATGCAGTGCTAAGTCGGATGTGTCACCCGAAAGGTGCAAATATCACAGCTTCGCTGTAAACGGACACAACACACCCAACGTCCTTTTCAGGATGAATGAAAAAGAAAAAAACCTAAAACCCTGAAGTCCTATAAAATCGGCAGATGCCTTCCAAAACTTTGTTAGCAAAGATTTCATGTTTTGCAAATATGATTCTGAAATCAATGACCTTGAACTAAATGCTATACAATTTCTGGAATGTTTCTTATCAGCCTGACAAAAATTAATTCAAAAAATTACATCCCACTAAATATAAACTAATGAAATATTATTCTGACACAAAATAACTGGGTCAGTAAACTAGCGATATATTCCTATGGCACAACATAATCAGGTCATACAAACAAATTACCTCTCCGCATGTCCCAGCTGAGTCAAACTCAATAACTCTCTGCTCACCATTGAGGAAGTAGATCTTCTGAGTTATGGGTTTTCTATTGAGACAAAAATAGAACTACTACAAAATGATGTAGATAACAAACATGTCTGCCTGGAGGTCGTCTTTCAAGAAAGAAATAAATAAATAGGACTACTGCCCCATCAGCCATGTTGTAAGAGGCAACTAATATTTTCTTGTGCATCAGGCTAGCAACCTCATTCTGTAAAATAAACTACAACTGGAACAATCCCTGCAAAAAGACATGAATACTTTGGTGCAGGCTCCTTGCTAGGGGACAACTGAAGTGGTTGGTGCAGGCTTCTTGCTAGGGGACAACTGAAGTGGTTGGTCCATGCTCCTTGATAGGGGACAACTGAGGTGGTTGGTGCATGCTCCTTGCTAGGGGACAACTGAAGTGGTTGGTCCATGCTCCTTGCTAGGGGACAACTGAAGTGGTTGGTGCAGGCTTCTTGCTAGGGGACAACTGAAGTGGTTGGTCCATGCTCCTTGCTAGGGGACAACTGAAGTGGTTGGTGCATGCTCCTTGCTAGGGGACAACTGAAGTGGTTGGTGCATGCTCCTTGCTAGGGGACAACTGAAGTGGTTGGTGCATGCTCCTTGCTAGGGGACAACTGAAGTGGTTGGTGCATGCTCCTTGCTAGGGGACAACTGAAGTGGTTGGTGCATGCTCCTTGCTAGGGGACAACTGAAGTGGTTGGTGCAGGCTCCTTGCTAGGGGACAACTGAAGTGGTTGGTGCATGCTCCTTGCTAGGGGACAACTGAAGTGGTTGGTGCATGCTCCTTGCTAGGGGACAACTGAAGTGGTTGGTGCATGCTCCATGCAGAACAAAAACGAAAAATAATAATTCATATACTCATGCATCAGACTATGCTAGTTGATGTCGGTGCATGTTCAGCTCAAGGGAGAATTCTGTTACAAAATATTACAACTATGTACCAAACAGAGTTGTTCCAGAATTCTGCTAACTTTGACATCCCAAATAAATAACTTTGACACAAGTACTGATAACAAATCAGTATCAAGAAATATAAACTGGCTATAAAGTGCTGACAAGTGTTTATTCATTTTCTTGTTGCTCTTTATGTCTCACAGGACCACTATTGCAGTTAGCTTCTATAAAGGACACTTGCATCAAAGTACTTGTTCTGTTCTTGTAGTGCTGTAGCAATTTGTCTGACTTGGTTGGCAGGTCTACAAACCTCAGACATCAGTCTCCCATTAGTTTATGACATGTCTGCTATGAGCAGTGGTTCTAATCTTTATTTGCCTTCTCAGAGACCCACAGGAGCCATGTAGGGCTAATGTCACTAAATTACACATAAAGTATTGTTTAATGTCACTAAATTACACATAAAGTCTTGTCTAATGTCACTAAATTACACATAAAGTATTGTCTAATGTCACTAAATTACACATGAAGTATTGTCTAATGTCACTAAATTACACATAAAGTGTTGTCTAATGTCACTAAATTACACATAAATTGTTGTCTAATGTCACTAAATTACACATAAAGTATTGTCTAATGTCACTAAATTACACATAAAGTGTTGTCTAATGTCACTAAATTACACATAAAGTGTTGTCTAATGTCACTAAATTACACATAAAGTACAGCACAAGCACAAAATTAGGATTATATCAAAGCTGTGTGCTTTCTGTGCTTCTCTATGGGGCGGAGAGCTGGAGAGTTACAGAGAAGGAAATGTCAAAATTGTCCTCTTTTCACACAACATGCCTAAGAAAAATTCTCCGAATTTTTTGGCCGAATACCATCACCAACCAAGATCTGCTTACTCGGAGCAAGCAAGAGGACATGCACACCATCATAGCTGGCAGACGCTGGAGCTGGTTTGGCCATGTCCTCAGAGGAGACCCCGATGCCATCACAAGAACAGCTATGCTTTGGACCCCTGAAGGAAAACGAAAGAGAGGCCGACCAAAAACAACTTGGCAGAGGACTGTGGAGGCTGAGATGCAAAGAATGAACCAGAGTTGGGGCACTGTACGAAGGATGGCCGCCGACCGAGCAAAGTGGAATCAATTTGTTGTTGACCTACAAGACGCCACCAGGCGTAATGGCCACTGACTGCTTTGACGGTCGGCGGCTAAGGATCAAAGAAGAAGAAGAGAATTTCACTAAATTACACATAAAGCAGTGTTGTCTAATGTCACTAAATTACACAAAGCATAGTGTTATCTAATGTCACTAAATTATACAAAGCATAGCGTTGTCTAATGTCACTAAATTACACATAAAGTGTTGTCTAATGTCACTAAATTACACATAAAGCATAGTGTTGTCTAATGTCACTAAATTACACATAAAGCATAGTGTTGTCTAATGTCACTAAATTACACATAAAGCATAGTGTTGTCTAATGTCACTAAATTACACATAGTGTTGTCTCTCATCATCATCATGTGACGTATTCTTTCCAGAACGTTGTCTCCATTACAGCTGCTCTGAACGCATCACGATTCTGGGCAAGTCGACCTGCATCAGCCAAAGACAAGTTCAGACTCTCTGTGATGTCCTGGGTCCACCGTCGTCTAGGTCGACCCCTTCCCCTTTTTCCAGGGACCATGCCTTCCATCACTGTTTTTTCCAGACTACTATGTCTTTTTATATGACCGAAAAATTTCAGCTTCCTTATTGCAATGGTATTTAGGAGCCAATGTTCTTGTACGTTTAGTGAGTGCAGTACTTCTCTGTTGGTCTTTTTTTCTGTCCAGGGTATTCTCAACATCCTTCTGTGTTGTCTCTAATGTTACAAAATTACACATAAAGCATAGTGTTGTCTAATGTCACTAAATTAAACATAAAACATAGTGTTGTCTCTGATGTTACAAAATTAACATAAAGTATAGTGTTGTCTAATGTCACTAAATTAAACATAAAACATAGTGTTGTCTCTGATGTTACAAAATTACACATAAAGTATAGTGTTGTCTAATGTCACTAAATTAAACATAAAACATAGTGTTGTCTCTGATGTTACAAAATTACACATAAAGTATAGTGTTGTCTAATGTCACTAAATTAAACATAAAACATAGTGTTGTCTCTAATGTTACAAAATTACACATAAAACATAGTGTTGTCTCTAATGTTACAAAATTACACATAAAACATAAAAAGGTAAAGACAGTCTCATAGCAGACACTGCCATAGGGGAGTGAAGTGCTAGAGACTTCACCATACTAGGTCCAGCATCGAGAGGTGGAATGACCAGTTCCCTCCCTTGCTGCCTTTTCCTTCCCTAACTCAAAGTCAGGTACTCATTTACAGCTGGGTAAATTGGAGCGTGTTGGTACCGTGAATCGAACCCAGCACCTTTGCCATGAGAGACCAGCGCTCTAATCACTCTGTCAATCGGAAGCTTTATAAGCATAGTGTTGTCAAATGTTACTAAATTACACTATAGTTACGTTGGATGCTTGAGTAGAGGTGACTTTTACAAAGTTACGTAAAAAGTATCAAGTTTTTAATTATGTACTATTATCATTGAAAGCATAGTTTCCTAAGGTTACTAAATTTCACAGAAACAACTGTTTCCTAATGTTATTAAAGTGCACAGACAGACACGTAAGTGTAATGAAGTCTGATTCATATCTCGGCATCATTCAAAATTTATCACTGCGCAACTCCCGCTGAAATAACTGACCAATGAAACGCCAGCTTGGTACACGTAGTGTTGGAGGATCGCTTGGCTAGTCAACATGGAGACAACGAAAGTGTAGATGTTGACAATATTTCGGAAGGCAGTGTGCACATAATCATGGAGTACCTAGTTAAAGAAGGACCCAATTCAATAATAGGGATCATTAGCCTCAGGCAGATAGCAATAGATTCACTGGATGTGGTGTAGAACCGAAGTTATTATGAATAGAAGACAGTGGAGCATGAACCATGTTGTGTTTTTCCCTTTCGGCTACTCCAGTGAATAGTTGGATAAACTATAGGATAACGTGGAGCTCATTCATAAGAGTAAAATAAGCCTAAGATGGAGGAAATCGGTGCAGAAATAAGGACTCCAGACATATTTTGGATTTTGCATTGGAGCACACTTTGTCAAAACCTTCACTGTTTGCGTGAATGAAAAATACTTTGGCATAGTTGTCATCTCGTACATCCGCAAATCCACTATATAAGGGGAAGGAACGGAAGGTACAAACACACTCGCCGCCTATTTCAAACTAGACATGGAGAACAGCATCTGTATCAACTCCTTTGCCATCTGCAGAAGTGTGAGCAGACTGTGTAACCATTAAAAGCCTGTCTGTGATTGAGGGTAAGCGAGATGTTAATTAAATATATATATATATATATGTAAATATCAATGTGTGCTTAGAGAATATTGGTATGTGTAGAATCATTGTGTTATTTCTGGAGGAAAACCCGAAGTGTGTTGGTTTAGTTTAATTGTGTATTAAATCAGTAGAACGAATGGATTGAGCTAGTTGTTTGTGGAAAGCGTTTTAAAGATATTATGCTTGCTGGAAAGGACTATCCAAACTGGAAGAAGGAATGACTGTAACAGATTGATTTTCTGTATTATTTGATATATGACACAATGATTACCATAAGGCCTATATGATTTTAAAGAAGCAAATCATGGACAGAACTATAACAAGTGAGTTACTGAAATATTGTGCTAAAACTGGAACAAATTGTGTTATTCATGACTTACTATGTCTCTTATGATTTACCACAGCTTGTCTGAACTGTCTCATTATACCTTCTGACTGTGTAGTGAGACAATGAGCAATACTACTAGGTTGTATATTATATTTCAGGTTATATCCTGCCCTGAGTGTCGTACTAAATCTTTAGTGACCAAGTCAGCTAGTAGATGTTCAGTTCAAATTGTTCAGAGCCTGTGCCAGTATCAACTGTGTCATCTTGATTTGGAAGACCCGCAGTTGTGGGGTTCTCTCCGATCATACTGCTGTACGAAGCCTAGAAGGACTTTTTAAAAGATAAGTAGCTCTTTGTTGGGCTACTTCTACTTTCAATTACCACACACCTAGGAACAAACTGTGTTATGATGATAGCAAAATCCTTTGGTTTATTTGGAAGACAATTGACAGTCATATCAGTCTTTATGACTTTATCATATATTAACATTGATATTATATTCAAGAAAGCACAAAAGAAAGACAGATTATATCAAGGATGCAGAGAACAGTTGAAAATGAACTTTATAAATTAAATGTAAATGTGATATATATATAAAATGAAAGTGAAACAGATTTTATTTTGAAATCAATTTTATTTTATTTGAAATTTAACTGAAGTACCAAGAAAAAAGATCTTGTATATAAATAATAAATTGTACCAACAGTCTTTATTGAATTATTTAAGTTTGGTTCAAAGTGCGTGTTGGTTAGTTAATTACCCCTAGCAGAGTCATAGTCTTAGGTTGGTCTGGAGAGGGGCACCATAGGTAACTAGGATTGCCATTACCATCTCACCTAGTGATCTATACAGCTTGACTGTACCTTTGACTTCGATACACCATTACTCTTTTCAGAGAATGGTAGAATGGGGAAAAAAAAAAACACAAATAGTAATACGTCTTACAAGGAGAAAGGACAGGAAAAACCTACGTTGCGGCCACAAGGCCTTCGTCAGGGACAGACAAACAAGACAGGAGGGAAAGAAAGAAAATGAGAATTAAGTAGAGAACATGAAACTATAAAAATAAGAGAAAAACAACTCCCTTATGTCCAGTCACATGTCCAGTCACAGAAGCAAGATGGCTGCCACTAAACCGGAAAACGGAAGTCGATAGTACATTAAAAACAAAAAATAAGAAATAATGAAAATAAGGACTGGAAAAGAGTGAGGAAAAAAATAATAATAATAATATATAAAGTGAGGGAAAAGCGATTTAGAAAATAAATAAATAAATAAAAAAAAATAAAAAAATTATATTAAAAAAAAAATTTCTTTTAAGACCAGTCTCTTATCTGGCACTATCCTGGTATCATCTGATACACCTTTTTGTCCAGGATATTATCATCATCTTACTATCGTTACCTCACGTGACAGTAAGTAGAGCCCTAGTTTTATTAGAATTTATGTATAACATGAGTATCTGGTTCCCTAGTCATTTTAAATTACACAAACACATATGTATTTCTTATGTTAAGTTTTACTACACATTTTGATTGTAAGATTTATTTGGTTTCTAAATATAGGCACAGCTACTGTAACTCACAAACAGTTAAGGAAATGGCACAGAGATATCATTAATGGTAACAATTGGTGTTTTCCAACTGGGTGACAAGTTTTTGAAATAACTCTCAATAAACATGAAGTACAAATAGCTTGATAAGGCATCACTGTAGAACAAGGGTGTCAAACTATGAGGCTCAAGGGTCGCATCCGGCCCAATGCACTCTTCAGTACGGCCCGCTCCACTGTTGTAATTTGCAGTTGAAATTAGCAACTTTCCTTGGCCTGCGTCGCAGTTTGACAAGGGAAAAATTTAGCATAACCATTATGAGTTATGACTAATGCTTGTTTATTTGTCATACCCTGCAAACAAGCAAGCAACTGTGGAGCTTTATATTGGCAACATTAGAACCTTAGAGCTCTACTTCTGTAAGCACTGATACATCGTCATGTATATTTTATATTGCCTTGTTTATTTATAACAAACTTCTAACATTTTGTAAATATATTTGTCTGTTTTATATATGGTAAAGACACCAATGGATAATGGGTTTGTATCTAAGCTACGGGATAATCTGAGAGAAGTTTATTCTGGCAGCAAGTTTCACCATTTTGACTGTATTATACATCAATAAGTACTGTGCTAAAAAAATAGTTAAAATGGATTATGCACTAAATTTTGATAAGACAACAGTGAATGTCATACATTCATATGGATCATCTCAACGGCAATTCTCTTCATTTCTCTTTGAAACTGGACGTGAGTTTGAAGGTTTGCCTTACTATGCATAGGTTTGCTCGCTTTCTTGTTATAATGTTTGAAGCAGTTCTGGCTACTATGTCAAGAAATTAAAATATTCTTACAAATGAAAGGGTAGTCATGTGACAAGCTTGACGGCAGCAATTAACTTCAGGATCTGGAATTCACTGTTGACATCGTCGGACATTTAAATTACCTGAACCTACAACTTCAGGGACGAGAATAGATTGTGACAATAATGCACGACTGCATTGAGGTATTTAAAATAAAAGTCAACCTCTGGGGAAACCAACTGAATTATGGTGATTTGTCTAATTTACCTACATCTCAGGACTATACAAAAAATCAAGAGTGCTTCTAATTTTAGTCGTCATGCCTCCAATCTGAAGAATCTACTTTTTTTTACTTTGACGCAATTTTAAGATTTTAAAGCTTGTGAAAAAGATTTATGCCGTTTCAGCACTCAATTTTCTTTTGAGACTGAGAAAGCAAGTGGTAACATTCAAATGGAACTTATTGAAATCCTGGTGTGACATAATAATGAGAGAAAGGTACAATGACTGTGGTATTCCAAATTTTTAGTCCTACTTGCCAAGCCATTTTTTGAACATGCGTGACTATGAGATTAAAGTATTAGCGATGTTTGTTAGTACATACCTGTGCGAGCAGTTACTTTCACTTATGAAAGAAAATAAAACTTCACAAAGACAAGCCTGACTGATGAACATTAATCCATGCTGACAGTTGCATCATCACAAAAACACATCCCTGACAGCGACATATTTGTATCTCGAAAACAGATGTTTAATTCCTGACAAACAAAACTGAGTTTTGTATGATTTATTTATTTTTATTTTTTATTTTTAAGGAAGCGTTTCATTTTCCACTGGTGTTAACTTTTTTAGGGTGTTTTATTGTGTTCAACGTGCAATTAAAAAAATACAAATTATCTATGTAATTTAATTCATTTATGGAATATACATAAAATATTGTATAAAATGTTATTCTCCTAAAAAACGTAACTATTATGTTAAACAAGTTATGACGCAACCAGTTTGTATATTTGAGGTATGGCCCTCTCAAACGAGTTTTGTTCCTTTGCGGCCCCACATAAAAACTGAGTTTGATACCCCTGCTGTAGATTAACTATCCAGATTTTACTTAACACATCAACAACTACTGACAATGGCAATACTGAATGTACTGATGAGTCTCATGTAAGAAAGTACTAATTTTTGTCTAAACAGTGCTGAAAGTCATTTGTATCTGTGGGAGGTAAACTATATAAGTATTTAGTTACTTGTGAGAACAGTTTGTTTCTTGGCAGTTCTTGACACTATGCCTGAATGAAATGACCTTTTAAAAAGATAAACACGTGTATCATGTGATTCTGCAATATGTATAACAATGATCTATAACTCATGAAACACAATAGTTCTAAGATGCTTCTGCTTCTCTACATAATCATCATTATCAAGTTTCGTGATAGATTACTAAGGCTCTCCATTCTCCTCTCACCCGAGTTATTCCTGATCACTTCTCACTGTTTGAACCAGTTTTGTGAGTTTTTTTAAGCCTTACTCTATACCTCTTGTTTTCCAAGACTCAGACATCCACATAATTCTGTGTAATCTCCTAATATTATTTTCTTTCACAGATTATCACGTTAAATACATGTATTTGTGTGCCACTTATCTTTGGTTTCCATATGTTTTCACGTATCTCTATGTCACAGACTTTATTTTGTAACTGTGCTCCTTAGCAGGTTTGTGTTGAACAGACAAATGAAGACTAGACATGACGTTGACATGTATTTCTCGACTAGGTGGCTACATCTCCAGATATAAAATACATGCTCAGTTCCTACATGGACAATAAAACAAACATAAATATAAGATTCATGCCAGTATGTCTGAAACACATTACTGATCTCTTGACATGTTCACATCAAGTACAATTCACTCACCTATGAATTACACACTCAATCTCCTGCACAGATGGAGGAAACTTTCGTCTCTTCTTTTCTATAGTTCGCGTTAGGCACTGAAAACAATGGCCACAAAAAAATATTAGAACAATATTCGCAACACATCTTTCTTCTGGCTCTAAAACAATTATGAAATTTTTTTATGTTGAATAATAATAATAATAATAAATTCTTTAAGCACCAAACACGGCGCATAAGGCAGAAACCAGTGCTCTCCAGGTTGTTCGTTGTGACGCCACTCCTCTTAGCTCTTGCACATTATTTAGGCCCAACGTTCTTCCTTCTCTTATTATTGTTCTTCTGAGTGTTTCTTTTGGTCTTCCTTTTTTCCTCTTACCCTCAGGAACCCAAGTGAGCGCCTGTAGTGGTATTCTGTTGTTTTGCATTCGTAGGACATGACCGATATATGACCATCGTCTTTTCCTTATATATTCGGAGACATATTTCTGCCTAGAGTCTTCTCTTATTTGTCGATTAGTCTTGAATTCTTTCCAACTGATGTTCATGAGTTTTCTAAGACATTTGTTCTCGAATGTATTCAGCTTGTTCTCCAATGATTTTGTTATTTTCCAACTCTCACAGCCGTATGTTAACACTGAGATAACATTTGAATTAAACAGACGAAGCTTGGTATGTATATTCAATGATCGTAATTTCCAAATGTTAGATAATCTATTGAAGGCGCTAGCTGCCAAAGCAATTCTAGTATGGATTTCTCTTGTTGTGTCACCATCCTGAGTCATTTTACTGCCTAAATAATTGAAACTTTCAACTTTCTGTAGTTTTTCCCCGTTCAAGATGATATCAAAGGTCTCGTTAGAAAAGTTCATAGCTTTAGTTTTAGAGGCATTTATTTGGAGACCTATTTTAACCGAGAGATGACACAAATTATTTATTGCTTCTTGGGATTGTCTTGGTGGTGACATAATACAGCCTTGTTTAACCCCTGTTTCTACTGTAAACCATTCTGTATTTCCTTTATTTGTTCTAACACAACATCTTGCATTGTCATATAGCGCTTTGATTATATTCACATATTTTGTTGGAAAACCATAGATTGTAAGTATCTTCCACAATGATGGGCGGTGTAGACTATCAAAGGCTTTTTGAAAATCGACGAAGGTGATAATAAGTGGCGATTGCCTTTCTACTGATTCTTCTATAATTGTTCTTAGTGTGAATATTTGATCAATACATGATCGTTTCGGCCTGAAACCCGCTTGTTCTTCTCTGATCTTTTCGTCAGCATGCAATTTAAGTCTTTCTAACATCATGCAACATAATAATTTTCCAGGTACTGATAATAGAGATATACCACGCCAGTTATTACAGTCTGATAGATCACCTTTCTTCGGTAACTTTACAATAATACTGTCTTTCCATTGTTGTGGTGGTTGTTCTTCTCTCCATACTTCATTTATAATATCTAAAATTCTCAAGAGGTTGTTGTCATTAACTGCTTTAATCATTTCCCCTGAAATTTCGTCAACTCCAGCAGCTTTAAAATTTTTTAATCTTTTAACGGCTTGTTTGATCTCGTCCAGCGTGAATTCATCGCAAGTTATTGGCAAGGTGGTTGTGAGTGTTTCATTATTAAAATCAGGTGTTACTGTTGGTGGTGGTCTGTTTAGCACCTCCATGAAGTGCTCAGCCCATCTCTTCATTTGTTCTTTTTCTGTTGGTATTGAATTCCCTAATTTACCTTTAACAGGTGTTTCCATAGCAGTAGGCTGGTGACATAGTTGTTTTGTAATTTGATAAAGGCACCTACTATTAACAAGTTATAAGATAGTTTGCTAGATTCAACTGCATTATGTGTACTTGCCGCTAGTAGTTTAAGTTTTGCTGTTTTCCTTTCTTGTATTTTATCCCAAGTATCTTCTCTCATCCATTTTTTCTTTTTATGTACTAGGTATCCGGTGGTCGCTACTGCTGCTTCTGTCATTGCTGTTCTCAGTTGTTCCCATTTAGTATCGATTGAATAACAATCCATATATTTTTATGATTATTTTATAAGATCTATAAAAAAATATGAGAATTTCATGATTTTTCTATTTTTAATTTCTGATTTTGAAAGAAAAACCAATTTTTAAGACATTTCCAGATTATGAAAGAATCAATAATATTGTATGATTTCCCCAAAACAAACATCAGCAAATTTCAGCTTTCCATAACTTTTCAGTATCAACTACTGGGAACCTGGATTTGACTAGAGCAACTATCAGCACTAACCTTGAGTGAAAACCTGGCAAACTTTCCCTCCTCCGTTGTTGTGTCCATGGAACATTTTTTCAGATGACACAAAACATATTTCTGAACACGTGTGTTGGCAGGAGACAGAGTGCTTGCTGTGACTGCCATGAGCTGCCAGCTTCGAGAGTTGACTGTGCTGTTAGGATCTGGGCAGAAACAAAAACACAGATTTACAGTTTTCTTTTGATACATGTGACTTAAACAATTAGCAGCAGAATTATAGAGAATATCTACAAGCTAAACCAATCATGCTATTTTTAATAATGATGTTGTACAATTCATGAAAAAACTTAAAGAACTCACGACATATATTTCAGATATAAATTACAAAACACAACTTTTAAAGATTAATCTAGCGTTTCAATCTTTTCTGTATGCTCTCTCTTATCACTCATAACCTTTTTGTGTTTACTTTTATGAATTCTTGATGATCTACTACAGACATTTTATCAAGTATCGACAACTATATCATACTTATAGTCTTCCAAGGGGAAACATTTTTCTACACTAATAAATTAGTAACATCACCAGGTAAAACACTGAAGAAAATTCATGAAAGCTATGAGTTAACCCTTCACCAAGATCAGGTACAAGAAAAGGTGTGATCAAATAAGCAGTGCACACTTGTTTGAAAAAAGACAGTCAATTCTGGAAAATGCAAACATTATTTTGCCTTTCAGGTCTGTGTGCTGCTGGGACTCCCCCTATATTTACAGATGACTTCCTCAGCATGTGTCTTATCCATTTATAATGTTTTTCCCTCACCACTTGTTCTAATGGTATTTGTCTAGTTCTTCCCATCAATTCCATTTTGATGATCCTGTTACATTAACTTAATTCTTCTACTTTGTGCAAACACCTACTTATGAACTTCTGTAATTTCTTTGAGACAATTGTTCTCGTCCTCCATGTTTCAGAGCATGCAATATAACTGACTTGACATTTGAGTATGGAATTTTAAAAATTTTGTTTGTGTGTTGTGTAGGACTTCATCTTCTTCAATTTCCCTATATGAGCATTTCAAAATGTGATGCAAGTCCCTCTTGCAAACACTGTTGTGTCAGTAAGTTTTAATATCTGGTAGGCAGGTGATACTTTCCAAAAGTCTGAAAGTTCAAAAAGTATATTTAGTATGTTAATTTGTAAATGAGCTGGAACAAATAGTTCTACTAAAGCAAGAATGCCACATAGGTTATATATAGACATGTCAGCACGTCATTCTCTGCGACTGTAAAAATAAAAAAAAAAATGCAAACAGGCATATGAAAGAGGTTAGAGTCTTTGACTGATTACAGTAAGCATACAATGTCTAGAGCCCTCATGTTTAGTAAGCTGATAGTGCAGAAGCCAAACACAGCTAAAGCAGTGATTCCCAAACTCCAAGTCATGGTTCTGCCTCAAACTTTGACCACCACAGCCCTCTTATGGGCAACAGGTTGACTTTCAGACATGTTAAAACTTTGAGACTTATGGTGATCAATCAACACCATTTAGGTTTCATGACAAATGTGATTCTACATTGTACGTCTAGGTAGAAAGTTTGGGTCCCACTGGCTTAGCATTTAGAGAATATTATGGAAGGAGAAGCCATGCACATATATAGTTATATTTAACTGTTTGCATTTCTTGAAGAACATTTATATTTATGTCTTTAACAACATATTTTTATTTGCCGTTACATCCAGAGGTCAAAGTATGAACCACATTATCCTACTTTATTTATTGCTCATTATGGAGCATGGGGTCACCCTTGCCACTGATCCCCTTGCCAGAGGCCTGCACTAAAGCACTTTGATGTGCTTTTAGGAAGTAGTTTCTACAACAATTTGTTTTGAGTGATGAAGTTGGAAGCCCCATGCACAAACATCACATTAGTTGCCTGTTATGAAATATGTGAAGCCCACACTGCATACTAACTCTTCTCCTTCCCATGTTAGCTTTACATAGCAGACTGAGAAAACAGAAGACACAGGAGAGCTGTGTTAAAACTGACAAGACAAAACTTACGTGGCTTGAAGTTGTATTTCTTATCTGTGCTGGCCATAAACAACATTTAAGTTAAACACATGCATGATCACACTGACAAGCTAGGCATTAGGTGATAATACACAATCAAACATATAAATAATAAAACATATCAAAGCATAACATTCTACCGTTTCATACACAAACTATTATTAGTGGTATGTATTACAATTACTATGTGTGTGTTCTGTTAAATGTCTGCCATGCATCACTGCCTTACTGGTCTGTCCAATGCTTTTCTACTTTTTTTTCTTTCCTCATAAAACTGAGTGTACAGACATGTACTAACATGTACGGAAAATATAACAGCATGCAGCTTTTACTGCTCCAGTTAAACTTTCACATTACTCACATCTAATTAGTCACCTTTTAAGGGGTAGAGTTACAGCGCATTTTAAGTCAAAACAGCACAAAAATGAAAACTGAGATAAGCCTATGTTTGGATAATTTATATTCTCCTGAATCTAAATATGTGAAAATAATTTGTCAGAGATCATTCTAAGTAGGTCAATTTTGATTTTGTAAATAGTATTTTTTTCAGAAAATGTGCTTCTCCTATGAAGAAATCTAGATTTTCTCAGAACCTTGTTTTGTTACTAATGTTTTTATAACTTGCACATTTTTTTTGTCAATCAATACTTTC
Organism: Oreohelix idahoensis; assembly: GCA_024509875.1. Taxonomy (NCBI): domain Eukaryota; kingdom Metazoa; phylum Mollusca; class Gastropoda; order Stylommatophora; family Oreohelicidae; genus Oreohelix; species Oreohelix idahoensis. The sequence goes on from JAMPIV010015212.1 coordinate 103,283, forward strand.
AATAAGATAATAAAACTTTTGTCAGATCTGATTTTTGATATCTTATCAAAATTTTGATTTATTGCAAATATAAATTGTTCCTGGAATGTTCAGGGTAAGATAAACAGAGGTACAACCCAAAACCAAGTAGCAAACGGAATTGGAGTTAGACTTCAATAGAATAAAGAAGCGCACAGTGGGCTGATCACCTGCTTGCCAACCAATCTGATTACGGAAACAATGATAGATTGTTTGGTCTGTTTTTGTTCCACAAAGACGCCACTAGGCGTGGTGGAAACAGCAATAGATTGATCAATTTGTTGTTGCCCTAAGACGCCACTAGGCGTACTGGCCACACACTGCTTTGCCGGTTGGTGGCTAAGGATGGAAGAAGAAGAAGAAGAATAAAGAAGACATGAAAAGACCTGAACACATAGCACAAGACAGGTAGGCCTGCCATGAATAATGCCTGTAATCTACAGGGAGGTGAAGAATAATACATGAATGAATGAATTATCAGACATAGCCAGTAATTTAGAAGACATTTTGCTGACACAAGCACTAAACTATAACAACACATCCTTTATAAGTTCAGTCATTTCTGCCAGGCTCTCAAGATTTAACATGAAGATTTGTGAGGTAAAACAAAAACAATATAGATCATTATATTTGTCATTAAGTCTTTAAAAACAGGATACAGAAAGCCTTACAAAAAACTAATAAATGGAAACTAGAATGGTTCCTAAAAATAATGAGAAGAAAACAACATACACAATATACAGCTGCCTATTATGAGGAAATGAAATGTACACCATAAATACGATAAGACAGATAACATGTAACAAAGTTTGCTACTGCTGGTGGTGAAAACATCAATACAGATAACTACACATTCAGCAACTCAAGAAAAATGAGCAACAAGCATACCTGGGTGGTCAGTGGTCTGTTTGACCAGTTGCAAGAAAAATTCATTGCAGATAAAATCACTCTCAAGACAACGTTGCATCAGGTTCTGGACCATACTAATTCTCTCCTCCTCATTGGAGTCCTCTGTGAATGGATCATATAAGTTGATTATTACTTATGAAACTACAGGAAAGAAAAACTTTGATTATCAAATATGATTATCCGACTTTTAGTTTAACCATCTCAGCTGACGGTGACATAAGAAAAAAAAACCCGATTCATTCAATATTTGATTATAGTAACTGTTGTCTATTCACCTCAACTTCTTCATCATTTACCCTCGTTAAATCAAATCTAATTCTCTCATAAAATTGGTGGTCTGTCTCAGGCTTCTCCCATCACCATACAGTTTTTCCCTCTAAGGGGCTGGCGAAGTTGTTAATATGCTCCTGTTGTGGAGTTGACATTCTTGCCAGGAACATTCAACCATTTGTTTAAGTCTTTCCTACATGATACTTTAATCTACTGTGGCTGGTTCTCAATCTAAAATGAATCAGTTCATCTGTTTTTGGTAAGGAGTTTTATGCTTTTGTTATATATGACTCTTTGTTCACTATAGCACTTTTCTCTGAAGCTATTATTTATTATTACTTTCACTTGTTCAAATTTTGCCGGTCCCTCATAACAGGTCAATATCCTTGAATCAAAAATGCTCGGTGACAACTGTGTTTTGGAAACCAAATTTTTTAGGTTTCCAGATGTCGCCCAAAGTAGCGCTAGTCACCCAAAAAACTTTTTGATTTTCATAATATTTTTGATTTCAAGTGTTCAAATTCAAGTATACAGACTTGTACTAAATTGTGCTTCTTCCTTCTTTAACAAGTCTACCTGCCTTTTCATTTCCATATATCTTGTGGTCAACATGAATCCATTATACTTTCATTTTGTTGAATTTATAGCTGGCTACCATTAATACATCTGAGAGGAGTCCATTATGTAGGGTAGTTATGACTGAATGGGAGGGACTCTGTATGTAACAAAAACCATCTTAGCTTTATGATGATTACTGCAGCTACTTTTTTTAGTCATAATGCCTGAGCTTTGAATTTAGCCTGACAATTGTTCATTGGCCACTGATGTGTGGATTCCTACCAATTCTTTAGTTTCATGAATGCCTTCTCCATTTGTTGCTGGTACCTATGTATACATATGGTCCTTTCTGCAGATGGCTATATCTTTTTAACTGATATCCTCTCAACATTTTATTTTGAAGTGCCATTTCAGAATACACTACACTGTGTTGCTAATAACCAAAACAGTTTTTTTTTAAATGTGGAAAAACAATTGTCAAATACAGGCAAAAAATAAATTCTGCCCTATAGTTGGGACTTTAACAGTAAGAGGTAACTGAGGACATTCTATTTAACTGTGATGCTTTTCTGTGGAATGAAAGCATCAGACTTCCATCCCACTCTACTGTCCATTCATCAGTTATTATTCTTTTAATTAAACTTTTGATCTCTGTTTTACTCATCCCCACATTTATTTGGTTTATATTATTTCTATTTTTCTTAGCTTCTTTATCCGCCTTTTCATTTCCTTCTATGCCAACATGTGAAGGTATCCAAGCTATTAGAACAGAACATCCTCTGGAGCATAGGTAAGTATTTGCTAGTAATATCTCTTCTGCTACATCAGGTCTACTGCATTCTCGTAAGTTTCTTATAGCTTGAATAGCAGAAAGTGAGTCTGTTAAAAGCATGGGAAACAAAGAGCCAGGGATCCAGACCCCGAGGACGACCCAGAGTCCGCTGGGAGGACAACATTAGACAATCTTTGAAGGATCGAGGACTAGAATGGAACCAGGCCAGGAGGAAGACAGCCGATAGGATAGTCTGGCGCTCTCTCTTCCAAACCTCTACACCTCACGGTAGAAGGGGAACGACTAAGTAAGTAAGAGTCTGTTAATACTGTCAATTTATGAGGAGGGTTGTTAGAGAAGATTTCCAGTTCTTTCAGAATTGCAACCATATCTGCCATGAAAACAGATGTACAATTTGTTATACTATATCTTTTCACCATTTGCCACATGGGAACATAAATTCCTATTCCCAATTTGTTATCATCTCATTTAGATCCGTCTGTGTAGACTGTAATACTGTCTTTTGATATTTGTTGAATATATTTCCTGGCTTTGTTTTTGATAGTAGCCATATCAGTCGTTTTATTAATTATGCCTGCCAGGTGGCAGTCTGTATCTGGTTTCTTGAGTTCCCATGGTGGTACCACCGGCTTGTATATACTACTATTATTAATTGATGCATTTAGGGCATCCAAGTGTACTAGTTCCTCCATGCATTTCCAACCTGTCGGGTATCTACTGGTATTTATGCATATAAATTGTTTAAGGCTCTAACAAGAATGTGTCAGGTATCTAGAAAACTAAAAGTTCCCAGCAATAAGAAACTTCTTAGAGTGCAACAAGGAATGGGCTATTTGAGAATAGAAGAACCTTACTGTGCAGAGTGTCTAGAAAAAAATAATATAGATCATTTCCTATAAAAATGTAGGAAGTTTGAACAACAGAGAAAACCAATATTAGATTTTTTACAGGCATGCAATTCATCCATAACTGTGGAACAGGTGTTGAGAATAGATAGACCTAGAGAATTGCACAATATAGTAAAACAGTATATAACAAGAACTAAAATTATTGTATAAGGATCAATGATGGTGTGAGGAAATGGGGTCATCTAATAGGGTGCTTGTATGGATGATGACAGATAAGTAGTGGACTTGATGTAATCTCGGACACCCTCGAGCTCTCTCACCCCCTTTTCACCTTGTTAACAACAAGGTAGTTATGAGAGACTTTGTTTCAGTTTTGTTTGTTTGTTTTTTTAAAAATTCATTTGTTTTTTATTTTTATTGTTTGTTTGTTTCTTGGAAAAGGGAAGTCACACAAAAAATATTCACATAAATTTAGTTTTTTATTTACTCTACTTGGACTGAGTAGAGGGGGGAACAGGGTACTGTATTGGAAATCTGACTTTGTTTTCTTGAATTAGTACACTATATGTCCTAATTATAACCCATCAAGGGTTGAACAGGATACTTTATTAAAAAAAAAAATGAAAGCATCACTGTCCGTATTCTCATGACTTTCATTACAATAGATCAACCCCATCAAAACCATAGGGTATCCCATAAGTCTGAAATCACAGGGAAAAATAATGAACTGATATATTTTTATCTTCACAGCCTCATGTCGTCTTTCAGTTAGGAAGAACGAGTCCAGATCATTCTTCTCATAAACAATTTGGAGTCAGAGAGAGGGGTAGCAGCAGAATTTTACACACTGCATCCAGGCTGTGACCCAGCAGCTCTGTGTTATTAGTTTCCAGTCCAGGGTATGTGTGGTTTAGTTTTTCTGACGATATATATATTCAGGTCTGGCTACCCAGTATGTTCTGGAAACCGGAAACTGACAAAGTGTATTAATTTAAATGCTTTCTATCTTTCTTTCTTAATTTGAACCTCTTGTACCCCCTAACAGAGTGTAGAGGTGACTCACAGAGCACAATGGCTCATGGATGAACACTGATCAAATTGTAAGACAAACAAGTGATTGGCCTGTTGTGTCTGAACTTGCCCTCAAGACTGCATGAAATCGCTATGAAACCATTGATCCTTTCTAGTTCATGTCCAGCTCAAATGGGGCCATGCCTCTTTTACCTGAAGGTGTCGAGGGATGCCTTTTTCCTCTTCTGCCCGAAGGCATTTATAGTGGTGTGCCCGAGTAGGGCTATAATGTCTTCTAGAATCCGAAGGAGTAGAAGAATATGCCAGAGTGAGCATTATTCAAATGGACACGTCATTCTGTCTTGGAATTCAGTACCGGGAGGGCCCGTTATCGGGAACACCATGCACATCCTATCAAGACAGAAGTACACCTGCAGCTCATTAATTTAAATGCACGCTAAGTAATTCCTCTGGCTTCCACTTTGCTTAAGATGTGCAACTATTTTCAGACCAGGTGATGGTGAAGACTTGTATTCTCATGATTTTTGCTCACATTTTTAGTACTTTTCTCAGCCCTGCTCACATGTACCCACAGTCATTAGAAAAATCTCTGGGTGGCAAGACTGCCAAAAGGAAGTGTTTATATCTAAATAGAAAGGATAAAGTGGAGCTACTAAAATATCTAGACAACAGAGCATCAGTGAAGTTTCTGTGTGATGAGTATTGCACTAACTCCGCCAAGGAGGCCGTAAGGAGGCAGCCCCTCCATCATGCAAAGGCACAACAGGCCAATCACCTGTTTGCTTTAAATCACGATTATGAGCAATACAAGAGAGAAAACTGGACTGATTCTAAAGGCGACGAACTGGAACGGACTACGGACTATGACTTATGGAACTTGGAACACAAGAAGTATAAATGGGAAAGAAGGGGAGCTGGTGGTAGAGATGAGGAAAGCAAAACTAGAAATCCTGGCTATAACGGAAACAAAGAAAAAAGGACAAGGAGTCATGGATCTCGATGGCAACACGCTGCTCTACAGTGGTGTACCCACATCTGAAAGAGCTAAAGGAAGTGTGGGTTGCATTGTGGCGAAAAACCAAAAAGATAATATCAAGGGATGGAACTTTGTCTCGGAGTGCATTATGGTTGTAAAACTAAAAGAAGGAGAAACCATAGTCAACCTGGTCATAGTGTATGCGCCAAATGAGGATGAGAGAGCAGAGGTCAAGGAGGAATTCTTTGAGCTGCTTCAAAGGACAGTGGATGACTGCCTAGATGAAGTTATCATGCTCAGAGATTTCAATGCCAGAGTTGGAAATGACCATGCTAGATGGAGTGGAGTTATCGGAAGATATGGAGAAGATATTCTTAATGACAATGGAAAGCGACTCCCTAGATTCTGCAGTGAACCGAATCTGATCATTACCAACACAAAGTTCCCCCACAAGCGCATACATTCTTACACTAGATGTGAACCAACAAAGAATGAGAAGTCAGTGATCGACTATGCCATTGTTAGGAGGAGCTCATTAAAGTTGATGACCCGGAGGGATGCTAGAGTCTATGAAGGGGGCCCAGGAGAGAAATTGCGAAAAGTGATCACTACCTGCCGTATAACCAAAAAAAGAAACAACTGAAAGAGTTGCTCAGCCTAGGAACTGCCAAAATAGGGGGATACCCTTACATCCAAGCCTGTGTGGGGGAGAGGAGCCAGATAAAAATTTAAAGGGGGGACCCAGGATATGTAGGTTGAGGGTGTTGGCCTGTGGCTAAACCATGCTATGCAGGGTTGGCTTATTGCGTCAAGTGGGTTAGAGCCGGAACACAGGATAAGTCATAACGTTTACCTTTGAATCCTGAAAAACTTGCGGGAACCACGTAAAAAAAAAGACCCCTTCTGGGTAACTACGACCAATATTTTAATAATGGACAGAGCCATAAAAGGGGGGGGGGGTCACAGATTGCCCGCTCAGGGGAAAAGCATGCGGCGTGAATGGTCCGGGACTTGGGAAATAATAAAAAAAACAAGAGGGAAAGTGAGGCGAGGACCCAAAACCCCCTGTCGTGCGCGAACTCAGGGAGGAAGTTATTAGGGGGTAAATAAGAGAGAGAAAAATGGCATGTGAACAACCAGTGTTTATAGAACCGAATAACAAAATAAAGTAGGAGAAAAAGTTTTAAAAAAATGTACAGTTTGGATCGCGAAACAAGGGAAGTTGTCGGGTTTTACCCGTTAGTCAGCTCCACTAAAACGAGAGGTGACAAAGATCAAGCAAGGACAAAATGGACAAAAAATAGTAGTGTCAGGGAAACTGCCGAATACAGATTCATGGGGGGACCCAGCTACTCATAAGATTGATAGTATAGTGTATAAGCGTGAGAATAAATTAAAAAAGCTGCTGGTAAGGTGCTAGCAGTGGAAACAATAACTTAGGAGCTAAAAACACAGCCCAGTAAAATAAAGGGACCCAAGATGAGTTGCGCTGAAAATGCTTGGGAAAAAAGATTACTCATATAGGAGGGGGAAAAGCAAGGAAAAACGGGGGGGCCTGTGCACAGCAAAATACAGATTTTTGTCTAATGTGGACGAATATTGTTGGCCTTAAAAAGAACAAAACCGTATGAAGAAAAAGGTTGTTATGCCGCAAGAAAACTCAAAAGAAAAAACAAATTGGCCTCTTTCAAGACCGCCTAGAAAGTACATTGAGGAAAAGCGAACCCAAAAAGGGGCAAGTGTCCACTCTTGAGATATGTGATAATGTTTAAAAGGATCATAAGCTTCGATAAGGCTAACAATTTGCCCAACACATTATCTGCCGCCACGAAGGAGAAGTAATGCGAAAAAAGTCGGATAATGAATATTTTCTCAAGAAACTCTGCTGGATGCGTGGTGCATAGGTCAAGCAGGCAGTGGTTGAAAGACCACTTCAGAAAATAAAAATGATAAAGAGTAAACCACTAGCATGACAGGTGGTTGAGAAGATGATCAAAGATGGTATAGATACCCAAGCAGCACTGGCGTGGACAGAAATCAATGCATGGCATATAAGCAGCGGCATGATGGAAAAAAAAAAAAAAAACTTTGAAATAGGGTTAAGTACAGGGGGGCAAGGCCGTCAGGCGTTCTATTTACTCTTAAAATCCTACAGCAGCAAGGTGCCATACACCAGGACTCCTATGAGATTGCCATCCCATAACACCAATATTTCGAAAAAAGGGTGGCCCGGTGACAAATCTGACGGGACAATGTGGGAAACCATTAGAGAGGCATATCCCTTCGCTCAGTTGTCCCTGGGGTAAAAATCTACCTCTATGAATCCTAGCAAGCAGAGACTCCGACATCGGCCTAGCATAGCTGAAGCTGCCACCAATTTGGGATGAGGTCCCTCAGTGCAGGCGGATCTTTCGACACAGCCCAAAGCCGAAGTTTACTCAAGAAATACCTAATCTTTCACTCTCAGACAGCTGAGTGAAAAGGCTTCTTGAGTATAAGAGTGAGATCCATCTTTGTGTTTCATAGATCTGGAAAAAGGCGTTTTTGAACAGGGTCCCCTGGAGGTCAAAAAAAATAAACAAAACCCAAAACATTGGGGACTGGTTTGTTTGGCAGAGAAGAAAGGAACCATTCCAGCAACCTCTGAGAATTCATCTCATGCTCTATACAGGAGCTTTTTCTACAAGTCTTGCAGAAATTTTTATGTCAGAAGTGTAGGTGGGGACAGCAAACATATAAGTCACGGAAAGAGTTATCAGGACCAACCACTGGTGTAAGACAAGGTGATATATTCCTATCCCTTCACCTCTTGAACCTGGTCATTATCATACTCCTTATGGACGATGTCATCAAAAGGCATGTAAGGGAGATTGAAAGGATTATAACAGAGAACAAGAAAGTTATTCAGTGGGGTCGGTATGTACTGGGGGAAGATGAGACAGGTCTAGATTTTATGTTCAGAGGCTAGCAATCAGGTTGCTGGATGATGTTTTCCCCTGAATTGCCTGAAATCAGATAGAGGCACATTCTTTCCCAAATCCTAAAACCCAATTTTGATAAAAGTTCTGGAAGGAAGAGAGCTGTGAAGAAGGAGAGGGGATGGTCATAAGCAGCTCTAAAACAAAATCCATGGTGATAATCCGAGGAAGAAAAGGGGGAGAAGAAAGAAAAACCATCAGATTAATCTTGGGAGAAACAAGTTTTCCTGGAAAGGGCAGTGTTCGACCACATTTTAAATACCCTTTGGGAGCTCCCTATTATTAGACTGAAAAAAAAGGGAGGCCATCAAGAGATCCAACAAGCATGGTTGGTTCCCCACTCGGTGGCTCCCTCGCAGCTGGGGGAGGGGAGGGGGGGGGCTCAGGGACTTTTTCAGGCCCATAAATCGACGGATTCCTCAGCAAAAGAGAGGGGGTGGCCAAGAAACGAACGATGGGATCTGTATTCCTTCCACTTCCCCTATGTCACCAGTCTAGACCTTATGCGATGCGACGTCACCAATGGGCAATGTAGCTATGACTAAAACCCAAAAATTCCCCTTAGATTCAGTGACCTGACAGTACAAATGTAGGTGTATCTGAGGAAGGTCCATCCTGTTGGAACCTGTAACGTTTTAAGAAGAGATTTATACCCTGACCCCCGTAAACTCCTTGCTCCCAGACCCATATACGTTCAAGGGAACAAAATCCCAGACGATATGCAGACCTAAGAACTTAGAATATGGTCCCACTAAGATGCCCTTTGGCCATGTCTGCAGAATGCTAGAAGAATCATGGAGCTACCATCGACAAGCCTCAGTTAATGCTCGAAACATCCTGATCCAGGGATTCCCAGACCTTTCCATCCCCCACTCCCACCGGGATGACCCGTGTGCCACCCCACCCCGCGGCTTTGTCACAGTCTCTGACCCCCTCGGTACTCCCCGAGGGACGAGCACTCAGACCGCAGGGGAAGGAATGCCATAGGATCAGTAGACGCATTTCTCTTCCTACTCAAATAGTTTTCCCAGCCCAGGCCATAGAGATGGACTAACTCCAAGCCAGAGTATTAATTTAAAGGCAGAACAGTACTAATAGTAGAATTTTCATGTGTCGTCCCTCTACTCCCGCCCACCCCTGTCCTTCTTCATGTAGGTCACTCTGCCTAGAGCTTTTAAGGTAAACCCCATTACATGCCCCCTTGAGTCTGCACTCGCGGATTCAATTCTACCATATTTTCTTGTTCCCTATTGAGAAGGCACTCCTCAAGGGGTTCGTCAGCATAATGCTCGGTCAGAAAAAAATTCCCAGCTTGCTTGATTGGTAAATTTCATGAGACCCAAGGTTTCGATTCGGAAGACAGTTTGTAAGGACCCTATGCAATCTCACCAACAATGGAAACATGGGGTCACCGTAATTTAGCCTAAACCATCCTTTACATATTCAAAGGCTGCCCCCCTAACCCCTCCTTTGTTCCAATTAGATTCTTTTCCCAACACTACATTCATGCCTACAAGATGTCACCTAGTCCATTACCTCTGATCACTAAAGATAATGGTATTATGTGCTCACTATCAGTCCAGTCAATTCCGTAGTGTTTTTACGCCCAGATTGAGGTTAGGTCCCCCTTGAGTTGGTTTGCTTCATATGCCTATACTGTATGCCTGCAATACCCCGCAATAGCTCCGGTGCTCGAAATTTTCATGAATTTGTAAACATCAGGTGTCATATGTCGTAACCTTCGACAGACCAAAAAGCCATCCGAAATGACCCTTCAGGGGCATACCGATGAGTAAAGCACAAAACCATAACAACCATCTAGCATTCTGATAAAATGAAATACCATACACTCTAACCACTAAACTTGAGCTTAACACAAGAATTAAGGCTGTGTAACCAATCAGAACTCTCCCCCATATAACGCTGAACACCAGGCTTAAAAACCTTGAACTTAACACAAAACTCACGTGACTTTGGGGAACCCCCCATACTGAAAAAACTCAGAACTCTAAAACCTGATGCTATACTTTGGTGGGTACAATCAACTGCATCACTGGATCAGCCTAAAAACAGTGAACAATGAACACTTGTGCTGTATTCCCCATGTCGTTAATAGCTCGGTTGAATTTTACCATAATGTATTTGCACATTATCAATGCTGGCAGTTTTGGCAAACGTCCACCTCCTCCCAAGCCAACCTTATTTCTTAAGGTATACAAGCATGAGGCAAGCTTTCAAAGCAATGGATGATCTGCCCCACCGAGAAATGGTGGTTGATAGAAACCTTTAAACTACAATAAGAATGCTGTTGACCTCTTACCACAAGTTTCATTTTAATCAGGCTCAAACCCAATAGCTTATGTAAGTACCTCTATCAAAGTTTTCTGGTACATTTCAACCAAGCCCACTAGCCTTAATTTCTTACAGCACAGATTATGTATATTTGTTCCCTCCCAATTTTTTGAATGCTGAATTATATGCCTGCTGTGTTCCACACAACAAGAACTGCATCATGTTCACTATCTCATGGAGACAGGATTCTGCTTCCTAGTTTCATCATGTTGGGGTGAGAACATAATAACAGTAATGGATATCAACTTTATTAAAGAGAATGGAAATGTGTTACAACTATAGTGTGTGCTTCTGTTGAAAGGGGCAGGACCTCGTGCTGCTGATTTTAAATACGATGTCATTGTCTAGCAAGAAAACCGCAGAGAGCACTATGATTAGTAGTCACAACCAGGATACCTTGAATGCCCTGTGGTTAAGTGGAGCCTGAGACTGCGACGGGGTGTGCCGCCCATATGTCGCATGGTCCAGACAGCCTGTGACCCACATACTAATCGTATCCGTACTAGCCTGCCCAGAAGATTCAACCAGGCACGGGTTCCTACCCGCTCTCCAACCTCTCACTTGTAAAACTCCCCTCGTTCCTCCCTACCCCCCCCCCCTCCCACCAGAGTAAACACTCTTTAAAAATTGAATACACCTACTAACCCCCACAAATCTTAGATTGTCCCTTAAGAATTAGTGCCTCATGTACACCAAAATATCCACAACCCTACATCCCGGATCTCCAATTACCTGCACTCAGACTGAATGACCACCTCCCGCCCCTCAACGTTGCCCTTGCATCTGTTCCGCCATCTCACTGCCGACCCTACCACACCCTTTCGTTCCCAACCCCACCCACACACCCATACCCCCCCATTCCACCACCCACCCCCCCCCATCCCCCACATTCACTAAAACCTATAATACAACAACCCCCCATCCCCCCCTTACCCCCCCCCAGCCACCCCTCCACCCCACCCCCCACCCCCCACCCCGCCACACAACCCCCCATCCAAAACCCCCATCTCTCCCAACCACCCTCCTAATCCGTCACACCATCCCTCCCCCATCCCCCCCCCCTACCCACCCGCCTTTAACCATTTATTCACCCCCCCCCCACCCCCCAACACCCCCAACCCCCCCGACTCCCACCCAAACCCACATACCAATCACCTCACCAACGCCAACCCACCCATTTAGATCACAACCCACATCCCCAATCAAACCCCCTAAACCAACCCCATACCTAAACCACCCCCTACCAACCGACCAAACCACAACCCCCGACCCCCCCGCAACACACACACCAACGTAATTCCCCATAGTGGTATGGTGGTTATGAAGAACCAGATATGATTGTCCCATACCACCACAACGACTCTTAAAGTCTGCTCCAAAGCATGGAAAAAAAAACTACATAAACAATTACAAAAAAACAAAAAAAACAAACAAAAAACAAAATAACTCCCTCATGCGTAAACCTCCCAGACAACCTATTGCACCCAACAGCACCATGCGATTAAACCACAAAACATAACCACCTGATGAAAAAACCACCACCTCCACCGACTATCGGGGGGACCCTTGGGATCTCCACCAACTGCCCCCCACCCTTCCCCCATCCCCCCCCACACCAGGCGACTCCCCCTTCACCCTATACCACACCTCCCCCCATACAACCAACAGCCCAGTCCTCTGTCCCTCCACTGCACCACCCTCCAAGTCCAGACCTCCAGTAAACTATAAAAACAATGCTCCCAATCAGCACAATAAGAACGAATTAGCCCTCATATATATGTTTTGTATCAAACTTTAAAAACGATTTGAAAGATTAACCCTATCAAATTGGTACATCCAGTGGTACACCACACAAGAACCAAACCCAACAATACCACCATACAAACCAAAAACTGTAAACCCAACAAGGCAGGCACCGACACAAAACCAGGCTGGTTTAATATACACCACCCTGACCACCCCCCAACTGGTTGGTAATCTAAAAAAATCGGGTGTTTGGCAAAATCGCGCTGTGGGTGATTAGAGTGGCAACCAAGGGCGCGACCTCCCAACCAAAACAAAAACCAACCACACCACCACCCACACACAAAACAAAACCCAAAACATCAACCCCACACAACAAGACCACACAAAAACCAAAAACCCCCCCCACCTACCAACCCACCCTAAACGCCACACCCAACAACACCCCCACTTTCCCCCAACTCTATAAATCTATATCTTATTGTTTGAAACACAAAACCATTGTGATTCACATGGGTACATGTTCAGCAGATATTGATTTCCCAGATCATCTGTTAAAACTAAATACACTTAGGATCCGAGATGTTGCACATTTATAACACCTCCACGTTTCTTAACTCATTTATATAGTATAAGCCAACCGGGTTTCCCAATAAAGATATGTGGAATTAGTAAGTCCACAGTTCCTATATAATAAAATTTTATGAATAACTAGAATGCTAAAAAAGTCATGAAAACAAAAAAAATGACCTACGTCATAAAAATATACCTTCAAAAATCGAAAAATAATCCAGTTAATACTGATCAATAATAATGTCACATATAATGTCATCAGATCGAAAAACAACCCTGATCATGGAAATTCAACAAAAGACGCAGCATATCAAAAAAACTTAAATCACATTAAAAAAAAAGGCAAACACACAAAAACTGTCATGTCTGTACAAAAATCCTAATCTGGGCACTCAGCTCGTACGAAAAAAATCCAAAAAAAGAAAAAAAAAAAGAGACAATACCCGCCAAAAACATGAATTTATTTATTAAAAATAAAAAAAAAACAATTACAAAAAATATCCTGTTCAACCTCAGACTAACAAACCAGCTGTTAAAAATAGTAACACTGTGCCCTTCCAAGCATGTCATAAGGTGACTAAGGAGGACTGGGCATTGGGCAGTAAGTCTTACCTATCCTGAAGAAACTTTTAGCCGAAAAAAAAACTTCAACAATAAAATGAACAAGTCATCCAAAGCAGAAGATGTAAATAAGACTCAAGGGGTCAGCCAATTCAAGATGCGCAGGAGTTTTCATTGTCACTGATTGAAGGTCTGATGATCAAATCCTAAGGTAAAAAGGGTTTAAGGTAAAGGATCCGCTTGAATAGTTTACTATGCCCATTATAGGCCCTATAGGGAATCTATACGTGTTAGCCCCGCCCATATTTTCTCGCATTCATAGGGCACTACTATGGAGGCTTTAATGATGTGTCAGCGATCAACGCCTCGTAGGCGTCCGACCTTAACTTCCAGAAGTTGCTCTGGTAACCAATTCATGTAGGCTAAGGAATTTGGAGTCGACCTTATGTTGCATAGGGGATGTGTTATGAATTGGTCCTTAAAAATCTCCGCCTGAACACTTAACTGGGCTATGTAGGTTGATAATCGGGTTCGAACATGGACCCTCCACGCGAGCTAGGAATGCCAGTCGCGCGTAAACCCTTGTGCCGTAAACAGTCCAAGCGCTAAATTTATGACAACTGGAAAAAAAGACAACCAAAATGAGCAGTCTGGGTTCGTAAAAAAACAGCATCTTTATAGTTGGTGTAAGAAAATGAAAATCTCCAGACTGGATACACCTGGAATATTCAAATACTAGACAAACAAGGGACAACTAGCCTGGTGCAGATGCCCCAGAAATCTTGCTACTATCCAAGGGGAAGTGTATGGCCAGAACTGTGATGTAAAGTCACTCCGTTGTTGACACCCCCTGTCGCCTCAATTTAAAAGCCAGGTTCAAAAGCTAGTAATACGTACATTTTCGCTTGCACTTATTGTAAAATTGCCCACTCCCATTACAACTATAATTCACAACATTCCAAAATACCACCCCCTCAAGTCCCCCAAGAAGAGGGAACCTCCTGGGAAGAATTGGTAAAAGACTTGACCCCCCCCCCCCTTTTCCACCCTACCCCCAAAGTTTCGAACCCCAAACCCCCACCCCCCACCCCCCCCCCCCCCCCCCCCCCCCCCCCCCCCCCCAAAAATGGGATAAGGGTTCCCCGAATCCGTCCCCCCACCCAGTACCCCCCCTACACCTCCCATGCCTCCTCTCCCCTAGCACCACTGAAGGTTGTTACATATAAATGGCAAACGTTGTAGGAAGAAGTTTAACACCTTTAAATATCTAGGGTAAAGCCACTATATGCGCTAGTGATGGAAGAATCTATTAAAGAAATCAAGTACAAACGACTTGAGATGGCCATATCCATCCCCCCTGCCCCCACCCCCCGAAAAAAAAAAATGGGATCTGAGGATAAAGTTTACATCAGACCCCCACCGCCGAAAGGATTCCAAATAAATACCCAAATCACCGCCCCACCCCATCCCCCCCTACCCCCCAAATGTAGCAGAAAAGTAACCCCCCCCCCCCCCCCCCCCCCCCCCCCCAGACCCAAGAAAGGGAGATACCGAGCCGAATCCCCCGGATCATTCTGCTTGTGAACGATCCAATTATACAAATAACTTTTTTATTTTCTCTATTGTTTTTTTTGGACACTTGCAGATACGGAGCGATTTATTTATTTTTTTTATTCGAGCATAACATATTATAGAAGAATTTTGCGCATTTGCTATAAAGAAAGCAGCACAAAAAAAAAAGGAGTACTATGTTTAATGAGAGAAAGATAAGAACACGTATGCAGGTCCACCAAGAACAAACACTTTTGTAAACAGTGAAACGAACGCGAGAAGCTTGCAGTGGTTTTGGGCCATGAGTAAAACTCGTTCATGGGGGGGACTCCCTTTGCGAAAACAGATCCTTCAGGGAAAGATCGAAGTAATGTGAAATGAAAGGAGAAGAGGAAAGGCAGAGAAAATTCCTGCGGCCCTAGGATAACATACAAAGATATAGGGTAGGTTTGGGACAGGAAACGGTAATTTTTCCACACTTGTACGCAGATTTGAAGCTGAGGTGGATCTAGGAAGCCAAGGTGGAAGGACCTCTTGCTGCATGCTGATGCTTCTCACCATGGCACCCCTACGACCCATGACACTTTTACGGGCTGAGATGATGATGCTACTTAACTAATAAATAACTACTCAGTGTTTGCATTTGGTCTTCCATGTAAACTCTAGTAGAAACGAAGATTGTGAATTTCTTTTTGACCGGACAGGGGGAAACGAGCGCATAAATAAGTTAGACCTGGTCCCTTTAAACCCACGCACTACAGATCTACCCCTTACCAATATTTAGAAAGCAAGAACGTTAGCAGAGATGAGTATTCGCAGCGAGCCACTTGATACCTCGCCTCTGTAAAAAGACTAGATAGAGAGAAATAGAGGGGTTGCGGATTAAAATGTCGAAAAGAATCAAGCTAACTTAGATGCGTTTGTTGAATACTGAAATTAAAATTTGTGCAGAGGCAGTTTAGGCAAAGCAACGGGGAAAAACAGAATAAACTTAGATAACTTATGAAAGAAACGGTAAATAAAACTATGCAGCAAGATTTTAATATTGAATCGATAGCGAAAATAACTACGCGAGAGATTGAGATATTATAAAAATGCACATACTATATCCCTAATGATAAACATATCAAGCTCCCGTTATAGAAAAGTACTATTAAAAAGTTCAGACTATCTTACAAATTATAGAGTACAAAATTATCTAAATATAATGTATAAACGATAGGGGTGATCTAGGAAGAGTTAGATTGAAAACTAGATAGTTGGATGATAAAGAGAGATAAAAATTAGTTTTCAAAGGGCAGTTTAAAGAATCACTTTTTAAAAAATTAAAAGATCGATTCCCAATTAGATAACCGAGATATTGGTAAGAAAAAAAAAAATGAGGACAGACTAGATAATAAACATCACTGACGAGAACTGCAACTCGAAATGTTTTGAAACAGTCTTTCGTGAAAGTTACTCTTTTCGGTACGCAGTTTTTTTTGAACAGTCAAATCTCTGCATTGTCTCTCGTTTAGATTGCGATTACAGTGTAGATCATATTTAGGTAAGGAGGATATAAAACTATACGACTTTGCAACCCGAGAATACGCTGCTGTACTTGAGAAAAATTATTTCAACACAGTCAGAAATTCACGACAGACGCATCTAGCACGTCATGTCAACCAATGCACCTTTGCGGGTTCTGGAGGTCCCGAACAACTCGAGCGTAAAATCTGCACTCTTCGCCATTAGCATTGCCAGTGTAATCTTACATTTTGTGTGAGATAATAATTTCATTGAGTTGCGCACTGTAAGTATAAATAAATTTTATTGATTATATTTTATTAATATGTAAGGCCTCAAACCCAGATAGGGAAAAAAAAAAAATTTGTGTTGTACAACTTTGCCATCGCGATTTTGGAATTACGACATCCTAGCAGGCCATGCTCTATAACTCAAATTTATTAGAGAAACGCCCACAAATGAAATTGTAAATGATGAAAGAAATATTGCCATACTAAGAAAACATTTATGATCTGTAAGTCCAGAAAGCAATGGCAGTCTTTCTGCTAGGTGTACACAGATATTGTGTTCAAATGAAACGCCATGGAAAACCATGTACCTTAAGAGAATGATTATGCACAAAAGAGGAATTAACAGGTTTACAAGAAGACAACTGTATGATCCTATGAGTGATTGTATGATTTATTTTTGAAATAAAATCAATGTTTAAAGTGACAGGGGCGTTGCAGCCATATGGAAAGAAGAATGTAAACACAGTACGGAGTGAAGTCAAATAAATTTAGGGGCTAGTGCAAATGTTTGCACACGAGACTGACCACAAATGATGATAGTTTGAGTAATTGTGGAAATATTATAGCCAGCATATAAACGTAGGGGAACGTCCTTCTTTTTCAGGGTTATATTGCCTGTTACCAGTTGGTGGCAGAAAACCTGGTGACGACAGAATTGGAGGACAGAGAAAGCCTCATCAAAGCTGTATGCTGCATGTGATAGCCTGACGACAACACTTGTGCTGAATTTATATGATCTACTTCAGATAGAAACGTGGGCTCTGAAATTCATTAAAAATTTCCACACGTGAACTTTCATAATTGTGGGCATGATGACAGAAATAGTCCCTCCCACTATTGACTCTCGCTTTTAGACAGTACTACATCAGTTTGTGTTATACACCTACAGTGACACTTGTTTATTATCAAGTTATGGACAAAGATTCCACCTTATTTATTTATTATATGTAAATACAGTTCTCTTCAGTTTTAACCATTCCTGCCCCAAAAAGATTTGAGGGACAGGAAATTAAAATTGTAATATAATTATCTAAACTTAACACCAGACTTACTTAATTTAATTTCATTGAGTTACAGTTGTGTTTGTTTTATGCAGTTATCACTATACTTACATTACCCTAGACACGTAGCCATAAAACACATAACACTCGCATAAAATATTTCCCGGAGTGAGATCTTAGAGAGGTAGCAGATAGGTAACCTGAGAATACATCATCAACAATTAGACTCAGGGACTTACATAGCTTGACCTCACTCTGAGTACATGTAGTTTGGTAACATCAATAACTTCTCCGGCACACTCGCCACAACAACAAGGTGAAAGGGAATACAAAAGAGGAAAATGAAAAAATGATGCTGTCTTCAGGACCTAACGAGGAAAGCCCACACAACAACTTTCAAGAAAATTCTTTTTTCAGACAGGTTAACAAATAAAAGTGCAGAAAAAGATCTGCTATGTTTGTTGGCATTTGTGTACAACAACCCAAATGAATAGATGAAAATCTTTATTTTTTTCAAGGTCAAGAAACTTGACATTCTAGCCTTCTGACATTTTTGCTCTGGTTAAGAAAACTACAATTGACTTACTCATATTTCTTCTTTTTGTTCTTTAAGAAACAGGGAGCCACCCCTGCTGTTGACCCCCTAGCAATAAGCCTGCATTAAAGTACAAGTATATAACATGTCTGTTGACTCCATTTTATCGTTGAGTTCAGTGAAGAGGTAAATTGAAACGCGAATGGTTAAAACGGAATGAATGTCAACAATGTTCTTCAAACGAAAATTCCAACAAGTATCGTTGAATTGGGTGAACTGGGCAAGTATTGGCAGCACACAAGTCGGTGATTACTGTACATATATTTTATTGACGTGACACCAACGAAGTGGAACAGGACAATCATAGTTACAGATGCGAAGATCATACGTCAAAATGTTAATATCACTGTTAATAGTTGTTGTAGATTCTCTAACAGTTAAGTTCTCTTATATTCCAGTGACTAAGGATCACTTCCATTACCATATAACAGACATGGTATTAACGTCCGTTGACCTTCTCCCAAGGACGTTTATTAAGGCAAACGGATTCATTCTCACGGAGCAATAATTTATATCATATACTTGTAAGCATCCCAGACTTTTCTTCATAAAATTCTTAGATAGCATATCCAATCCAAACAAAGGCAGATATAACAATACAACCAGGTTAGTGTTTCATCTTGGCTAACCTCTCGGTATCCATGCCACGACTTTGGCATAGGTAAAACGGCATATTAAACATGTGAAGCATATATATATTCATTAACTTGATTCCACATATGGATTCTCCCTCTACGAAAAGATTCCAAAGGCTATCGACTCCGTGTGTCCAATTCTAGGAATGTCATCTCCGATGAATTCCCACTAGACCATTAATAGGAGCGGCCTGATACTTTAATGTACATAAATAAACATGCCATAAGAAATGGGGCGACACTTACTTTATACTTCCACTATTGACTTCGCCATGAAGATCAATAGATACGAATACAACTGATGGCTACTTCACATTTGCCAAGAATCAAAGGATAACACAGCGGACATAAATATGGTCCGAGCTGCCCCATTCATGACGTCAGAAACTACTCAACTAGGTTACACGTGCGACCAAAGCAACTCACACAGCATTGTGCACGTCAGTGCGTGAATCAATCGAACGCACAAATAATATAACTATATAAAACTGGTGCGTACATTTGGCAGGACCGAAGACTACCCCCGTAGGTAATAAATGTACGTAACAATGTCTCTTGTAGTGGTTGTCTCATTAGTAACGTACTTGACATGATATGGTACAAGACATTTATAGCATACAAATGATATTTATGTATAATGACTACGATGAGGACTGAAAGCCTACCTTCTTCAATCCTTCAGTATCAGATTTCATCCATGAAGCATGCATTGGAGAATAGGAAGCAATCAGATGGCCCACATCCTCTTTTTGGTTGGTCTCAAACACAAATGTTTTCTGTGACAATCCTGACTGTGCCGTGCTGTACAGCTCCAGAGTCAGGTAGTTATCATTAGGGTCTATGAGAATGGACTCAATCTCACTGTACTTGAAGTCATGGATGACTGATTTGTCTTTGGCTCGCACAAACTTGACCCCATCCATGTTGACGGCTAGCAGGGACTCACTGGTGTGTGACCACATGCCCTTGTGCATTATGGGAAATAGTGTACAACCATAGAGAGAGAACTGTTTAACACAAGTCAAGTACCAAACCTTGGACTCCAGTTCACTCTTGTCACCTCCATAGCGCTGGGGGGGAAGATAAAACAAACAGCTATTCAGTTCAGTTATCACCGACGTCTCAACAAATCAACAGAAGGATGAGAGGAGGCACATTAACTACATTAAAATAAGAAATGATAATAAATTACAGGACAGATGTGAAATAAACATTGAAATGATAAAGGAGTGGTCACAAATTCATTCAAGAACAGGACACAGATATTAAAATCCAAACCAATAATGAACAAATTAAAAATGAGATTTAAGATGTGTTATATATATTCTACACTACTGAGTGGTGCAGAAACATGGACAATGAACAAGTAAATGGAAGAGATAACTAACAACCTTGAAATGTGGGACACATTAGGAATCAAATAAAGAAGTTCTGTGACAAGGAAAGCAAAAAATAATAAAACTGAACTTAGCTACATCTCTTTCAAGCAAGATAAACTGTTACAGGAGGTACATTCAACATTTTGTTTCTCTCGACTGGCTGTGCTCATTAAAGATATCAAGGAAATATAATGCTCTTTTCACATGGTCTAAAGCTCAAGAGAATGCTTTCCAAGCTCTGACAGCAGCAATCATCGATGCTACACATCTGATACACTGTAATCCAAACCTGCCAATTATTTTGGTAACAGGTGCTTCATATAATGTCTTGAGCTTTTTTTCCCCAAAGGTATCGGAACTGATTGGAGAAACCTACAGCATCTACGAGGTCTGTTCAAAAAGTTCAGGAACTTTTTTTGTATAACTTTTTTGGGCTTACCTGGAACCTAGTCAGCCTTGTATCCTTCAAAATACTCCCCTCATCTATTAATACATCGCTCTGAATGCCGTTTCCACTTCTGGATGCAGTCCTGGTAAGCATTTTTAGGGCTCGTGCATACATCCGTCTGCGAATTGCCCTTAATTTCTTCAATGGTCTGAAATCGTCGTCCTTTCAAGCTGGATTTCAGTTTGGGAAATAGAAAAAAATTCTGCTGGGGCCAGGTCAGGCGAGTAGGGTGGCTGGGGAAGCACAGTTGTCTTCATTTTTGCCAAAAAATCCAGAACGAGCAGTGATGTGTGGGCTGGTGCATTGTCATGATGGAGGAACCAGGAGTTGTTTCTCCGCAACTCAGGCCTTTTTCTCCGGAAGTTTTCCCTGACACGTTTCAGCACTTCCAGATAGTACCAGTGGTTAACTGTTTGCCCCTCCGGTAAGAATTCATGGTGCACAACACCCTCGATGTCAAAAAACACCGTCAACATGACTTTCACGTTCGACCTGACCTGCCGCGCTTTTTTCGGTCTTAGCGGATTCTTCCCAACCCACTGCGAGGACTTTATTTTCGTCTCGATATCGTATCCGTAGACCCATGTTTCACCGTTGGTTATTATTTTCTTCATGAAGTTGTCATCCTTGTTAGCGTGATCCAGAAGTTCCCGACAGATGGCAACGCGATTGTCTTTCTGATCTTGTGTCAGGAGTCGTGGAATGAACTTCGCAGCTACCAGATGCATTTGTAATTTCTCTGTTAGAATGTCAAGGCACGATCCTATGGAGATGTTGCATTCTTCTGCTATTAATGGAAATGTTGCATTCTTCTGCTATTTCCCGAACTGTCAGACGAAGATTGGAACGCACCATCTCACGAATCTGGGCAACATAAGCATCGTCAGATGATGTCATGGGTTGTCCCGAACGCAAGTCGTCATCTGTTGACTGCCAACCATCCTTAAATAGCTTAAACCATTCGTAACTCGTAACTACGCGTACGGCTCATGCACTGACCCCCTAAACTTGTTTTAACATTTCATGAGTCTCCGTGAACGTCTTCCCGAGCTTGAAGCAAAACTTGATGTTGATTCGCTGCTCATAAAATTCTAACAACTCGAAAAATGCAAAACACAATCTTCTTCTTCCGTCCTTAGCCAATGACCGGCAAAGCAGTCAGCAGTGGCCATTACGCCTAGTGGCGTCTTAAGGGCAACAGCGAATAGATTTTCTTTGCCGTTGTTCCCATCACGCCTAATGGCGTCTTTAGGGCAACGACAAATCAATCCGTTTGCTGTTGTTTCCGTAATCAAAGTGACTGGCAAACGGGTGATCAGCCCGTTGGGAAAACACAATCTGCACGCACATAAACAATCAGCTACAGGACAATAAACAATCACAACAGAAAAACACGGGAAACAGTAGGCTACTCAAGAAAGTCATCACCAGGCAGCGCCACTGACCAGAAATTGCTATGACATCGCATTGGCGTGCAATTTCAAAAGTTTCTGAACTTTTTGAACAGACCTCGTATGCTGAGAAGCATCTATGCTGAGAAGAACTACAGTTAAACTGGGAAAACAATGTAATTATCCATGATCTTTCCACCAACATCTAAATGGACTGACATGATCACTAGAACTGTAAACAGATGACAAGCTCTTTCTTGCTTTATTTTCACATCACCAACTACACGTTTTGTCTCAGTCTAATGTTTTACACGTAAGACAATTATGTTGATTTTTAAAATTTTTTTATAAAGTATCCTGTTAAACCCTTGATGGATTATAATTAGGACATATGGTGTACTAATTCAAGAATATAAAGTCAGATTTCCAATACCCAAATATCAAAACAAAATTTGTGTGAATGTTTTTGTGCGTGACCTCCCTTTTCTAAGAAACAAACAAAGAATAAAAAACAAACGAATTAAAAAGAAAAATACCAAACTAAAATGAAGTCTCTCATAACTGCCCTGTTGTTAAGGGGTTGGACTACAGTGAAAACTAACTTTTGTTCTAATAACATTTTCAAACTTTTTATGTGCTCAATAGACACAGTGTATGTCCATGAACCAAATTCCACAGTTTATTTTGTTAAAAAAACATGTGGTTACCATGGTAACCCAAAAAAAAAAAATCCGCCATATTGGATTTTCACCACTTTTCGAGAGCTGAAAACTTATGTTTCCCATTGACCAAACGTTACCAAATTGCACACACATGTTGTGACTGACAATTAAAACTATTTGACAGGGGCTTTTTTTGATAATCTATTAGATAGTTTGTAAAAAATAACATTTTTTGTTAATAAAATGTTAGTTTTGAGAAAAATGCATTTTAGTCACCGAATGACTTGTCTTGTCCAATATACTCCATTCTGGGGGGCTGAATATGTTTAAAATTGTCCAGCACTATATGCTGCACCTCCTTCAGCTTCCTGCAGCTGCTCCTCTTGCCTTTATCTTGCCTAATTTTTCTTCTTTCCTTCTACATGGTAACCAAAAAAAAACAACCGCCATATTGGGTTTTTCACCAATTTTCAAGAGCAAAAATCTTATGTTTACCATTGACCAAACTTGATCAAATTGCACACACATGTTGTGACTGACAATTAAAACAATTTGTCAGGGGCTTTTTTTGATAAGTTTAAAATTCTATTTTTAATGATTTTTAAAAAAAATACACTATATTTGTATGAAAAACAATGAAAAAAAAATATTTAAAAAAATATATCAAAGCAAATTACCAAAATATCAAAAAAGGCCCCTGTCAATTTAAAGGTATATATGTGTCCTACATGCATGCCAAATTTCAGACTGATCTATTAGATAGTTTGTAAACAATAACATCTTTTGTTAATAAAATGTTAGTTTTAAGAAAAATGCATTTTAGTCACCGAATGACTTGTCTTGTCCAATATACTTCATTCTGGGGGGCTGAATGTGTTTAAAATTTTCCAGCACTATATGCTGCACCTCCTTCAGCTTCCTTTAAAATTCTATTTTTAATGATTTAAAAAAAATACACTTTATTTGTATGAAAAAAAAATGAAAAAAAAAAATATTAAAAAAAATATATCAAAGCAAATTACCAAAATATCAAAAAAGCATGTGACAATTTAAAGGTATATATGTGTACTACATGCATGCCAAATTTTAGACTACTCTGTTAGATAGTTTGTTAGTAATAAAATTTTGGTTAATAAAATGTTAGTTTTAAGAAAAATGCATTTTACTCACCGAGTGCCTTGTCTTGTCCAATATACTCCATCTGGGCTCCATTCTGGGGGGCTGAATGTGTTTAAAATCCTCCAGGACTATATGCTGCACCTCCTTCAGCTTCTTGCAGTTCCTCCTCTCGCCTTTGTCTTGCCTCTTGCCTAATTTTTCTTCTTTTTACAAGTTTGTCAGCCTCATGTTTCTGGCTGTTGGCCAGACGTTTCCTCAGTCGCACCTGTCCAAGGCGTATTGAGTTTGTTCCAGATGCTTGACCACACAGCCTTTTTCTGCACTGGCTGATGGACCAAAGTTGAACTCTCCAATGGCCACAAGGACACTGAATTTGGCTTTTTTTAATGACACAAATTTCCGCTTGCTGCAACGACTCCATATAACATTGTGTAGGCTTTCATTTGCATTTTGTGTAGCACCTAGCTGACATCGCTTCAGCAAATGCTGATCAGTAAGACGCTCATAAATAGGGGCTAAGTGCTTATGGAGCAGGTTGTAGTCTAGCGGAGTGTGAACCTTGGTCTCGTGTGGTCCGGCAGCTTCTCCTTTGGCGATGGAAGCCTGATAGAAACACCAGGAGTCTTTGCCTGGGGGACATAAATTATGTTGGGGGTTTGTCGTTTGTCGAATACCCATGGTAGAGAGAAGCCATGATGGCTTGTTTCATCTCTGGGGCTGTACTATGCTTGCGGATGGCCCTGGTGTAGTAAATACACAATTTTCGTATGGCATTTTGGGTTAGACGACCACGGCCATTTCCCCCAAGGGTGACTTTTTGTTTCCTGCAGTCAGTAATCAGTGTCCTCAGTGCAGTGCCTAATCGCTTTGCAACATGGTTGACGCACTCTTCTTTGGTTATGTCAACTTCTGGTCCATACGGTTTGATGTCGCAGAGTCTGTTGTAGGCCTTGGAATCGCCATCTGATAGCAAAACAGTGTAGCGTAGCTTGTGATTTGCGACTGAACGAAGAAAGAGAACTTCACAGGCTTTTACCTCCATCATTCCGGCTGACCCTTCGTAATTACAGCAGCAGTCCTTCTGATGCTCTGCTTTCCATTTTTCAAATTTGTCAGGCTGATTTTTTAGTTGCCACTGTCCAGTAGTCTCACAGGTGTGACAGAAGGAAGACATAACATGCGTATCGATGACCATGCCAGTCAAGATGTCAATAACACTGCCAACACCTATCAGTGACTTATGACCTCTAGTTAGCCATGTTGCATCAAAGCTGACAGCGATGTCAATGACTTCTTTTTTATTAATGGTACGATGCTGACTCTTAGCGTGTTCAGCTCGGACGATGCTGACGGAACGTTGAAATACTGTAGAGTGCATGGTATCCAAATGATCAAAAATTTGATCTGCATATTTATGAAATGTTTTCTGGTGCAGGCTAGGGAGGTCTAGGTTCTCACAGAAGAGATTAAATGTATATGGGCCCATTCCAGACATGAGGGCACCAAGAACAGCAGATTTGTTGATTGCATGTCCACGAGGGCCGCGGCCTGCTAGTTCCCTCTTGGATGTGTACGTTCTAGAAATTGCTTTTTCACACGTGACACACAACTTCCAGGAAGAGAGAGAAATCTTTAGACTTGGTGTTGTCAGTTCTTGTTTGCAATGTGCTTTGCTTACACAAATTGCAACATACATTTTTAAGAAGGTTGTTGAAGAAAGAAATATCGACAATGGTTTTATACGTAGGTTTAGGCTGAGCGCAGACAGTATTATGAGATTCAACATTCTTGCTCGTGCTCAAGCTAATTTTTATATCAGATCGACTTGGGCCAGGCACTGGATCTGCAATGTGAACCATGGGCCTATCGATTAGTGGGATGCAGAAATTCCACGTTGTTTGTGTATTATTCACCGCTAATTCTGTCTTACCTTTACCACTAGTAGAAATCACACACTGTCGACGCAACCTGGCAGCAGATATTTGCTTAGATCTCTTACTTATTCTTCCAATTTTGAAGTAATAGAACACAATTCACTGAAATTTAAACAAGAAAAATATCGAATTTGAAGCAAACAATAATTGTTGACGGGCGGAAATGGCTGTTGCTTCTTCCACGTTGCGCACGCAGCCAAAATGTTGTTATGACCAATCAAAACAGTTGTTTACGATTGTGTCTTCAATGAGTCGGGAATGAGGGAATGAGGTCACCACGTGACAACTCCTTATAAGGCAATTAGCGTAAAATTATGGAAATTTTTTAACGCAATTCACTCAGAGCTATGAGAAAAAATAGTTTCGAATTTGCGATATTACGGCAGACAATGAAATTCCCTGTGTATCGATACCAAATAGTCCCCGATATGGACAGGGTAACTAAGGTATTATTTACCGACAAATCTTGCATTTTCGGCACAAATTTGCAAATCATAGCTGGGGGTGGGTACAGAAAATATGCTTTTTGATACATCAAATGCATTTTTAATGTTATAAAACCTAGCTCATTCGATTCCTCGATGATTATTTAATAAAATAAGCTCAAAAGTAAAAAATCAATATTTTGTACGTAAAATCGAGTTTTCTCTACCGTGGACTGCCTTAACAAGGTGAAAAGGGGTGAGAAATTCAGAGTGTGCACGATATTACATCAAATCCACCAATTATCTGCCATCATCCATACAAGCATCCCATTAGACGACCCCTTTTCCTCACACCATCATTGATCCTTATATATTAATTTTAGTTCTTGTTATATACTGTTTTACTATATTGTGCAATTCTCTAGGTCTATCTATTCTCAACACCTGTTCCACAGTTATGGATAAATTAATTATGTTGATGTCTTACAACTTTCTCATCAAATATAGTAGAGCATGATTCACATAAGCTGCTCTTTCTTGTATCATCAAAAATCAATTCCTGGGGTAGTAAATGTTTAAATACATGACTTAAAAGTTGAATTTTTCTTATATCTCTGTGTGTGGGTGTTTAACCTGTCAATACACTTGACTCTCAGATTCACTACTAATACAAGATACTTACCATATGTGCTTTGGCCACCTCCTGGGACCAGTTTTTGCCAGATGAAGCCAGAATCCTCTTACATAAGTACTGATCAGCTTCACTGTAGCGGAACTCTTTGCCAGTTTCAAACTGTCCCCAGATTACCTGTGTCTGCAGGCCTGCTAACTCAAGACCAACCTTGTCTGAGACATTGTACTCATCACACTGAGGATATTTTACATATGGAATTATCATAAATGTCTCCTTACTGATTCTATAAAACCTAAATTAACTGCACCAAGTGTCAGCAAAAACAATAATCAATTAAGACAGTCTATTTCCTTTGATACACAGGCTAGTGCATACATGATTTGATTTATTTATATAGAAAGACATGAGCACGGACTTATCTTGAAGGAGTGTGGTAGTGGGCATATCTACAAGTGTAAAACAGTGATTGTATAGCAGACTATTTTCAATTAGTCACTGGAATTAGCATGTGCAACAAATCCCACCACACCTCTCTCTCAAACAATTGAATTTTACATAATTGTGGAAGAGTTTCTTCTTTGTTATTCAAGACGAACAACTCTTCTACTTCAAGCAAGTAACTTCAATAAAATATTCTCTAAGATAATAAAAAAATAATTGAAAAAAACTCTCAATTGACAATCTGGCTTAAGTCCTAGGTCAGGTAGTAATGTCTGATGACAGGTAGTATTTCTGAACAGGTAGTAATGTCTGATGACAGGTAGTTATGTCTGATGACAGGGAATCCCCCATCACCACCTTAAAAAAAAAGCAGTCATTTTCTTGTTGTGAAAGGCATTAAAAACTATGATTTAGTCCCACCCCAGGTTATCATCATCTTCTTCTTTGACCCTTTGTCGCCAACTGTCAAAGCAGGTTATCATGTTGCCTGGTTACTTATACCCCAGGCACACTTCCTTTTAACACCCTTACTAAGATTACAATGTAAGCCATTCACTTGATTGTTCTCTATCTCCCAGGTCTCAGGCCAGGTCCATGGCTTTTATCTGTGTGTTTGATGTCATAATATTCAATGTTTTAGGTCAATGTTTACTCATGATAATTTTCCCCATGGGTAATGCGAACACAATTATTTTCACTGTAATCTCCTCTACCTACATTGCTTTGGGCTGAAAAACTTGGGCAAACTTTCCTGCCATTCAAACAACCGATGCTAACACAAAGTATAAAAACCAAATTTCACCATAATTTTCCCTATTTACAATGCTTCGGTTTGAACATGTGAAATGCTTTCCCGCTGTTCGACTGAATTAGAACAAAATATGTAGCTATTTTAAACAACCACGCAACATCCTAAAATCATGATTAAATTCCTTCACATCTCTTTTGTTCTATCAGGTAATCTCATTTGTTTTACTTGACGCTATGTATTTGTTATAGTGTTTGTCTTGTTTACTTGTCTTCTCTATCAATCATAACATAACCTAGATCTAGTTATCATTATCTGATTTATATGTCTGACTGTTACTCTCCCTAAACCAAGAAAAACGAAGCCTTGTCTGCAGAAACCAGCTCATCAGTGTTACCACCTAGTGTTACCACCTAGCATTCACTCCTTCAGCTTAAATAGCTGGAGACTCACCTATGTTGCAGCTTTTGACTATATAGGAGAACTAATCC
The DNA here is from genome assembly GCA_024509875.1 of Oreohelix idahoensis. Classification (NCBI taxonomy): domain Eukaryota; kingdom Metazoa; phylum Mollusca; class Gastropoda; order Stylommatophora; family Oreohelicidae; genus Oreohelix; species Oreohelix idahoensis. Next base: position 132,144 of record JAMPIV010015212.1, read on the forward strand.
TTACCTTGACCACTTTGTGTACTGCTTCAGCATACAGAAGATGGTACTCAACTGGATCACTAGGGATATCATGGACATGTCTGTACACCCGTTTTCTAAACACTAGTCTGGAGTCTGCTCCCCCCAGTGCCATCCTTGGGCCTTTTTTAGACATGGTTTCATATGCACTAAGCTGGGTTGAAAGGCAGTCATTGCTGAATGAAATATGAAGACATATGTACATGTAGGTAATGTAATAACGTATATAATAATAATGTGTATGTGGGTAATGTAATACAGGCAAGTTGTTTTGCTGATTATTACAAATTAAGACCTTACATTTTCAATATCTGACTCTACAGATCGTGCTCAAATCACTGCAATACTGAACATGCAATAGATGCTAAAAGTTCAACTGAGAACAAAAAAAGTGGTAAATAAACACCCAATGTTGCATGAAATCATATGATTTCTTAAAATAGCTCACATACACAAGGATTTGTAACAAGAAAAAATAAGTCTAATGGATGAACTCTGAAAAAATACATGCTCAAAATTGAAACGGTAAAACTCAAGAAAGTGCCCTTAATTCTTATTCAGCAAGATAAATCTATCAGTGGAATCTGACTAAACAGCTTGATGATCTGGATTTTGCAGATGACTTGGCTCTTCTGTCCCATAACCATAATCAGATGCAAGAGAAAATGAAAATTCTCGATGAGAGGTCACAACAAGTGGGCCTGAAAATACACAGGGAAAAGACAAAGATTATGAGAATAAATGCAAGAAATGATAACAAGGTTGAACTTGAAGAAACACCACTAAAAGATGTAGAATCTTACACATATATTGGAAGTAATATAGACAAAGTTGGAGGGACAGACAGTGATATCAAAATAAGAATACAAAAAGCAAGAGGAGCTTTCATTGCATTGGGAAACATATGGAGAACAAGAGAAATCAAGTCCAACACGAAAATAAGAATCTTCAACTCAAATGTGAAGTCAGTCCTATTGTATGGCTCTGAGACATGGAGAGCAACAAAAACAACAACCAAAAAGCTACAGACTTTTATAAACGGGTGTTTGCTTAGAATAGAGGGATTGAAATGGTTTGACAAGGTTACCAACGTGGAACTGATGACAAGAACCAGACAAGTGCCAGTGGAACAAGAGTTGAGAAGAAGACGCTGGCGATGGATAGGACACACATTGAGAAAATCTGTTGATAGCATTACAAGGCAGACCTTGTCCTGGAATCCACAGGGAAAGAGAGGCAGAGGTAGACCAAAAAATACATGGAGAAGAGAACTGGATACAGAGGTGAAAATGATGAGGAAAACATGGAAAGAACTTGAGCGGATGGCACAGGACAGGAAGACTTGGCATGTGTTTGTTGAAGGCCTATGCTCCTCGGGGAGCTAAAGGGTATTGACTGATTGATTGATTGAAGATAAATCTGAAACTGGTCTATACATTTTTGCTAAAATCCTAAATACGAGTATAAACATTAATTAAAATTGGTCCAGTAGCTCTTGAGGTGCTTTGTGTGATAGAGAAAGTGAAAATTAGTAGTGGTTTTTGCAATTTTTCATTGAAAACGAGGCAAAATATTATGTACATAGTACAACTGCTCTCAAGGGTGTAACAGAAACAAGCAAAAACATCACTAAAGGCTATAAGGATATGGCTGTACATAAAAAATGTGAACAAGACTAAGGACAGCTGAGAAGTGCAATTAATTTTTTCTGATAGTGGAAACATGAATAAATTAAAATCACTGCCAAGTAAAGAAAGAGGCAATAAATTGTCACTGTGCAAGTTTTGTGACAAGGAATGTTATAACACATTCCATAGTCTTGAGTGAGTAAAATTAACGTATTGTTTTAAAAATTTGTATATTGCTGCCGTCTCGAGGTCCTAATGGATATGAACGCTAGTTTCATAATTCCCAGAAACTTATACCTAGCGTTCGGACAACCTGCTGACCCCTTTAGCTGCAGGCTTGGTTGGGAAGCTCCAAATCCGCTTTCTGTGTGGATTCTGTTTTTTCAAAGTTACTTATTACATTATGGCTAAACATAAGGCCGCCTGTGACCCGTTTCAGAATGCTTAATGCCCAAACTACTGAATGAAAAAGAAGATTGCGCTAGAATGAGAAATCACAAACAGCCGCAAATAAAAGCTGGGGTGTGATCTGCCACGTCCCTGTAAACGGTATAATAGAAGCAACTAACTTTTAGAAAAGTTGAAACACATGAAAGCAACAGGAGAAATACACAAAGAAATTGATCAAACATGATATTTCACAAAGAGAGAACAAAATAAAGATAATTTATCAGAAAAATATTAAACAACAGTTCTATTTTTATTGGTTAGTCTAACCAATTCTGTCATTCCATTGTTACATTTCCCAAAGACAATTCAACATTTAAGATAAAGCTATAAATTATGCAAATTTTGAAATGTTACATAATCAGGCTTTTTCCACAAAAAAATTTTTTTTTTAAAATATTATGTCCATTGAATCGAATACTATTTACAGTTATTTTACTTGCGTAGCTGAACATACTTGTAGCTTAAAATAATGAAAATGACTTGCAGTGAGACATATTTCTAGTGTTTCTATGTGATCATGTATGGATCACTAAGCACATAAGTAAAATCAGTTATGAGTGGTGTACATACTATATAAAGACTTCTCAAATACATAGTTTATATATTTCCTACTAAGTGCCTTGGGATTTTGCTTGTGGAATTCTGACAGACATATTCCTACCTTGCCCGATGAAACACATAATGTTAATAAGAATATTACAAACTTATACATTTAACTTTTTATTTCAATCTATCGTCACAATTTGAATATCAAAGCTTACAACTTCTTTTTGTCTCCTGCTAATTGGCGGTGTCCATGGTGGTGCTGTGAGAGAAAAAATGGTTGGCCTGTTTGGAAAGCGAGTAGTGCATGTCTATCCCATACTGAAAACTTTTTGCTTTCCAATTCCGGATTAGTTCTTCTGGTTCATATCTAAAAGTCTAGCTGACATCCATTTCTAGCTCGGGCTTTACATGCCTGGGTGTTTTTGTTATATCCACCCTCTCCACCTTTTTCCCCTGCTTGATGTCTTTGAAATAAAATGTATAGCATCTACACTAGCAATATCACAGAAAAGGAGAAAAAAAGTTGGTGTTTCCAATATTTATGGTCTTCTCATTAACAGCTGCTACTTGCTTAATTGGTGTTGAATCAGTTAGAGTAGGTCACTCTTTGTCACTACGTTTCATAACTAGACCCTGCTTATAGTATTAAGCTAAACCAAATGCGTCGCATGTTTGCAGTTGATCCTCACCCTAATAACATCAAGTATAGTTTCGCCACTAGAGCAGTAAGTCAGCAAGGGAACCAATAATTTCATCCCCCATTTTTGGTGAGCTTGTCTCTCTAAGTTGTACCTGTATGTCAACAGGAACAGACACCCTATTGTTTTCTTTCGAGCACTACTATATATTTTCTAATTATTCTTTCATTGAAGAATTACGTTTTTGAGAGAAGTCAATGTGGGTCGTCGAAAAACTGCTTTGTTATTTTGTCTCGTGGTGCCTCTACCTCATGACAGATCTGCGAGAGACTGTGAACCATGTCTCAGGTGTACTGCAAAAAAAAATGGTGCCGGCAGGGTTGGAAGGTGGGGACTTTCATTTACAGTCCCATTTTCAATAGAACTCTCAAAACCGCATGTGTCTGACTATAGGGAAAGGAACAATGTAAAATTAATTTTTCTTGTTACTCAACAATATATGAATTCAAAGTTAGCAGTTTAGTGTACACCGAAAATTTGACACAGCATTAGACATTATTCGTACAATTAGGAGTACTGTCAATGTCAATTAATAGGTCATATTGGATGTGTAAATAGTAATTTTGTTTAAAGCAAGAGTACATCAGTGGCAATATGTGCATTGGTCATAAAAATCAGCTGGAGTCGACTATGTGTGTACGTCAGCAGTCACGTTGTCTCTGTTGCATATTTATTTTCCTAGGTGCCCATGAGTTCCTGTGGTGTTAGACTGTTACTAGAAGGTGATAATGATTTGGCTTTGTCTTTTTTTCAAAACAAACAGAAAGCGGCCTTAATACTGGCTGTCACAGAAATAGCCCACTCTTAAAACGGAAACTGTTTTAACTACTTTTCTAAAATCAGAACTGTCGCATTTCGTGTATAAGAGCGATTACTCGCCATTATAACATGTACGGCTAGGTGTTGGTGCATAGGTCTGAGTTGTTCTGGTGAGCCCCTGTATTGTTAGCTGCCTCGTCCTGAACTCATCAGACTGTTTCCTAAGTCCTCTGAATAATCATCAAAACTGGCGATATCTTACATTCACTAGACGCGCATATGGTAGTCATTATGCGAGAGCTGCATGTTTGTTTTCTACGACCGTTGTTAGAAGCTGCGACGTTGTCCGATATCGCTTGAAAAAGAGCCAGAAGAATATGGCGGAGTCGGACTGTCCGGGGCTTGTCTTTATGGTGCTTTGGTTACGAAACAAAATTTCAGTAATTACGTTTTTTACTGCGTGTCAATTTCAAATGAGTCGCGCTGAAAGAATGAACGCTGATAAGCTGGTAATATTTTGTTGTAGCTACAAATATAATTGTGTTTAACATGGTTATTGTCTTGAGATCTGTGTAAAGACAATGTGATGTTTGTGAAGTCAAAATTAAAAATGAAATGTCCTTTTTTTACTTCAAAAGTCATTCGTTGTCCGTTTGGAGAGATTTTTTATACATCTGTGTCGTGAAAGAGTGTTAATATCCTGCATATAGCGACCACAGTTATGATAAGAACAAATATTTGAAAAAAAAAAAAAGGAAAGAAAACAAAGATCAAAAAAAAACGCAGAAGGAAAAAAAGACAAAAGCAAAAGAGAAAAAAGAGAGGAGACAGGAGAGGAGAAGAGAGGAGAGGCGAGTGAGACGGCTCCTCATTGGTGATTGATCAACAACAGATGCCAGAAAAAGCACCAGTGTCACGATAGTGGCAGTGGAGACACAACAAGTCTTTGTTAGCTCCCTGTTCTGGAGTTACTCTCTTGGCGTTGGGCTGGGGAGGGTGGTTTGCGGGGGGGGGGGGGGAGTGGGGGGGGCTGGGCGGGGGGGGGGGGTTGCTTGGCCCCATGGGGGTGCGTTAGTGTGCGGGGTGCGGGCTGGGGGGGGCGAGCGTCATACTATCCAACCTTGTGTAAGGGTTTCGTCCCTTTATCTAGGATATTCGGTTTAGGGGCGGGTCAGAATTACGGGTTGGGTGGAGTGGGGTGGGTGAAAGAAAGACTCTGCATAATTACATATGAGAATGGAGCGATTGATCTAGAGAAGTGAGTGATGTGATATATATAAGGGGAAGGGGTGAAAAATCGGGGAGAATGAGGTTGGGGCAGCGCTAGTGGATTAGAGAGGCTCTCGTGCCCAATTTGTGAGCCGGCCTCCAATGCCTCTCACAGGGGATCATGAGAGGGTAATGGAGGTGTATATTGCCTTTGGTGTATGGACATATATCGCAATGGTCTAAATACTGTACAAGTGAAGTAGCTGTTCAAAGTGTTTATAGGACACATTGTACTTTGTAGAAACCCTATCTGTATATGGGCGGTAGGACCTGGTCTATATGGCATGGCCCGCGGTGGGTTCGTACTGGCCGGCGTAGATGGATGTATGGAAAACACTTGCACGGTTAACGGCAACATTTTCAATGTGTGTTTTGCATGCATCTCAGGAGAGTCTAGCTGCTGTGTCAGGGACGGGGGGGGACGTCCAGGACTTTGTTGTCGTAATGTCTATCAGGCGTGGACAGGGGGTGGGAGGGTCCCGCATCGCAAATGCGATATGAGTCTGTCCCCGTAGGCATCGTGGCTGGGGGGGGGTTCTGTTTGTGGACCGGGGGGTGGGTTCTTTTAGGGTGGGTGTGCGGTTGGGCTGGGGACGGCAAGCATGGTAAGGGTAGTCTAGTGAGAAGACAACAGGATCTGCGAGCTGTAACCCATTGTCGCAAGTGGCTATAGGATGTAAGGTGATAGTCGATACTGGTGGGTGGACAGGCACGGTAGGTGATTACGCGGCGTTGGGTTGGGTGTCTCGGGGGCGGGTTTGCGGATTGAGGGGGGGTGCTTTGGTGTGCTGGAGTGGGGTGGATTTGGTGAAGTGGTCAAGGCGCCGGGGTGTAGTACATGGCTCTGACACAGCGGGCCTTATCGCAACAGTCAGTTCAGTCATATATGTTCAGTCAAGGCAGAATGGGTGGTGTTATTTTTTCCTAGGGGGGATCCTGTACCTCTACTGTGTGCTTTCTCTTTTTTATTATACCCCTAGCGGCCGACTTAGCCAGGATGTGCAGGTACTGGTATAAAAATCATAGACTTGCCGGACTTTGTGGAAGGGGGCCACATACGCGCTAGTCTTCACTTGTTGTTCTTCTCTAGTATCGTGCATTGTCGTAGAGAGAATAAAATACATGTGCTGTGGTTATATACCAAATAACTATGCTTGGGATGATCTGAATTTTCTTATCAATATGCTACACATATATTCATATTTCTCAAACAACACCTGCAGTGTATGTCAGTACTCGCAACTTTCAGACAAAGGCTTCCCGTGTTGTGATAATGTCAAGAAAGATGTCGTCACAATGTAGGTCAAGCTTGAGAAACATGGAAAACAATTAAAAATGACGATAATCAATGATAGTATCGAAGGACTCTCATAAAATCGGGGATTACGCATTTATAGTTTTACAATCGGGGGAATTAATGGAAAGAAGACCAGAAAACATCAGGGATGCTGCGTCTATGTTCATAGCTAAACAATTGATTGTCATGCTAGCTCTTGAAGAACACAACAGCTTGTGAGAGAGCATTTCAATGTAGAGTTTGCATCACCAGTATGAACATCAGAAATGGATCTTGCAAATCAATCTCCAGGATGGCTTTAAAAAAAATTTCTTTAACTTCATCTGCCTTATCAGTAATGGATTTTTGTGTGTGTGTTCTTAATTTCAAAAAAATGACAAGATTTTCTCACAGCCTTGTTGTCTCATAACTTCCTGACAGTTAAGTGTTAAATAAAAAATAAAAATCTGAATTTATACCACTTTAGACTTTGGAATTTCAAATAAGGGGTCTCTAGGCAAAATTAAAGGGTTCAATGCCTGATAATGTCATACTCCATTCTTCCCAGGTATAAATGGCTTCCTGACCCTGCTTAAGTTAGGGAAGGTGAAGACAGTGAGCAACTGATCACCTGACCTGATAAAGCTGAGACCTAATGCTCCTAAGGCAGTCTCTGCTAGGGGACTACCGTTACCGTTACAGATAAGAACCACTCAACAGTAACGTTTCAAATAAAACCATATTCTAAATATTACTGTCCTTATTTTGTCGTTAAACTGTTGTGCTCTATTGTAAAGGATAGTTGACTGAAAAATCATCATCATTTGTGGAACATGCAGCATCAACTACAGCTGGTCCCATGATCTTGCAGTGTTGTTTCTATGGCAATCTGTTTTACACTATGAGGTAGCCATTCCCCTATGCGTAACCTCAAATTAGTCACCCTGTGTGACATGCCCCAAGGTGCATCAGTCCTAATCTTTCTTTGTCTCTACACAGACCCTGGGGACTACAAGGGGCTTACAGAAAAATGGAGATACAATAGTTATTCAAGCTAGAGACATAATGGCAGCATACTTTTAAAAGACAGCTCACACAAAACCTCTAAACAGCAAACCTCATAGAGCGCCCATCCTTCCACTGACTGAAGCCCTATCTTTTTGGCCACTTTTGTCAGAACCTCTTGTGTGGTATCCACTGGATGAAGCCTGACTGCTTTAGTCTTGCCATCCATGAAGAAAACTTTACATACAATAGGGCTCTGTGTCTGGACACTCTGTCACAATATAATAGACACTGATATAACTCAACAGTTAAGTTATTAACTTAATGGCACATTCCTCATCCATTAACAACATGATACAGAATTGTGATGCAAGCTTGAACTTATTGGAGAAATGTCTATTCTCAGTGCAATACACAGTCACAAGATACAAGGGTTAAAAAAAAGGACACATCATATTCTAAACCCAGTTTTTGGTAAAATGCCCTGCAGTATTCCAGCACAGGGCATGATGAAAAGGTAATGTCAATGACTTACACTTCAGAAAAATAAAAGGTCAAAAAAGGTATCTTCTAATGCTTAAGAAGTGTCACTCACCCACACAATATTCTCACTCAGTGACTGATTCATGAGGAAATTCTTACTCATGTTACTACCCTTTCACTGTTATTTATGTTTATAGACAAAACTGTTCTAAATACTTCTGAGCATTTGCAATGATTAAAAAGTATGATTAGGCCTCAATGTGATTTGTTCCAAAACTATGAACATTTGTAATAATTACAAAATATAATTACATTATAAAATATAATTACAATGATTAAAAAATATGATTAGGTCTCAAAATGATTTGTTCCATAACTATGAACTTTTGTAATAATTATAAAATATAATTACACCTCAAAAAGATCTGTTCAATAACTGTGAACATTTGTAATAATTATCAAATATAATTAGGTGTCGGAGAGATCTGTTCAATAGCTGAACTCTGCAAAGAATATCAAATATGATTATGTCTTTTTCATCCAAATCTTGCAACTGACCATAATCTCCACAGTGGAGGGTGGGTATCTGCGGGTGGTAGCTCGGGGCACTGTCAGGTGCTTGTAACACATCATGGCATATCTGCCACCAACTGGGTCAGAACAACAACGCTTTACATACGACAGCAGGTACTGGTGAGAGAAATTTAATAATTAGGCTTCAATGATGCAGTAAATTTAGGAAAGAAGCCACCTCTGATCCACTTTGCTGCTGGAGCAGGAAAGTCTAATAAATTAAAACAAGATTAAAAGCCTTACAGACGTGGACATTTTAAAATCATTTCAATAACGAGGACTAAATTTAGAGATCTTCAAAATGACAGTATGGCCCAAAAAAATATTCAAGGAAAAAACAAAATTACTACTTAACCAGTAACATAAAACTATGGAAGGAATATATGCAAAACTGTAAAACTAGGCTACTCAGTGAAGACTAGAAAAATGTACAAGAAAATCTACATAGTACATCAGAACATGAGATTGAACAAGTAGAATTATAAAAAGCCTGCAATATTTTATATGTATTTTCTACCAATACTACTGTGTGGCTGTGAATCTTGGACAATGAACAAACAAAAACATCATCATCAACCTTGAGCTTCCTGTACAGCAGAGACCTGTCAACATTACAGACCAGGCCCTCCCTACCAGCTACCAGGTCAAATTATTTCCCTGTCTGTTTTCAGCTCCCTTCTCCGTGTGCTTTTAGGCTTCCTTCTATTTCTCTTAGGTCTGGGGATTCAAGAATTAGGTCTGTCTTGTTATGCCATCAGCAGGCTTCCTCAGTGTGTGTCTCAGTCATTGTTAATGTCTTTCTTCACCTCTTGGTCCGCTGGTAATTGTCATGACCCTCTGCTCCTTTGGCTTCCTCCTCTACCATTTTCCAATGTGATCCAGTGAAAGCTATGACTATTTATATAAACTAGATTGTTTCATTCAGGGGTCCAAAGCATAGCTGTTCTTGTGATGGCATCGGGGTCTCTTCTGAGGACATGACCAACCCAGCTCCAGCGTCTGCCAGCTATGAAAGAAAGAGAGGCCGACCAAAAACAACCTGGCGGAGGACTGTGGAGGCTGAGATGCAGGGAATGAACCAGAGTTGGGGCACTGTACGAAGGATGGCCACCGACCGAGCAAAGTGGAATCAATTTGTTGTTGCCCTACAAGACGCCACTAGGCGTGATGGCCACTGACTGCTTTGACGGTCGGCGGCTAAGGATCAAAGAAGAGATTGTTTCATGAGAGTACATCTTATCTAACACAATCTTCTATTTTTAATATCCAGCTACACAATAATATTAAGCAAGATTACACAAACTCCACGAAGAGAATATTTAATAAAAATCAATAGTTCATTAAAAAAACATGTCCAACACTAATCTCCCTGGCTGCCTGGTTGTCATCTATGATAAGTGACAGCTGATTACTTGCCAGCCCTGCAATGGCTTGAAAAATCAACTAATAAGAAATGCTGGCCACAAACTGGACTAGTAAATGATATCTGTAACAGCTGCAAAAACACAGCTAAACAGCTGCAGGCTTTCTTAATCTTCAAGTACATGGCTTCTGTAAGCAAGCACTCAGACAATTTTCAGGTTATATCTAAGACTTAAACAGATCTCATTTTTTTTTGTTAAACTTAAAATATTGTGTTGCAAGTGGACTTTAGGTAATTATTTAAAACAATGGTGCAACTATGAAATTACAGAAAAATTCAACATATAGAGACAACTGAAACAAATTTCACCATCTCATACAAAAAAAAAGGTAAAGGATCCCGTTACATGCCCACTGAGGCATATTGGGAGTATGGTGTTAGGCCCATATTTTCTTGACCATCGGCACACTAGGGATGATGTAGTCAGCATCACGCCGGCCGCCTTAACCTTCCCAGAGTTGCTCTGGTACCCAATTTATGAGGCTGGGTCGACCCCGGAGCTGTGTGCGGTCTAAAAATATTTGATCGTTATGTTTTCCTGTGACCTCCTTCAACTCTCTCCTGTGCTATGCCCTTTCTTTTTTCTCACCCGCTCCTTATCACATTTTTTCGCTCCCATTGACTAAGGCTGTCATATCATGTCACTCCCAACGAATATATGACTGCTTGATCTGTTTTGCAGCCACATCAAGATGGTTGTTTGTTTACTCACTAACCAGAGGAATTAGGAGTCTACATTCAGCAGCATTCTTATTGTTAACCCAGATGTTTGTCGGGGAAGATAAATAACAACCGTTCATACTTGGCCGATTTCACCGAGAAGTTGGAAGATGACAATCTTGTTAAAGATTAAGTCACAGAAAGTGATGTAACACTTCCGGCAGATTGACTTCGTTGTAATAATCAACTACAAGAAAGTAACATCTTGGAAGAGATTATCAGTGATAGATCTGTGATGTAGTGAGTTGTTAAACATGATAAGTAACAATGGAAGTGGCAAGACCTTATATGGTCATGGAGTTTGAAAATACCATGTAAAGGGCAATATCTTTTGTTGTCATGTAGTAATATTATAAATGAGAGGGTGGGGGGATAAACCCCTACCAATATCAGACGCTTTGATAATGGTTGGTCTGGCATGAAAATGCTAAGATAGACTGCTCTTGATTGGATCTCTCCTCAACAAAGTAACATGTGGGTGTGGGCATAAATTTTGCTTATAATCTACAGCGTTGTAAGACTACAGCACTGACTTCCAATTTTGTCAAGGAGAAATCATCGACAACCAGGAACACGGAATATTAGTGTACCTTTATACAACTATACATCTCACCTCCAGCACATCTACTCCACCAGTCATGTCCTCTTTCGGTTTTTTTGGAGGGGAAGGGGAGGAGGGGGGGGGGGGCACAGTGTCTTTAAAAAAAAAAAGGGAAATCCATTGATGTAATAATCCAAGATTAATGTTAAGGGAAACAATACAATTACAATCTACCTTTCATTACCACAAACATTGTTGCATCTCGTTTCTGTAGAAGACAAACTGACATATGTTCTAAAATTTAGATTAGACTATAAATCTATAGCTGGATTCGCTATTGAGTGAATTGTATGTCTGCACTCATTTGACTCATATTGTTTTAAATACATAACCATATAGAGCTGTTCAATTAATAGTTGCTGAATCACCTTCTGCTAGGGGCTCAGAAAATACAATATTTCCTCACAGAAGGGGCAGGAGAATAATAAGTTCATGACAGCTTAGATGATCTCAGTTGTTATGCATGCTGTTCTTTATAATCCTGTGAGGCTCCCATTCTTCTATTTATATCTCTGTCAATAGTAATCTTGAGCGAAGCTTATTACCTTTGAAGACCCTCATTTGTATACTTTAAGTTTGGCCATCGTTAGACTAATACTGCAGAGCAGGGGAGACAATACTGTCACAAACCCATAGTATCTTCTCAGAAATCTTCTTTAACCCCATTGCATGTACTCAGAAACCCCCTTTAACCCCATAGTATCTCCTCAAAAACCCTCTTTAACCCCAAAGTATCTCCTACAGTAAGGTTTGGAGTTACTGATTTGTTATAGTGATCCTTCTTGAACAGATACTTTTGCCACCAGGAAGTTCTAGATATTACACAAACACACCAACAAATATTATCAACAGTACTCTGTTAGCATCAGTAACATAAATGACCTTTTAAAGACCTTTCTTGTAAAACTAGTAAACAAAGTCAAAGCTGTCCATACCTTGTGTAAGTTCTTGCTTGGCGAGAAGGAGGCTGTACATAAGCACATGACTACCCAAGCCTGTTTCAAGGCTTCAGATTCTGGGTTCTCATTGGTCTGCCTCAATAGCTGAACCAGAATCTCATCTCTCAGCTCAATCCTGTCAATGCCAGTCTTGACCACCATCTGTATGATATTTATGGCAGCATCATCTTTCACTTCATCCCGGATATACCTGGTCAGTTCCTGTACAAGAATATATGGTTCTACTACATTAGGGAACATTAATGAACTCAAAAGTTACTGACAGCTACAATAAACTGAACACATTTTTAACTATTATTCTACAAAAAACAAGACAACTTTAAAAAAACAGTATACTACAACAAATTTGATAACTCATGAACTATGTTACAATTATTCAACACTCATCTTCATGTCCCTATTTTGCTTCTTTGTTGTATGATGTTGTCATTGCAGTTAGGTCTCTTACAGAAGCCAACACTAAAGCATTTTGTATGCAGTTGCAGTGGTATTCCCTTTCCTTATTTACTTTCGTAGAAAGTGGCCACTGTGTCTGCTATTGTATCACGTATTACCCTTAATCTTCCTGTGGAGTACAGGCCTTCAACGAACGTAAGCAAAGTCCTCCTGTCCATCTTCTGCTCATCCTTTCAAATCCTGTCTCCAGTTCTCTTCTCCATGTGTTCCTCTGTCTCCCATTACCTCTCTCTCCCTGCAAATTCCAGAACAAGGACTGCTGTGTTATACTCTCAACAGGTTTCCTCAATGTGTGTATGTCCATCACCAGTGTCTTCTTCTCCTCATCTCTTGTCTCCCCTGCAATAGCCTTCTACTGCATGCTTGTTAACAAATGAGTATATCTAAGCCCTGAATCATTATTGGTGGATTCTGGGACCAGGAAGGGAAGCCAAGAATAGTACAACTGCATGTCATAAAAGGTAACTAAGAAGGGATGGGCATGAGCCTGGCTACCTCATTCTGTAGAACTTTAGCTAGCAACAACTGGAAGCAGTTAAAGAAAATGTACAAAGAAACTAAACAGATTGATGATGACAGGAAGGCTATGAAAACTGGTCAAAGGCATATGCTCCACAGAACGGCAAAGAAAACTGTGAACCATTTGTAAAAGAAATACATTTAAAAACACGTTAAATTTCATTCATAAATTAGAAATTCATGTCTTCCCATTCCCATCCATTCCTACAGGAAGGCTGTATATTAAACGTTGAGTGTCAACCTACTCACCTTGAAAATAATGCAAGCTTGGTGAATGTTCTCTGTGTCATGTAGATGGATGTGTGAGGTGGGAATGAGACCTGTCTTACAGTACTTCAGCATTTCTTCCTTTGACAGATAATCCTGGAGAAGGCAAAGACAGAGAAATAATGACAGCTCACAGTGCTGAAATAAATGTATTCCTACAAGTGAGGACAGTAATAATGAAATAGTTGTAATAAATCATTTTTCTTTGTGCTCCCTATAGAGCATTGTTACCCCAGCAGCTGGTCCCCCTGCAGGAAACCTACACTCATGCTCTTGCAGTCATGGCTTCTGTAGCAATATGTTTTACATGATAAGGTTGCCAACCTCATATACATCCTCGCTTATACATCCCCTTGTGGCGTCACACACTTTTTAAACTCCCCTCCTCTCTTTGTCACATTTTGTCACCAAAACCCAGACCTCCTCTTGTGTGACGTTATAAATCTCTTAAGGGCTCCAACGCCTCTTTACTTCTTTGTTTTTGTTGTAGTAGTGAAATGAAATAATGCGATTGAATGTACATTAGTTAACTGGTGCAGACAAAGTAAAATAGTGTTTAATTAATCAAGCTTTTACAAGGAGGACGGCTTTACTGGTTAAATGTTGATAAATTTATTTTAAAAATATAGCTAATTTTAGCTAAATTTAATTTCAAATAATAAAAAATAAATTAAATGTAGAGTAAACAGACCAGCAACTTCAGTTCTTACTGATGTTACAAGTTTCATTAAATAATGTTAAACTTCATAGAAAATTCACAAAACTTCAAGGGTTAAAAAGTTAAGCTGTAATCAGTGAATGATTTCTCTTCATTATCATTAACCCACGGCAAACTAAGATTCTACTCCACTGAACGAATTAGAGATCCATTTGCTTCCAGACAGACACTGCTTATTGGAAAGGTCTGTATTGCAGTATATTAAAAAATATGTATAATTAATAAACAATGAATGGTTATAACAATTATTTCAGCTGAGATTGTAATTTTAAGATAAGTCGTTCACAAGACAGTTTTTAACTACTGCATACAAAAGTAGACTATGAGAAAGAAGGTTACAAAATCTATTTTGTTCCAGCATTATTTATGAAAGAAACGAGTCTACCTCATATTTTTTATTTATGAAAGAAACGAGTCTACCTCATATTTTTTATTTATGAAAGAAACGAGTCTACCTCATATATTTTTTCAGACCCTCCCCTCTCCTATCGTCACACTTCACCACAGAATTTGATATCCCCCCTCATTATGTGAAGTCATACGTGGACAACCCCTTTAGTCACCTTCTACGACATGCTTGAAGGATCAATAAGTCCTATTCTTTCTTCATCTGATCAGAGACACCAGGAACTACACAGGAATGTCATACAATGAATGAGGGGAAAAAAGTGTTCATATTTCAGTTATTATACGTATATGGAAAGAGAAAGTTGCAATGAACTAATGAAAAGGTCAGCTGTCATACAAGTCATAAAACCAGCTATTCAAAACATTCAGTTACTTGAGACTTACTAAATACACAAGCTGTGAGTTATGTGGCAGTAACAATTGTTGTACTTTAAATTCTGAACAATATGTGCATTAAAAAAAATATTGTTGCAAGAACTGAGGCATTTATCCAAAAAGAGACAAATGGACTCAGCTTGAACAGGAAGAAAAAAAAAGTAACAATGATTATCTCCAAGCAATGGACACCACCTAAATGCAGAGTAATTATAAATGGAACAACAATAAAAAAAATAAAGTACACACAAAATCAAACACAAAGGTATACTGATAATAGCAGATGTAATAGACATCACTGAGGTTAAGAGCAGACTATGCCAAGCAAAGAATTCCACAAATAAGAAATTTCTTTGCAATGAATCCTTGCTGTTGAACAAAGGGACAATAGTTCTAAAGTGATACATCAAACCAATTACACTGTATGGAAGTAAGTCCTAGACACCGAGCACCTAAATTAGAAAATCAAAGCAGACAAATCAGATTTGTTTCTCAAAAAAATGATAATAGTTCAATGGATGGTTGAAATAACCAGAGCAGAATGCTTCAGAATAGATAATGAGCAAAGAAATATAACAAAATTTGAATAAGAAAAGACTGTGGCCGTATGACCTACTACCATCAGCATTTATTCATGCTGGAGGCCAGTAATAAAATGTAAAACTACCATTCATTGAAATAAACAAGTAAGATTCTTAACTAAAATAAAAATTAACCCGAAGTACTAAGGGAAGGGAAGTGAGCAGTAGATAATTGACTAGGTCAGTTTTGACACTAGGCACGCTGAAATACCCAGCAGGCCTTGAGCTCATGATCTCTGACCAATGGTTTATCGAATAGAATGAGCTCCCAGCCAATGATAACGCTAGCCAGCTCAAGCACAAAAAATATTGCCGGCAAGATATTCAGAACGGTTAGTCCTAGAGAAATGATCCACTGTAGATGGACGTGAGAAAAACATCTAGTTTTTCCTTAGTTGAGGTTCTTCAACATGATTTTTTTGTGAATAAGAATTCTGTAATGTGTAATTGTACACATGGATCAGCATTCGTTTTAACTGATGCATGTAAGTAAGGTCTCGCCTTGCTGTTATGTATTTCAGCTATATTTTGCGTATTGAACTTGTCAATGGAACAAATTGAATGGACGATTTAGATTGACCTGGGGAATAATGCAAAAGAATAAACTACAAAAGAAGGAAATTACACTGGAGACTTTGACAATCTAGAAGAATTGAGAAATATGAAAAATGGTAAATAATACAATGAAACTTTTGTGGATGGACATGAAGAATAAGAGATATGCATTTAATATGAAGAAAATACGACCAGCTTTGCCTATTGTACAAATTGTATATAATGTTGAAAAGTTTTGGTTGGAAACCAATTGATCTGTTTGATATTGAATAAAATATATGAAAATGAACAAGGCCGTTGAGGAGTGTTTGCATGTTGAATAACATTATTTATCTGTTGGATTGATATAGATGCATTGTCATGGTTCACAAAAAAAAAAATCTCAACCACAAATGCTCTCCATATACCACCTGTAGGAGGAACGGAACGAGCCAACACCCACAGATTAGGGTCTGAGGAATCAACATCTCTGGCGAGCTTTAAGCCAGTAATACACCAATAACTTAGACATGGAATAAAATGCAAGAAAAGTTATAAAGAAGAAAAGTTATAAATATAATACTGCAACAATGATTATTGGATAGATATTATCACCCATAACACCAGCACGGCTACCTAACATATGTAGCAATACAACATGACAGTCATACTCACAGTGAAGGATGCCTGTTTGCTGCGCTTTTTCAATGTCTTAATGATAGTTCCACCAAGGTCTCTCTCATGGTCATTGAAAAATTTCTCAGCATATTCTATAATATCATACAGAGCATCTGGCTCGGGTAGACTTTCTCCCACTTCTCTGGCAGGAGATGGTTCAGAGTGTGGACTGATTATTTCTCTAGACGGATGTGACATGAGAGAAGATAGGCGATCTTGTGTGCCTGGAGAAAGTTGGCCTAATTCACGATCATGCCAAGGAAGGCCAGCTTCTGGGGAGGCACTAATCCTCAAGGCCATGCTTGAACGTGGAGTACAAGGTACAGAGGGTGGGAAGGGACGTGGTATAGGCGGCAATGCAGGTGGAGTTCTTGCAGGTGACTGAAATCCCCCGTTGACTAAAGATGCATGAATGGCTTTGTGGACCTCCTTTAGTTCAGCATATGGGTTCTCAATTTCAGCTGGAGGAGGAGGTAGTGGATCCCCATTTGGTAAAAATGACAAATCAATTTGGGATGATGTCATAGAAGGAGGTGGTGGAGGTAGTAGCTCTCCATCAGCGGCTGATGATATCCGTGGAGGTGGGGGTGGTGCAATACCCTTATCTTTCAGACATGGAGGTGGAACGGTAATGTAGGATGAAATAAAAGCTGTAGCCTGACTTACACCAGGTGGGGGTTGAAGAGGGGTAGGGAGCTGTAAATATGAAGATAAATTATCATCTAAAGGTGGCGGTGGCGGCGGTGGTGGGATATCCTCAGATACACCTGGTGGTGGTGGAGGAGGAGATGGTGGAGGTGGCACCCCACCTGATAAATTAGAAGAGTCTGGTCTTGAGCCTATCTCTGAGCCTGAACTATTGAACTCCTCTATGGACTTGTCCACCTCCTTCAGAGCCTGTTCTATTTCTTGCTCATGGCTGGCTTTGAATTCCTGAAAACAAAACAGTTACAGATGGTTCATTTAAGTCATGTCCAGATACATAATATCATACACTTTCTATGGCTCAGCTAAAGTGTGGCGTACATTTCTGCTTGAGCTGCCCTATATTCTTCATCTTCTTTGATCCTTATCCCCTGACTGACAAAGCATTTAGTGGTCATCATGCCTAGTGGCGTCTTGTAGGGCAGCAACAAATTGTCCTCACTTTGCTCGGTGGGTGACATCCTTCCTGCAGTGCCTCAACTCTGGTTCATACTTTGCGTCTCGGCCTACAGTTCTCCACCAGGTTGTCTTTGGTCTGCCTCTCTTTCGCCTTCTGCTTAGGTCCTTAGCATAGGAGTGTTTGTGATGGTGTCAGGGTCTCTTCTGCTCTATATGTATATACTAAAATGTACACACATACATACAATCAAGTTATGCAAAATTATATATATCTACGTAAATATATAGACATTTCATGAAAAAAGTCAACAGCTGAACTAATAACCAATGCTAGGGACAGGACATTGTGGGGCGACATTCAGGCCTGCGCTGGCCATCATACCAAATAAAGAAGAAAAGTAGGAAAGGAAATTTTAAGTAAGCAAAAGTAAGCATATACACGTTACAACCATAATGGTTTTCGTCGGGGAGCAAGGACCCGATACAAAAACAAAATCAAAGAAAACTAGTGACTGCAAACTCAGCCCTATGGAGAAAATGATATCTCCTTTTTCGCTCTTCGTGGAGAACTGGATCCATCAATGTCTATGTTCCCATTGAGGAGGCCTATGTGAAAGTACATACTTCTGCAGTAGTAGTTTCGGTAGCAATCACTTTTACATAAAGAGGTAGCCAGTCCCATACACAACCTCATACAGTACTAGTGGAATCTTACCATATGACTGAAGGTGCCGCAATGCTATTCTTTCTTCGTCTTCTCATATACCCCCCCCTCAACCCCACCCCCCCCCCCCCCCCCCCCCCCCCCCCCCCCCCCAGAATAAAACGGGACAAGATGATATAACATACCACGGTCATATCTGGTCTTAGCCAACTATTAGCTAGATGTAACCAGACATAACATTGACATACAACAACCTCTCCACCACAACCCCCACCCACAATGAACTACTGACAGCTATTTGTAAATATTAAAACCTACGTCTGATCCATTTCTACAACTGACTGTGAATCGTGACAGGCTGTAAGAAAGGCATATGTGCATGACAAGAAACATGGATAGAAAACAGTACTGCCTTACTTAATCTAATCCAAATGAGAACTGCCAACCTACAGTCCCAGGAGATGACCAAAGGGAAGAATGTCTCTCCAAGCTTCCTTTAATTAGAAACTGGAGTGGCGGCCCGCACAGATTTTTATTTCAATGGCTAAAATAACAACAGAAGCAAGCAAAGACAGAAAGCTTTATTTTGTCATTTTCACAAGTTGGAGAGTCACTGTGATAGTTAAAGCGCTCTACGGCCTTGCTTGTAACAGTGAATGAAGAGTTGGTGGAGGAATGTGACAGAGAGAGAGAGAGTGTGTGTGAGAGACAGAGAGAGATGAAAAACAGTTGATTTGTCACTTATTTTGGTAGGCACGACGGAAGGATACAAGAAAAACAGAATATATTGATCTGCAAGCGGAGGAAGAGATGCACAGATTAACTGACGGCATGCACGGGAGGGAACAACAACAAAAAAACAGTCGATTTTAAGATATCAGAGACCGTAGGAAATGGAGAAATACGGTGGCCTACATCAGTTCATAAGTTAGTTCGACACCAGATTTAGGTTTCGCACGTGGTGATGGTATTATGTTTCCCCGGACAAAAGATACTTCATTCTCTCTCCCCCCCCAATACCTAAACCATCCATCCATCCACCCATCTAACAGCAAATGGTATCCAGGAACAATGACGTACCCCGACAAAAGAATGTTTTATAGTCTCCACTTCTATGCCCATTAGATTCATTCTGTACACAGACAAACAAGGAAATGTAATAAGACATGGCATGTCAAAAAGTCAGTGAAGTGAGTTACCAACTGTCACCACTACTCAGACATCAGAATACCAGTATGGAAACTAAACGTCAGCTGATCAACACTATATTCTTACCAACTCTCCGCTATCTGTATCAAACATGGCCCATAACCACAGCACAAGAGATGACAATCGCATCATACGAAATACAGAATAGCAATTAATGTTACCAGGGTTGAGAAAATAGGACATGATGTCACAAAACTTGTAGATATTGTATAGAGAGAGACAGAAAATTGAGTAGTTAGGCCATCTCAAGCCAATGGAGCCCGACAAGTCACCACTAAGCGTCTATGACAGTAGAAGATCTGGTTTCAGGGCACGGAGAAAACCAAGAGACAGTGTCGTACATTTTTGATAGGTATTAAGATTTATTTGGTCCCGTCTGAGTAGAACAGGCAAAGTGGTAAATAAGTGAGAATTAAGGTATAAGAAATAGATTTCACAAGTGAATAGTTTAAGGGTAGAATCTGTCACTGGATTGAGAAGATACTCTAAGTCCAGCCTATCTTTACGACTGTAGTTTGTTTCAGACAATCCTACTCTCCATACAGATAATATAGATATGTTTAACTACACACATACACGCACAGTTTTGTGACAACAAGACGCACAAACGTGAAAAACTATGGTAAATGGAGTATAGGTATGGACTGAGCTGACCAACACAATTAATTAAGTTTTGTTAAGTTTATTATCATTTAAACTCTCACAACATCAAACATGTAGAAATCAATAAAATCATAGGTTACAGAATTATGAAAATAACCCCATAAGTGCCATCCCCTCTGTTGAGAAAAGATCCCGCAAGAAAGTTAATAACCCCAAAAGGTCAAAGATTAACGCTAGGGTATCGAAATAGACGATAAAGTAAAGAACAGAGTTTCTAGTTAATCTATCCTGTAAAATAACAGTATTAGCGAAAAAAAGAAGTGGGTACAAGGATTATACAAACAAAAATATTCACTCCTCTTCCTCGCACTCTGTCAATCTGTGGCCACATACAATCTCGCTTACCTACTAATTGGTTAACAACATCTTGAACATAACCATCAGTGTACATGTAACAAAATCCAGTGTTGTGCTTCTCCGAAGTGAGCCCCAGTTCCTCCACGAATAATTAATTCTCCTAATGGGGAACGCCTACTTTGGTGGTGATTATTGGATATGATAATGTCACGTCAGATAGTTCAGGTAGCAAAATATTTACCACGATCTAGTGTTCACAGTGGACAGTAGTTAGTACTTCCAATAGTTAAAGGAAATGTCTGGTGGGTAAACTGTTAGAAAAAATAATGATGATGAAGGTATCTCCTCTCGGTTTTTCTCTCTCTGGGGGTTGAGTGCCGATTATGAAAACCACGTATTCTTTCTGGATAAATCCACTTGACAACACAATGGTCAGTAGTCGGGAACAATGTTATGTATAGATATTTGGCCACAGCGGGCTGATAAAATTGAATGAAAAATCTGGGTATTTGGTATCTCCAGTTATAATTAATTCTCAATGTTTATAAGTTTGGACTCTCTCTCTGGATGAAGCAAGAGGACCACACAGGTCAACATCGAAGATCCGATAAATACTAAGAATTGTTACTGGTGGTATTTAGACCGCTGGCAGGCTTGGTTTGTGATCAGTACTAAATTTAGAAGAAAACAAAACATTTAATCACAATATCAATATCCTATCCTATCACGCGCAAGGTAAGATCTTTTATCCACTCCGTCATTTAATTAAATTAAAAGCACACGTGTCTTAGCCTATCTTATCACGCTTCGCTCACCTGTTACGGGTTGGGTTTAAGGTATGCGCCTTTCCCCTTCCACCCCGGTAAAACTCTCAGCGCACAATATCAGTGTTAATTTAATTATGACTTCTTTACAAATATCGCTTGTCATTACTAGCTGTTTGTTTCGCCTCATGATATTACACTAGTCACTTACACAATTACACGTAATGAATTAGAAGTAAATTTATATTCCGTCAATAGCCAGTCGCCTAGTGTATTTATTAGTCAATTAAAACATCTCTTTCTGGGTAAGAGCATGTGATTAAATCTACATTACACTGGAAAAATTTAGCTATGCGTTATTTACTACGCTAGTATTCTTCTTCTTCTTCCGTCCTTAGCCACCGACCGTCAAAGCAGTCAGTGGCCATTACGCCTAGTGGCGTCTTAGGGCAACAGCAGATAGGTTTTCTTTGCCATTGTTTCCCATCACGCCTATTGGCGTCTTTAGGGCAACGGCAAATCAATCCATTTGCTGTTGTTTCCGTAATCGAAGTGACTGGCAAACGGGTGATCAGCCCGTTGGTACGCTAGTATTAGCACATAGAAAATCCCAGTGAATTATAATGATGAACTTAACACATTAAATCACTTAAATGCTAATATCCATTACCGCAATCAGAAATGAAACTATCTCCACGGAATGCTATCACACACTTTCACAATGGCTCTAGAATAACGAGCTAGATATTTCCAAAAAATTCCGAAGCGACTAGATACTGACTTTGGGAGGACGGAGTATTTATACAGAAATACTGTTTTTTCACTAACTGGTGCGAGAAATCGCGCCTTCGGTCGTATCAGGGAAAATCAACGCGTTCTACTCCCGAGATGAAGATTTTCTGCACACTGATGACGACCAACAACATAGACATTAGCTAGCGAACAGACCGTCTTTGATCTCGTCTCTCTGCTGTAGATCAGATAATTATGTCCCCTGGGATCACGGACCAACAAATATGGTCGGTAAAAATAATTATCGCCCCTTTTGCATTTGCTTAAGCCCCCTAAAATGTTGGACATCAAACAGGTACGTCGGGAACTCTCTACCCGCGTTTCCCCCTGATCAAAGAAGCCGCTTATATCTATCCGCGCGCTTCTGTCTGTTCAACAGTGATAATGGCCAAATCAGCTCGCGTGATAATTGAGATAGCGAATCATGGCTCTCGTTGACTGTTATTTTAGCCTGTCTGAACGTAGGTAAACCTTGTCAGCGCATGTCAACAGAAAAAAATAGGCGTGGCTTCAAAGGTGAGTCTACAGTCAGTGAATTTCGTGGTTTCGCGTAGCAAAAATTATAAACCTTAGATGGGGAAGCAAAGGTGGACGGGTCACTGTTGCACTATTTACATATATATGTGACAGACAGATGGATAGACAACATCACAGACATTTTACAACACAGGCTCACAGTAGTCAATGCGACATACTTGGCTCAAGAACACAAACTTCAGCTGCCCACTATGAACTGTAGCGCGAGTGGAAAGACAAATAGTAATGTAGAAGTTTCGGGTGGTAGGGAGAAATACTTTTCCAGTCAGAATAGCAAACTATGGACATAAAAAACATATAGAAATCAAATACATCCAGGGACTACTAAGGTACACAAATAGGTAGGAATATTACACACCCCCCCCCTTTTCCCCCCGAAAGATGGATAGATAACCAAATGAACATAAAAGAGCTGAGAATTGTAGTTAGACATAGACCGTCCAGGACACAGATGAATGGAACCAGGCAGAGTGTGCAACAATCTGACATTCTAAAGAAAAAGAAAAAAAAAAAAACGAAGAAATTAAATACAAACATTCATACCATATAATCTTTTAAAAAAAATGTGAAGCTCACTGAATGGGTCTGGAGATGTTCGTGATACTAACTTTCCGTGTTAGACCGTGCTCTCAAGCGGCGGCCAAGAGACGCCCTCATGGTGAGGCTGTATAGATTGGTCTAGCTGTAGTTTGTCTAGCCGTCACAGAGTAATTATCAAACTTTACCATTCGGGACAGATCGATGTCCAGACTATTAGATCTAATATTTGACTAATCGGAATTCTCCGAGTACCATCTGGTCTCACTGATCAAATACGAGATTACATAACAATTATAAAGGCACAAGTCTTGATAACCTTATGGCTGAGCTGTTGAATGTTGTTTAAAGTGAGCGGAATTTGTATTTCAACTTAGCACCACAATGATCCAATGACCATAAGTTATGATAAGTTTGACTACAATGATCTAATGACCATAAGTCATGATAAGTTTGACTACAATGATCCAATGACCATAAGTCATGATAAGTTTGACTACAATGATCTAATGACCATAAGTCATGATAAGTTTGACTACAATGATCCAATGACCATAAGTCATGATAAGTTTGACTACAATGATCTAATGACCATAAGTCATGATAAGTTTGACTACAATGATCCAATGACCATAAGTCATGATAAGTTTGACTACAATGATCCAATGACCATAAGTCATGATAAGTTTAACTACAATGATCCAATGACCATAAGTCATGATAAGTTTGACTACAATGATTCAATGACCGTAAGTCATGATAAGTCATGTGACTACAATGATCAAATGACCATAAGTCATGATAAGTTTGACTACAATGATCCAATGACCATAAGTCATGATAAGTTTGACTACAATGATCCAATGACCATAAGTCATGATAAGTTTGACTACAATGATCCAATGACCATAAGTCATGATAAGTTTGACTACAATGATCCAATGACCATAAGTCATGTGACTACAATGATCCAATGACCATAAGTCATGTGACGACAATGATACAATGACCATAAGTCATGTGACTACAATGACCGTAAGTCATGATAAGTCATGTGACTACAATGATCCAATGACCATAAGTCATGTGACTACAATGATACAATGACCATAAGTCATGATAAGTCATGTGACTACAATGATCCAATGAAGTTGAAATGGAATAGACAAGAAATGAAATGACCACAGGAGAATTAGTGACGTCATCAGGACGTGCAGCAGACAGAGTACCACATCATTATGTCCCCCAGTCATGTTTTGGTGGGTTTACTTGCTCATGGCTTCAGAAAGTCACCAGGCCACGACAGGTGGCGTACACACCAGGCCACGACAGGTGGCGTACACACCAGGCCACGACAGGTGGCGTACACACCAGGCCACGACAGGTGGCGTACACACCAGGCCACGACAGGTGGCGTACACACCAGGCCACGACAGGTGGCGTACACACCAGGCCACGACAGGTGGCGTACACACCAGGCCACGACAGGTGGCGTACACACCAGGCCACGACAGGTGGCGTACACACCAAATTCTTCATCAGGTAGCAAGATTTACCCACAATATGAAACCTCGTAAAAGTCCACGTTGATCTTGGAACCCGACAAAGGAAAAGGCTTCCGTATCCCAGCAAACATGTCATAAAAGCAGCTAGGAAAAGATGTGCACAGAAGCATATAAAAGAAACTGTTACACAAATCACCACTGTAACAGTGTCCAGCAATCAATTATCTTATTTCCTCTATTTCTCTTTCCCTCATTTTCTTGTTATTGTTGTGGCTGTGGCCACGACGTTTTTGGTTGCTGCTATTCTCATCACACGCCCAATGAAAACTGACAGTCTTCTCCTTATATTTGTTTCCATATTCCTTAGTTTATTTGCTTTTCTCAATCATTCTTAATTAATCATCTTAGATGTCCACGAGATTCTCAACATTCTTCTGAGAATCTGCGTCTCTGTTGCCTCGCGTGACTTTTGCAATGTTTGTTCACTGTCCAGGACTCACTTCCATCCAGTAATACTGGTTTGAATTAACGCTTCAAATCCTTTTTTTTTCTTGGGCTCAATTACAGCCGTATTGCATACGGTGTTCCTCACTGTATGGAATGCTGTCACAGCATGTCATATTATGTTATTAATTTGGCTGATCCATTTTCCATCTGGTCTAATCATCACACCCCAAGTATTTGAAACCTTTTGTGTCCTTTACTGTTACTCCGTTTATCATTATTCTGCATTCAGGTGAGATCCTCTGCTTGGAGATAACCGTTTTACCTGTGTTCTTGCTATTCAGTCTGAGTTAAATTTTGCGCTATCTTGTAATACCAGATCCATAAGTTTTTACAAGTCTCTTTCATTTTCTGCTAGTAATACCGTATTATCAGCAGTCACCATTATTTCTGGTATTCATATACATGAATTTAAATTTTGTCACGATTCCTGTTTTTAAACCACATAAACAGACCACAAAAAACATGTCCCTCCATATTGGTTGCCAAACCGTTGTAACAAAAATGTTTGCTCAAATAGAAGGAGCATGAAGAGTTAGCGGCTGCTTGTCTGTCTCTCCAGATCTCCACAGACTAATTAAATCAAGAGCGAACCTTTGTATCTGGCCTTTCTATAGAACATCTTTGGCCTGCAGCTCCAGCCACGTTATAAGGCACAGATAAAGACTGAAACAGGGGGTTAAGGAGAGTACCATTAAAGTAATAACCTCTGACGTTATAAGTGACTACTATTGCACACATCCCCTAGACATACAGCAGATATTGGTTCTCTGGCTAAAAAAAGACTTGATGTTAGTTTTCTCTTGATAAATGCACACGGAAAATGTCGAAAGGCACAGATGATCAACAATACCTTCTCTCTGTCTCTCATCCGTTTATCCGTCTTAAAATATTTACTATATCCTTCATTCTTTCGTTCCAATTACTTTCGACTTCAAAATAATAACTCCTTTCAGTATGAAAGCAATGTGCGTTATACCCTTCAAACCTACGAATAAAGGGCATAAACACAAATACACATAAATATACAGAAATATATATATATATATATATATATATATATATATATATATATATATATATATATATATATATATATATATATATATATATATATATATATATATATATATATATATATATATATATATATAAACACACACACACGAATATAAACATGCATACGCTTTTATGCGCGCGCACACACATAAACGTGCATACACCTACATACATACAAGCATTCACATACACACAGCTCTTTCATTACGCCCTTATTGACAGTCTAACAATCCAGTGACCATTGGCTCACTAACACCTATTCTAATAAGGCGTGATATAAATCTCACCAATTTATTAATCTGTATGTTGTAATTAATGTATATGTACCAAGGAGATTCAATACAGAAACAGGTATTGGCGACCAAGATAAAACATTTTCTAAGAGCGTTACGTCAATGTAACGTTCATGCCATCGTCAACTAAGGCTTTAACATTTTCACGATCCATTACTAACAATAATTAAGATCACATCTTCCCCCCCCCCCCCCCCAAGGTGGGGTGAGAGAGAGAGAGAGAGAGAGAGAGAGAGAGAGAGAGAGAGAGAGAGAGGGAGAGGGAGAGAGAAACACGCACACTTGTTCTGTCTTGGACGAATATTGACCGACAGTCTTGTTGGTAAAATTCTTGTGTACCAGACATTGGTGCGTGTGACGTACGTATAGTATGATAAGTGAAGTCCCTGAATTGTTAGATGATAG
The DNA here is from genome assembly GCA_024509875.1 of Oreohelix idahoensis. Classification (NCBI taxonomy): domain Eukaryota; kingdom Metazoa; phylum Mollusca; class Gastropoda; order Stylommatophora; family Oreohelicidae; genus Oreohelix; species Oreohelix idahoensis. Next base: position 159,421 of record JAMPIV010015212.1, read on the forward strand.
GACAGTAGCCTCGAATAGCTTCGCAGCCCCTGGATTTGTGTGCAACACAAGAGTGAACGTGGATTCCACGCTGGCTCATTAGCATTCACAATAGCAACGGGGAATTCTACCACCTGGGCTCATTAGTATGCATCATTTCCACGTGGAATTCTACAACGTGGGCTAATTAATATGTAGATAGTTTCATGCGTGCATCCTGGACGTCGCTTTGTCTTAAAGGGGAGGTTAAACCACGCCTACCGCAATCTCTAGAGCGATTATAAGCAGTTATTTCCCTACCTTGCCTGTCCCCCATGCCTAGTAGGGCGTTGCCAGAGTCCAACGAGGAAAGCGGGATACGATCAAAGGCAGTAGTGGTCCCCAAAACGGACGAAGCAGTTTCCGCTGTCGTTTAACACCTCAGTGTGAACCAGAGAACCGCTCGCAGAACGAGATGAACGGGGGAAGTCTGAGCGATCAGAGAGTTGGGTAATACGAGCGGGGACTGGCGGAGCAGAATCAGAAAGTTCCCTGATTTCAAATAAGGCGTTAAACTTAACATCTAGATATTACCTCTCATTTCATTTAATATATATTAAGACCACTGAAGAATGCAGTTTATCATTCGTTTGCCAGAGATTTAAAGAAGCACTAGCTTATAGTAGAATCCTGCTAGATTTCCTCTGGATTTTCGGCTATATTGGAGTGAATTCATTCTGTGCAACGGTAAAATATATTAGTTTCAAGTGATCAGTGGTCTAGTTCTTTCATTTTTATTTCACTGGATTTTGTGTTAATTTAAACCTACTAAATAAACCCATCTCAAAAGTTTCCAGTTGTAAATTAAATGATATCTATACGTTATTTCCCAATATAATAGATGCTTAAAATTAATTTTGAAGCCGTTAAGGGATTATAACAAATTAATACAGTTTAGTTCTGTATATATATATATATATATATATATATATATATATATATATATATATATATATATATATATATATATATATATATATATATATATATATATATATATATATATATATATATATATGTGTGTGTGTGTGTGTGTGTGTTTAACCATTAGACTCGCGGAAAGTTTCTTAAATATATATAATTGAATACGCGAGTGTATTTAATAGTCTTCTTCTTCTTTGATCATTAGCCGCCGACCGTCAAAGCAGTCAGTGGCCATCACGCCTAGTGGCGTCTTGTAGGGCAACAACAAATTGATTTCACTTTGCTCGGTCGGCGGCCATCCTTCGTACAGTGCCCCAACTCTGGTTCATTCTTTGCATCTCAGCCTCCACAGTCCTCCGCCAGGTTGTTTTTGGTCGGCCTCTCTTTCGTTTTCCTTCAGGGGTCCAAAGCATAGCTGTTCTTGTGATGGCATCGGGGTCTCTTCTGAGGACATGGCAAACCCAGCTCCAGCGTCTGCCAGCTATGATGGTGTGCATGTCCTCTTGCTTGCTCCGAGCAAGCAGATCTTGGTTGGTGATGGTATTCGGCCAAAAGATTCGGAGAATTTTTCTTAGGCATGTTGTGTGAAAAGAGGACAATTTCGACATTTCCTTCTCTGTAACTCTCCAGCATTCTGCACCATAGAGAAGCACAGAAAGCACACAGCTCTGATATAATCTTAATTTTGTGCTTGTGCTGTATTGATAGGACTTCCAGATGTTGTTTAAGCTAAAAAAGGCTGTTCTTGCCTTATTCATTCTGATGTTGATGTCTTTGCCTGCCCCGACGTCTGGTGTTACTACGCATCCTAGGTATGTGAAGGTGTCTGTCTGTACCAGTTGCTGATTCCTTACTGATATGGGCTCAGGTTGAGCACATTGAGCGTCATGACCTCTGCTTAATAGTCTTAACTGTTAAATTATCGCGCGTCAGAATATGATTAGTATTGAGTGTATTGATTACATGTTTTCTATTTTTTCACATAGAATGATCATACACCTTTGCGTCCCAGCAAAATTATAGAGTCCTCCAGACTCGGTTCTTCAACATCCAGAATTTTTGAACATTTAAATATAATCTTGTGGCGACCCGGTGCGGTTTCGCTCTCTAAAGTTACATGAGATAAAACCACCCAAGAACATTTAAATACTAAATCAATATAGTCTGTAAAGATTAACTGGAGAAGAACAATTGCCAGAGCGATATATTTAAATTTTACTGTTCTCTTGTGGAAAAGAGTATATCATTTATGTACACTGACAGTCACGTATTTTTCACTGGATTAAAACCCCCGAAGAGAAAAACCATACCTCACGGTTCAGTCTTGTCATCACGCTATAGAAGTTTTACACCACCAGCGGTGAAAATCCAGGAGACCACTACCTTCTCATAACTTTACCTGTGCCAGTGCCATCCCATAGAAACTTTTTAGTTGATAATCAAAAAAGGAACACTAATGCTTCACCTTCCAGCGATTACGGGAAAGTTAGCTAAACGCCAAACCCGCTAGTCTGGGGCTGGAAAACGTAGGAAAAGACTCAGACAGTACTGAGTAATTTAACTGCTGTTTGTGTTATTTTATGGAGTGCCAGATTCACCGAGCGGTAAGTGTGAGAAAATGTGTGATGGCCATCGCTAGCGTGCATGAATGAATGAGAGATATTAGCTAAACTTATAATTCTCTTTACTTGGTAAATATCCTTATACTGTATTCATTGTATTGTTCTCTTTAAGTGGGATTGCTTACCTTTGCTTATTTCCCCTCCCTTAATCTGCTTAGTCAAGGGATAACTTGGAGAATACTAGGACTCTGTACCTACATCCCATACCAATTATTGTAAAACCCCCTATCAGAATAATTAATCTATTTTTGGGTTAAATTATCTCTTTTTGATAACCACTTGTCTTTGGACTGGGTTTTCTTTGTCTATACAAGCGGGAAGGGCATATAGGGATACTACTCCTCAAACCCCCACCCCCCACCTTGTTATTTGTATTTTTCTGTAACTATGATTTTTGACAGTACCATGCTAAATGTTGTGATTTTGGTTTAATGATAATAAACACCATAAAACTGATATTACTGTGTTGGCCGACCCATTACCCCATATATGTTATATGTAGTTTGTATTCACGTATGTGTGTTTGAAGCACCAAATTGGTGTGTGTACATGAGTGTTGAGTAACTGGCAAAAATTGTTTAGCCAGGAGAGGTTTAGGAGTCTTCAGATAAACAAAAATTGTTGTAAGATAGACAGATTGGAGAAATTACCTGATCTCAGAGACTGTCCTTACTCTTTTCAGCACCCTTGTGAAGCAACTATCTATTTCTTACCCCTTTCTATCACAGAGCGTTCACCATCATTCTTCACTCTAACGGGACCACTATTTCTAAGACCTATCTCAAATAAAGTTACGACAATAAATGGGTTGCTCTCCGGGATTTTGAGTCTGATCTAGAAATTAGAAACTCTAGATAGAGTGTGAGTGAGTTGTCTTTGTGAAGATAGGGAATATAAAAAAAAAAAATTTTTCCCCCCTAGACAAAGCTTGTAGTACTTGGGGTCGACCACACAAAATAAATATAGGATTGTTTTCTTTCCACAGCAGCAGAGAGTTACGGAAAACCAAAAAAAATTCGTGATTTTAATTATTCTCTGGCAGAGAAAATTTGGTAAAAATTTTTTTTAACAAAGATTGCTGGGATCGCGTGACTGTGAAACAGTCACAAAGGTTTCGAAGTTAGCAGAGTTGAGCTAAGCTAAAGACGCCTTATTCTGATTTTTTTTAAAGTCTAGTTAATAACGTCTCTTCTCGTAATTGACTTCGGCGGGCGGAGTTTTGTGGAAGAGATTATATTTTCAAGGAAAATTTATTTTTTTCTCCTTGAAATTTTAAAATTAAATATAATTAATAATTTTTTTTATATTTTGTCTCTACCGATAAGTAATAGTAGATTTTTCTAGTTGTTTGACTTACCATTTAATGTGGCATAGTTGCCTGCATTAAGAGTTTAATTGACAGATAATAGCAGCGATAAGTTAGCAAATTAATAAAAAGGTAGGAGGTATCTCAGGTAATTAATATTTTGTGTTTTTCTCGTAAGCGGTTTAGAGTTTCTTTTCCCCCCTTCTGTTTTCTTCGTTTTATTCTCTCGTCTTAGTAGCATCCAGTTCTTTAACATGGCAGAAAGAGTTCAGTTGAGATCCATGTTGAGGCAGGAGGCCAAGGAGACAGGATTACAGGGAGATGCCGCGAACGCGTTTGTCAACAGGGAACTTGACAGATATGACGCTGAGAAAGAGAGAGCAGAAGCTGAGAGGAAGGAAGAGAAAGAGAGAGCAGAAGCTGAGAGGAAGGAAGAGAGAGAGAGCAGAAGCTGAGAGGAAGGAAGAGAGAGAGCAGAAGCTGAGGGAGAGGAAGGAAGAGAAAGAGAGACAAGAGAGGGCAGAAGCTAGGAAGAAAGAAGCGGACGATCGTCAATTGGAGCAGAAGAAAATTGAGGCAGAGATGGAAGCTCGGAGGGAAAAAGAGAGAGAGACAGCACGAATTGGCGCTTAAGGCTTTAGAGAGTTGGGGTGCTTCTACTTCCAATAATGGAGAGCCGTCTTCACCCCAGTCTCAATCAACTGATCTCTCCAGTAGCCAATCTTCCCAACTAGCAGCGATGTCTTTTGTCTTAGTCTTTCCCTAGCCCTAATGAGAAAATTGACACCTTCCTAGAGAAATTCGAGAGGATGGCAAATCTGTATGGGTTAGAGAGTTCCCGTTGGTGCCTTAAACTCTCAACGGCACTGAAAGGTAATGCTTATGACGTGTATACAAAGCTGGGAAGCAACCAACATGATTACGACATGCTAAAGAAGGCCTTGCTAGAGCGGTTTGAGATGACCGCCCGAAAATTTCTGCAAATGTTCAGAAACAGCCGAAAGGAGAGCACGGAGACATTTTCCCAGTTCTCTTCACGTTCAACGGGCTATTTGGTAAAATGCCTTGAATTATCAGAATTACCTCTTTCAAATGAGGGAATTCTTGAACTTGTTCTTGTGGAACAGATAAAATCAACTTTATCAAACGAAACCCGTAGATTTTTGGCTGAACAGGGCGCAGTCAGGCTTGAGGACATCCTCAATAAGGCGGAACGCTATACAAATGCAATGGCCGAACTTCCCAGCACTAAACGAAAACCCACAGATGAGCCATCTCGAAAACAAAACCTAGAGCAGTCATCCTATTCTTCTAATTCCTCCCAGCACTATAACCAACGAGAAACGAATACCCAAAGACCTCCCCGAGAAAAATCGAAATTCTACAAAACCCGATACCCCCCAAAAAACAACAATTCTGATCAACCCACCAGGCCTACATGGCAGCGCGGCCACCAAGGTCAAGGAAAGACCCCTACAGCAAGGACGTCTGATCAGGGCAAGCACACCGGGCCAAACCGCATTGGATGCTTGCATACAGCCTCGCAAGGAAGAGTCAATGTCAGTGATTCTCAACCTGAGGGGGACAGACCCTCAACGCGAGGAACTGTAATTTTGAACGGTACCTCAACTACTTGTCTCTTTGACACTGGATTATCTTTTGACTGTATTGTCGCCAGGCACCTTGTTAAACCCGGCCAGGAGACAGAGGACACCGTTAAACTATGTGGAGTTTTTAAGAGTGACGCACCCAGGACGCTTCCTATCGCACTGGTAGAAATACACTCTGATTTTGTCAGAGGTGTTATTAAAGCAGCCATAATGGATGATCCTATCTACCCAGTTATCCTGGGATGTAGATATGTGTTTGTTGGGAGACCAAAAGAGCCGATTGTGGCAGCGGTAACCACAAGAGGGCAAACCAAGAAGGAGAGGGAGCCTGCACCAAATTTGTTGCCGAATGAACTGAAGGAGGCACAACAAAAGGACCCTACTCTGGAGCCCTGCTTTAGAAAACTGCCCATGGCTAAGGACCCCAGACACCACGGAGACATCTTTTCGAAGGATGGCGTATTGTATCGTAGAACGGGCGACCCTGATACAGGGAATAACCAGCTCCTAGTACCGACGCAGTACAGAAGCCAGATCTTAGAAATGGGGCACTCTCTTCCCTTTAGCGGACATATGGGACAAAACGCCACTATTCAGCGAATAAAAACCCACTATTGGTGGCCAGGAATGAACTCTGAGATTATCAGGTACGTGAAATCCTGCGCCCAGTGCCAACGTGTGGCACCCAAGCAACGGACACCCTTTATTCCCATGGGTGATGTGCCAGTAGTGGGGACACCATTTCAACAGGTTGTAATCGACATTTTAGGACCCTTAGAAAGGACTAAAAGAAGGCACAGGTTTATCCTGACCTTAGTCGACACTTACACTTTGTGGGCCGGAGCTATACCGTTAACATGCACGAATTCCAAGCATGTCGCAGAAGCCCTCATGCAGATATTTACATGGTTGGGTTTCCCTCAAAACGTTTTGACGGACAACAAATCCCCATACCGTAGCCTGTTGATGGAAGAGATCATAAAGATCCTGAGGAACCAGCACATCTACACAAGCCTTTATAATCCGGCCGGAAGGGGGTTAGTAGAACGTGTCAACGGAAGCCTCACCAGGATATTACGTAAGCTGGCTCAAGTGAAACCGGAAGATTGGGACCTATATATATCTGCTGCCTTATTCACCTACAGAGAGGTTCCCCAAGCATCTACGGGATTCACGCCAGCCACACTTTTATTTGGCAGACCTATAAAGGGGCCACTAGAAGCCTTACTTCGGTCCCTGACAGACCAAAAGGCTGACGAGACAGTCGTCTCTGCAAGCAAATATGTATCTGAGCTCAAGGAAAGGCTACAGCTAGGATGGGATCTAGCTACAACCAACCTTAAGAAAGCACGCGCAAAACATGCTAAAAGATACAATAAAGCTGCAAAAGAGAGAGAACTCCAACCAGGGGAGAAAGTTTTGTTGCTACTTCCAACCGGAAACAATAAACTTCGCATCGGATGGCAAGGGCCGTTTACCGTCCTTAAAAAGATCTCACGTACCAATTACAAGATCTCCATTAAAGGAAAGGAGAAGGTCTTTCACATAAATCTGCTTAAGAAATATTTGGAAAGACCAGTGCCGTATTCCGAGCATCTCCTGGCGGTCGCCATAGCAACGGAAGACGAGGAAGATAATGATAGTTACATGGAGTATCCATTGCAACAAACAGAATCCTTTAAAGATGTCAAATTCGGCGACAATCTCTCAAAAGAACAACAGACAGAAACCAGGGCGCTACTGAAATAGTACGCTGCAGTCTTAACGGATGTACCTGGTCGAACAAATCTCATCGAATTTGACATGAAATTAACTAACGAGACCCCTGTTCGAACCAGAGTTTACCCCATTCCGTACGCTAAAGCTGATGCACTTCGCGGAGAAATAGACAAGCTGCGTCAGGCAGAAATTATCAGTGAGTCTACATCTCCTTACAAATCAAGTGTAGTTGCTGTTGCAGAAGCCCAATAAGGAAGTTCGGCTGTGTATAGATTACCGGTTACTAAACGCTGTAACGGAATTCCAGCCCGAACCTCTCCAGACTGTTTCTGAGTTGTTCACCAAGCTTAGCAAAGCAAGGATTTTTTCCAAGATTGACCTGAGTAAAGGGTATTACCAAATACCAGTCAAGGAGGAAGTTAAACCTTTGTTAGCTTTTAGCACTAGTGAAGGACATTACACATTTAATGTGATGCCGTTCGGATTGCACAACGCACCAGGAGTGTTCACCAGAATGATGAGGAAGCTTTTAGAACCTTTGCACAGTCCCCATATCCATAATTTCATGGATGACATACTAATTGCATCGGAAACCTATGACGAACATATTGCAACGGTTGCTATGCTCCTCAGGAGACTACAGGAAACTGGTCTCACAGCCAGACCTAGCAAATGTCTCATCGGGTTTGAAAAGCTAGACTTCCTGGGGCATACTATTTCCCATGGCTGCATGTGGCCTGTTAAGAAAAATGTGGAGAAAATAGTTGCAGCAAAAAGGCCCCGAACGAAGAAAGACACCCGTTCTTTCTTATCACTATGTGCATATTATCAAAAATACATCCAGAATTTCAACGGACTAACTGCACCCCTGACTGACCTTACAAAGAAAGGCCGACCTGACCGGGTTATTTGGGATTCAAAGTGCGAACACGTATACAGCACGTTAAAAGGACAGTTGTCTGGATTCCCATTTTGAGGTTACATGACCTCAAGAAACCTTTTGTATTGCGGGTCGACGCTTCGGGTCAGGGCATCGGGTCAACACTGCTGCAAACAGATGACACCGACCCGAATATTCAATAGGCAAGAAAACAGATAAAATTCACATTGAAATGTAGCCCCATGTCTGAACTTCAAAAATTTATTTCTCAATGTAGTCTCCGTTATTTGTTACAGTTTGTGTCCATCTTCTCACAAGGGCATGTATCTCCGTAAAGTAAAAATTTGTGTCCTTTTTCCTAAACCACTGGCGTACGCCGCGTTTAAGGGTCTCGGTGTACTCAAAGTGATGTCCGCGAAGATCTTCTTTCAGTGGTCCAAACAGATGGAAGTCAGAAGGTGCAAGATTGGGACTGTAAGGGGGATGTGGTAATAATGTCCAGCCAAATTCTGCAATCGCATCAATGGTGCGTTTAGCGGTGTGTGGCGTGGCATTATCGTGCAACAGTAGTGCAGTTCTCTGATCTTTTAATGGGTAAAGTCGCCGAAGACGACCTCTAAGCTTCTTTAAAGTTTCAATGTAACGGTCTGCATTCACCGTGTTTCCCTGTTCCAAGAAGTCGAGAAAAATCACACCCTTCTCATCCCAAAACACGGAGGCCATAACTTTCCCTACAGATGGTGAACTTTTGAACTTCTTTCTTGTCGGCGATGTTGTGTGATGCCATTCCATTGACTGCCTCTTGGATTCTGGTTAAAAAAAAATGAACCCAAGTCTCATCACCTGTCACAATATTCGATAAAAACTCTTCTCCTTCAGTTTCGTAAAGGTGCAGGAGGTTGTGGCTATGGTTTTCCTTGTTTCTTTATGTCTGTCTGTCAACATTCTGGGTACCCACCGTGCAAAAACTTTTGAATAACCCAGGTCTTTAATGATGTTCTGGACACTGCATTTACTAATGGACAACATGGAAGAAAGTTCATCCAGTGTTACCCGATGGTCACCACGAATGATGCCATCAACTCGATGAATGTTGTGTGGAGTCACTGCGGTAGACGGACGGCCAGTTGGCTTTGCTCAGCCATTGAGGATTGACCTACTTCAGCTTCGTCACAACGATGTACCCAACGTCGGACAGTGCTAACATCCACTGTTGAATCTCCATAAACATTCTTCAAACGTTCGTGGATGCGAATTGGGGTCTCGCCTTCAGCATTGAGGAATTCTATGACATAACGTTGTTTTAACCGAACGTCTTTGGCAGCCATTTTTAAACTGTTACAGTGGTGCCACCTGTTACTGAAACAGGTTGGTAATGCTATACAGTGCAGAAGAGTGTTTGAGGAATCCTGATAAATTTACAAATTGCACACCGATGCAGTATTTACATACATAATAAATAGGAGGCATTACTTTTTGACCGTCCCTCGTATATGTGTGTATATACTTGAAGAGTAGCCATTTTTTAGGGGTTCATTTAACAGTACCTCTTTCATCAACAGGGTACCTGACATATGATAAAGGTATGTGATTAAAAACTTTGATAACCACTGAGTACATAGAACAAATCTGATTAAGATATCTCATCAATTGCCTTTGTAATAAATTTGTTAAATTGTAAAGAGACTTTATGGACACCCTGTATATATATATATATATATATATATATATATATATATATATATATATATATATATATATATATATATATATATATATATATATATCTATATATATATATATATATATATATATATATATGGGAGCCGCGCTGGTGTAATGGCTTCGGCGTTGTACTGGCGACCAGGTGTTCATGGTTCAAACCCGGGCGTCGGCGTTTGAAGAAATGTTTACGGCCGGAAATTTGACTGAATAGCCTGAACGGCTCCTGTGATAAACCCTCTGTGGATGGGAAGGAGCGAAGCTCCTGACCGGGTTGGTAGGAAAGTCCTCAGGTTCCCCAGCCTCGCAATGACATGTCATTGGGCCGAAGGGCTGAAAGCCCAAGTGCCGCTGGTTAAGGGAATATATATATATATATATATATATATATATATATATATATATATATATATATATATATATATATATATATATATATATATATATATATATATCTATATATATATATATATATATATATATATATATATATATATATATATATATATATGTACGAGGGAAGGTCAAAAAGTAATGCCTCCTATTTTTTATGTATGTTTTACAACGGTGGGAATCACCCTAATTATCCGAGGAAAAAAAAAAAAAAGCAACCAATCAGAAGTGTGCTATAAGAGCCAATCATCACAGAGATAGTGAAAAGGAGAAATTCATCGGAACAAACTAAGGAGATTCAACTAGAGACAAATTAAACCAATCAGATTGATGCGAGGGAGATCCAATCAAACATTGACTCAAACAAATTCATACGGACTGAGGAACTGTATATAAGCTCGCTCAGATTCAATTCTGGGCTCTCAAAACGTCACTTCAAGATCTCATAGTTGTGAAGATGTCCAGCGGACTGACCCACAGTTGTTGAAGCCACATCCCATAGCTAAGAAAAGCCAAGCTGACCTGCTTTGTGAGCAGATTTGCATGTTGATAACTCAGATCTGTAATATTGTGTCATAAGGGTATGTTAAACTTGGATTGATCGTTAGGTTAAAAGTATTTTGGTGTCATGTAAATTGATGTACTATTTAACATTGATGTTATGATTGATTTACATACTTATACCGTTTCTTGGCACTCCTAAAACTACGCCGACATCTGAAGTTGTTATCCAGCTGAATATAACCTGAAACAATCCTGAACAGCATTGACGCAGCTAGAGTCCTTGTCAGGACTACTCTATATAAGCTATAAGAGTTTAGTCCTTTTCAGGGCTTAGCTTTCAAATGCTGGGAGTACAAGAGTTCTTCTTCTTCTTTTTCTTCCCCTCCTCCTTCTTCATTTACATTTTCGTTCGATGTAATCGAATTGTTGTATGGTAATTTGTCAACTGTTGTGTGTGAGACTCGTGTTGAATAGTCTGCTCATTGTTACCCCGTGGTACTTTACAAACATCATAATGTTCTATATGAAAATAAAACAGAAGTCTAGACAATACAATTTTTTGTTTTGTATAAAGTGAAACCACTTTGGCATAATCAAGAAACAAAGGAATTAATCAAGTGGGAATTCAGAAATTTAAAAAAATGATGTCCATAGTCTTTCGATGTATTTTATTGATTGTATGACGTGCTTCTTTGATTGACATGACCACGGCCTCGTGGACTATGTTGTTTAAATGAGGATTCTGATCAACAGTGGCCCGTCATCATCATCGGAGGATCGTCTTGGTTGTAGACGACAGCTATCATAGTCTAGTGCATGTGTTTTCAGGTTTCTACCTGAGAGAGTGTCACAACAAAGCCTCTGATAAGGAGCGTAACAGATTGCAGTGTGTGAGTAACGGATCACCTCTGCAATCACCTGGTAATAGCATCGGGTCTACCTGTCCAGGTGAATTAAATATCTTGAAAACTCCACACATGATCAATGACATAAGTGTCTATAGAGAAAGGAACTGAAGGAGTTAAGAAAACGTTTCATTGAAGAAGTAAAATCCAGAAGTCACGAAATGATCGATATGATGAAAAGAGACATTAACACATTATTGATTTACATCTTGTGATTTGTAAATACGTATCTGAGACTTTTACCAGACATTTATTTTAACTATTAAAGTGTACTGGTATATTTTTATAAATTGCCGTTGATTTATTTATTTTAAACTCCAGTTACAGTACAAAATGTTGCTCTTGTGTGTATTCAAAATAATATTTACTATTTTTAATTGGTAGGGAACTAATGAGCTGCATTTCACACCAACTAGAGACACCCTTGGAGCCCAGGATAGGTTCAGCGACAACTAGACTTATTTTTTCTACAGCTACTATCTAGAACAGTGAAGTTATACACCTGACTTGTCCTGTGCCATCCCCGCATCTAAAGACCAGTTCTCTTCTCCATTTCTGGGAACTATTATTTTACTAGCTTCCATCTCGCCACATAATTCACATGCAAACATAAATCCTCAGTCCAACAAGAAAAGAAAGGGCCAGACCCCGTGTAGGGGTCTCTGAGGAGTTCAATAAAGAACGGGGCTACCGTTCTCTCAAGCATGTCGTAAGAAGCAACTAATATGAGGTTGTGCAGGTCTCGCATCCTTATGTACAAGAAATAGCCTACTGAGTCAACGACTGCAGGAGTATATGCATGTTTTTGGTGCAGACTTCCTGAGGACCAGTTGTAGCGGTGGTTCACGACTGCAGGAGTATATGAATGTTTTTGGTGCAGACTTCCTGAGGACCAGTTGTAGCGGTGGTTCACGACTGCAGGAGTATATGAATGTTTTTGGTGCAGACTTCCTGAGGACCAGTTGTAGCAGTGGTTCACGACTGTAGGAGTATATGAATGTTTTTGGTACAGATTTCCCGAGGACCAGTTGTAGCGGTGGTTCACGACTGCAGGAGTATATGAATGTTTTTGGTACAGATTTCCTGAGGACCAGTTGTAGCGGTGGTTCACGACTGCAGGAGTATAATGAATGTTTTTGGTGCAGACTTCCTGAGGACCAGTTGTAGCAGTGGTCACGACTGTAGGAGTATATGAATGTTTTTGGTACAGGTTTCCTGAGGACCAGTTGTAGCGGTGGTTCACGACTGTAGGAGTATATGAATGTTTTTGGTACAGATTTCCTGAGGACCAGTTGTAGCAGTGGTTCACGACTGTAGGAGTATATGAATGTTTTTGGTACAGATTTCCTGAGGACCAGTTGTAGCAGTGGTTCACGACTGTAGGAGTATATGAATGTTTTTGGTACAGATTTCCTGAGGACCAGTTGTAGCGGTGGTTCACGACTGTAGGAGTATATGAATGTTTTTGGTACAGATTTCCTGAGGACCAGTTGTAGCAGTGGTTCACGACTGCAGGAGTATATGAATGTTTTTGGTGCAGACTTCCTGAGGACCAGTTGTAGCGGTGGTTCACGACTGCAGGAGTATATGAATGTTTTTGGTGCAGACTTCCTGAGGACCAGTTGTAGCGGTGGTTCACGACTGCAGGAGTATATGAATGTTTTTGGTGCAGACTTCCTGAGGACCAGTTGTAGCGGTGGTTCATGACTGTGTCACAGAGGTTTTGATCATTAAAATTGCCTATATCTTCCTCTTTTTCTGTCACCCGTATTCTCCATTTTATTATCACTCTTTAACTTTTTCCTGTATTTTCGCATTCGTTGCGAAAAAAATATTTCTTTCCCATCATCGTTTTTCTTTCTCATACTGACTAGTAACCTTATTGCATCAGATGTCAGTCGCGCAGGTAGACGAGAATGTGCGAAAAATTCGTTTCGCTGGACATAGAGCAGACTTTATGTCTACATTTGCACCTGTCACGCGTGGGTTTTTCGGATGAGCGCTCAGGAAAGGCGTGATTACTGACATCTCTACGACGCAGTACGAGACAGTTGTCTGGAAATCCCAAACTGACACTACATTCACGGTGGGCCCTGGTAGCGTGAGGCGTGAAAACGAGAAGTGTCAGTTATGGGAAATTATTCTAGTTAATGGGAGGTGTTAGGGAGAGTGAAGGGGAGAGACCGGCGCCTTTTCGGGTTTGGAAATTAGCGCGCGGCTTTTGTCGATTTTCATATATCTATAGCAGTAGCTTAGAATATTCACTCATTCTCCATTTTACAGTAGACGTGGTCACTGCGTTCTAGAACACTTAAACTTATAAGTGAGGTCTCAGTTTCGCTGTGATACGTAGTTCTGTTTGAGGTAAAATATTATATATAATAGATCTCTAGTATTGTGTGAAGTGTTAAAGTGTTTAATCGCTTATTTCATTTTAAACTAGTTCTGTGTGCAGAGTGATTATTTTAATAGTTTGTTATTTCTTTAGTCGACGAGTTACAGTGGAAAGCAAAAATTATAAATTTATAGCTAAACCCATTCGGCTATTAAAACAATTGCATTTAACTGCTAATACTCAGGCGAAGTATATTTTTCTAAACAAACTTATAAATGCTAGATGCATCATGAGTGGTGACGGAAATACGCAGATATTCCTAATTCATGATGAGGGATTTTTTTTATATAACTTATTTTACGGGAAGTTTTAAATATAAGTCAAGCGGTAGGCTTGCAGTTTAAATTATCAGTTATATTGAGTACATAATATGTAAATATTTCATATGTTGTTTTCTTCATTCAGTGAATACTGGGGTGAACCCAACTTGCCGGCGTTTAGTAGTAAAAGAGACATACTTTGAGAAGAATAGACATTTCCTATCTTTAACCACGTGGGTTGTTTCAAGTAACACTGGTCTGACAGTGCACGTGCCATCAGAGATAGACAGTAATACCAATCCCACTAACGTTTTTCTAAAGACTAAATGTTGATACTGGGCCTTTGAGCCAGACTTTATTTCTTCACAATAAACTCAAATATACATGCTGCTTGGCGGCGAGAGAAAAATTACAAGAAATAACATTAATATTTCCGACAACTATTGAAAGAGTGGATAGTGAACCAAGACTATCTGTTGAGAGCAGTTGTCCACTGGTCATCTTTTCCAAATAAGGAATCCTCGTGTTTCTGAACTCTGTGTGCCCGTTTAAACTTGCTTAACAAACCTGATTCAAGTGACATTAACAGTAAATCTAAATGTTTAACTGGTGAAGTGACTCCCCGAAAAAACAGTGAAGAAACCTGTAATTGTAGAGCTGGGATTCGCTTTATCCAAAGACAGATTCACTATAGAGAAGTGTACGGTTGCGCCAGACGGTGAACAACATCAAGTTTTTTTAGGTAAGCACGTGTGCCAGGGTACCCTGATGAAAGAACCGAGTGAAAGTGACGGAAGTGTGTTCGTTGTGTAATGCACTCACTTGTTATATGAATTTTTTTAGGCAAGATTTGCTGCTTAAGTAAATTGTTCAGAATAGATACTGCTGTCAAAGTCAGTCTATACCTTCTAAGGGGGACAATAGTAGACCCTAACCATATGTATTTGTGACTCTTTGGGCCATCATCTGTCTCATAACGGGGCTGTGGGCTAAACCTAGAGTTAATATCATAACGGGGCTATCATCCTTGTAGCATTCTCTTGATATTTTATGACTATTTGTATATGCTTTGATGTAATTTCTATGTGTTGTGAAGAAATTTTAAATGATAATTAAAATTTCCCTTGGAATTAGATCAGCGTGTTGGTCAGCTCGTTCTAGAATATTTATATAAGTGTTGTTATAGGTTTTCCCACGTCTGTGTGTTTAACTGTCGTCACGTGTATGTGCGTGCCCGTGAGTAGATAGAAATATAGGTAAAATATATATATATGTGTTTAGACTGTCTGACGCTGTAAAGCGGTCGTAGAAGATAGGTGAGAGAGAGAAGAATTTTTTTCGCTTTCAGAGACAGCCTCTATATCACAGTCTATCATCTCACTTGTGGAAATTCTATTTCTTTTACTAACTCTCACTGTGTCTATCACCTATTCAAACCTATTCAGAAGGGACCAACCCAAGTCTTAATTCTCCTATCTAAAATCTACGACAGACTGCAGGAGTATATGTATGTTTTTGGTGCAGACTTCCTGAGGACCAGTTGTAGCGGTGGTTCACGACTGCAGGAGTATATGAATGTTTTTGGTGCAGACTTCCTGAGGACCAGTTGTAGCGGTGGTTCCATGCCCCATAGGGAGCATTAAGGGCAAGATGGTGATGAGAAATAAACATGAGACCCGCGGAAATAAAAATGTCGCCAATCTAGAGGTTGACGTTCTCAGATTTGAGTTATCTAGCGTATACACGGAGTCCCTCCATTAAACAGCGTTAACAAATCCAATCTGATTCGACGTTACGACGGACTGATAGAAAAACTAATAAACCGACACATAAGCGAACAGATAATGAGGCAGATAAAAATACAGTGAGACAGACTGGCTGGCAGACAGAAAGGTAGACTGAAAGATATCCAGACAGACAAGAGAAAATGTCCCATGCCTTGCATGGGTGTATCATCAAATTTTGGGGGTCGGGGTGGCTAAGATGTATGGCGTCCGCCTCGAGTTCTAGAGGTACCGGGTTCGATTCCCAGTTGAGGGAAAATAATTTATGGAAACATTTTTTTTTCCAGAACCAGTGGTCCTAATGATGTCATACTCCCCCCTGGTCTCCTGGGTAGTGAGATCGGATACCTAGCCTTCTCGGATAATGGCGAAAAAATAGGAGGTCCCGTGTGCAAGTTAAAAATCCCACGGCAGTTGGAAATCGTAAAGAGTAGACATATCAGGCCGCTGCCCTGGCAAAATTTAAAAAATAGAAACCTACCCACAACAAAAATATTTATAGAATGTGTGATTCCTATATACACACATTGGGATTCTCGCCGGTGCTACGGAGTTCGTGCACTGCGCTGAGATCCTCCTTGTGTGATCTAAGGGAGGAGATCGGAGCACAGATGGAGTAGTCCGTGTGCAATGAAGATAGTCCTTAAACTAAACCAACCAAACCAATCATCAATTTACGGGAAAACTCTTGATAAAGCCAAATTTGTTGAGACTGTATAAAAGACTTTTCTCACACCAGATAAAGCACACTGTGCCAACATTTGTTGTTTGTCCACCGTCTCTGCAGGCTTACTACCCAGCAGACGTGTGTTGCCTGCTGAAGTCGAGATCTTCAAGTGTTGGGGTCAGAAACCTCAATATCACTTCTTTTATCTGAGGTGATGTCTGAACACCTCGCCAAATCTCAGCAATGTCCCTGTAACCAAACAGAGTAAATTCGATGGAGCAGCAATTTCATACTGGGGGAGGGGGGGGGGGGGAGAAAGGGAAGAGAAGGGGCTGATAAACCATATTTGCCTCCGTTCAGACAACTTCATTTTCAACAGAGCAGTCACGCTGCGGAATTGGTCCTTAAACTTGAATGCCGAAATTATTTGTTATTTCCAACTGGGCCCGCTGTAATAGCCCTCGGGCCGGGAGGCTGAAGCCAAATTTCTCCTGCCCCTCCCCACTTGTCCGTCCTCATTACGCCTTTCCTTATACATGTAGGTTATAATTAAAACATGGTTATTGCAAACATTTTTATAGAACACACATAACAAGGGCGGTCACATTTCTTGTGATATCATTGTAGCTGTCTCGTCAGATTCTGCTGTCTTGCTTAGGGCCCCCCCCCCCCCCCCCACACCAAACATCCCCCCCCACACACACACACACAAAACAACCAAAAAAAAAACAACAAACTTTGATCTTCTGCAACCAATATTTTTTTTAAACTGTCAGGGGACAGGGGAAAGGGAACGACTAATCTACTCTAGGCTCAAATTCAGCATGTACGTCAAGAATCTCCAAACAAATGGACAGTGACATCTGCTTAGGTCTTCACGGCTGGAAAGAATTCACCCCAACATCCTGTTGCCGTCGGAACTGATGTCACACATGGCGCACTGCACGCAAGGAAAAATGGCTCATTATATGGGTCTGTCTGTCCCAGCTGACGTGCGCGTAAGCTCACATGCAATAATATCTAAAACGCTGTAATATTAACGTTCTTCAGAATTCAAATTACTCGGCAGAAGTCAGGTTCTCATACGCGTTTAAACACGCCCATTGTTATGATTGTGGCTCAGACAAAACTCCGTAAACCGGAATGTGTTACAAGCTTAGCTGACACACTGCTCACATTCCAACCTTCATTGTTGACGGGTCAACAGTCTGAGATGACACATCCCGCCAACTACTGATAACAAGAAACTCTAGATGGGTCAACACTGCTAGCTGACATAATGTTGACCTTCAAGCCTTCGCTCCTGGCGGATCAATGCTGCCAGTTGATCTACAGCTTACCTCTTAACCAGCCCTAGAGATGAGTCAACATGACAAGCTGAAACATCGCTCACTTTCAAACCTGCACAACTGTTAAAGTTTTGAGCATAAAGAAACGTGCCACAGCGGGGAACACAAAGAGTTTGTTCTCCAACACTGTCTGGTCCGTTGACATTTCTGGATACTGATTTCTTCAAGTTATTTGTGTCATATTTATTATATTAGTGATACCAGAGTTAGTCACGTTCATGAACGACTTCTGTTCTTGTCTTCTTCTTCTTTGATCCTTAGCCGCCGACCGTCAAAGCAGTCAGTGGCCATCACGCCTGGTGGCGTCTTGTAGGGCAACAACAAATTGATTCCACTTTGCTCGGTCGGTGGCCATCCTTCGTACAGTGCCCCAACTCTGGTTCATTCTTTGCATCTCAGCCTCCACAGTCCTCCGCCAAGTTGTTTTTGGTCGGCCTCTCTTTCGTTTTCCTTCAGGGGTCCATAGCATAGCTGTTCTTGTGATGGCATCGGGGTCTCTTCTGAGGACATGCCCAACCCAGCTCCAGTGTCTGCCAGCTATGATGGTGTGCATGTCCTCTTGCTTGCTCCGAGTAAGCAGATCTTGGTTGGTGATGGTATCTGACCAAAAGATTCGGAGGTGTCTGTCTGTTCCAGTTGCTGATTCCTTACTGATATGGGCTCAGGGTTGCTCACATTGAGCGTCATGACCTCTGTCTTCTTTAGATTGATGTTCAAGCCCACCTGCAGGCTATGCTTATTAAGTCTATCCGTTTTTTCCTGGATGTGTTGATGTGAATGTGCTAGTAGTGCAATGTCATCTGCATATTCCAGATCTTCCAATGTAGTCCATCTTATTCCTCTTGGACTACCCTCTGTTGTTGTCGTATAACGACTTCTCCCTGACTTTTCCTTCTGTCTATTATTTTATTCCTCTAAAAATCTCTAACGCTAGATTGAAAACATATTCCCTTCCGAAATCTTTTTCATTCTTATAATGATAAAGTCTCTCTCTCTCGCTAGTCTTAGATTTCACTATTCGCTAGCGGATTCACATGGCCAATGGTAATAAATTATTCCTTAGCCAGCGAAAGTCGAAGGTGAAAAACACGAAGGTGAAAAAACACAGTGCAACGTCCGGAAGTTGACCTGTGTTGGGTTCACGAAGGGAACGCATGTAAAAACACGTATGTGGATACTAGGGCGAGTTTAATGAAGTTAACTTGATACCCCTGGGACTAAAATAGAATTTGCAACAATGCCACCCAAGAGGTCGACCCAAAAATACAGCTGGAATTTTGGGAGGGAATTTTAAGCCATTAGACCGCTACCATCCTTCGGAGCAGACGGACTCTATGGGCCCAAGTGGGCATTTCTTGTTGCAAATATCCGTAGTGAATTCAGTTGAGCGAATCCACCCAGGTTGCGGTTACACAGTACTAACCCAAGTTGCGGTTACAAAGTACAAACCCAGGTTGCGGTTGCAAAGTACAAAACCAGGTTGAGGTTACCAGATACCTAAACCAGGTCCAGGGTACAAACCAGGGTACGAGTCCATAGTACCAAAAATTACCCTTACCCACCATACCCTATCAAAGAGGTTATCATACCCAACCATATCCTATCACCCAGTAACCATACCACACATCCCATAAGCAGAAGAGGTATTCAGCAGAGGTGACTTACCCCATCCTTATCTGTGATGTGCACTGAGTCCAGGGAAGCAAACTCTGACACCCTCTGAACCCATAGAACTGTTTACGAGACCAAAGTGCTGGAGCATACAAAACCAAGAGAGTCCGAACACAAATCATCTCCGCAGCTACTACAGTCTTTGAGGAGATGAGTATTAACACCTACCAGCAACACTACCATAGAAGAGATCTACTGTCCATATGATGACACTAGTTGTTTATTTTTATAAACAGTAGAGCTCATCTTTTTTCATATTTATATGTATAATAAGAAATGTGAGATTCTATACCCTTTTATTCAACTTTACATAACAGAGTCTGTTGTTATTTTCTTTTGTTAAATTTATTTGGGTTGTATTTTGTTTTAAATATAAATCTACACCCTGGGGGCTCAGCCATAATTCAATTAACTTCTAATGGGTCGGGATATTTTAAATGTGGCTGTACACCAAATCTCTTTCTCAACCGTATGTGCTTTACAGCCCTATTGTAGGATTCCTGAGGAAGAATTTATCGTCCAGAAAATATCCTGTTTAGTGTCACCAGAATTCTCTTTTAAGTAAATTTTTAGTACACTATTTCCCGAGGAGAGGCAGTTTTTTCAAACTCGGAAGCTATCAATAAGACATTATTATCTTTATTCTTCCATTCCATTCAAGCAGTCCATCCTCCTCAAAACACATCGCGACAGTTGTCTGGCGCATCATCCAGTCTATGACTGTTAAAAATAGAGTGATTGATAAGGGGCATCCCTGTCGTACTCCCGTCTTCACCTCAAAGGTTAGGTTGCCCTGTTCTTGTACAGAGATGTAGTGGAACATGCACCGACACCAACCAACAGTTTGACGCATGCGTAAATAAATCATCGTTTATCGTCATTTCATGTTTGCTCCACATGGAGCCTGCAGTCACCCTTGTAGGTGACCTCGTCTGCCGGAAGCCTGCATCAAAGCTTTCATCTGCTCTTGCAGCTACGGCTTCTGTAGCAACTTGTTTTGACCAAGGTTGCCAGCCTCATGAATAATCTCGCATGTGGTGCCTCTAACGAAGCAGTTGTGATAGCCTTTAAATGTCATCTAACGACCCCCAGGACCTACACGGGGCCAGTAAATGACAATATTAAATCCTGTCCGGAAAGATCTATTATTTTTTTTTTTAACTTCTGACATCGTGAAATGTCAGCAGGCGGGCTGAATAATTATCCACTCCTCTAACACAACACAAGGGTGCATCTTGGCGACCTGTCTTTCTAGTGCGTCTCTACAGTGACGACAAGCAGGTCCATGAAGGCACTTCCCAATAAAACACTATCTCAGCTACAACATTTCGCTGACCACTGCTATTCTTCAAACAGAAGATCAAAAATACAGACATCTAAACAATGATCAATAACAGTTGTTTTCTTTTTTCTTTAATGTCTCTTCTACATGACATGCGGCCTCTCTATCCTCTATAGATTAATTGTCTAAGTGAAACGTCTGTAACCAACAATGAGAAATCCCGCCAGCTTTTCGATAAATACGGGAAAAATGCACACTGCAGGGTTAAAACTAAATTCAACACCCAGTATAAGATCGCGCATGCCTCTCAATCTTTTCATGGTGCATTTTAGGAAAAATACAGACACGGCGGGCAATGCACCTTAAAAGCTTGATTGACAATCCACTAAAAAAAAAAACACGCATGCCGTACATTTTTTTTTTCATGGCGCATGATAAGTTTGACTACAAAGACCAACAGCACATGGCCACTAGAGAATTAGTGCCGTCATTAGGGCTTGCAGCAGACAGAACACAGCATTTTGATTTTCCGGCATGTTTTGGTGGGTTACTCGCTCGTATTTTATAATTAGATGACACTGCTCCAATATGTGTTCACAATGGCGTAACTAGACACTTTCCGGGGATAGCGACTTATTTTGGCCGCCTCAAGTCAGTCACCATTGCCTTTCTGCGCTAGGTTTGGCACTGGCGTTACACTCCTTTTGACCAAGCAGTCTTAATAGGACGTAACTGCTGTCAATTTGTCATCCATTGCTGTCAACTGAGGATGGGTTTAAAAATACTGGAGAATTACATGGTTTCGCAACTGACGGTAAAGTGATCTAACTCAAAACATAGCTTTATTTTACACACTCATATATATATGTTTGTGTGTGTGTGTTTTTTTTTTAAAAATTCCCTGGGGATTCCCCCACCCAGATACGCCATGTCTTCTAAATGTTGAAAGTAATGGGCGGCTAGCTTCGTGATCTTCAATCTTAAATTGTATTGTCTAGACTTCCGTTTTATTTCCATATAGTACAGTTATGATCGTAACGTACCACGGGGTAACAATGGGCAGACTATTCAGCACGAGTCTCACACACAACAGTTCAGAAATTACCATACAACAATTCCAGGCGGGAAAACGTCCCTGTAGAAATCTATTCACAACGGGCAATAACTAGAAGTCATTTTAACCACGGGCTGAGATCCGATCGTTCATGTGGATTTTCTGGCACCACGGGGGCCAATCCTACGACATGACAAGCTGTTTTCTTAGCGATTACTGGCCATTACGAAGATGAGCACAATCGGATTGTCTCCTCCTGGAAGCAGAGCTCATAATAGTGCGGGTACGGGAGTCAATCAGGGAGGTGTAGGTGGGTTGATATAAGGTGTGAAGGGGCAGGGAGGAGGTGAAATATGGAAAGAAGTCAGGGATCATGAAAGAAGGTGTTCTGTATGATAATGAATTCTGATTTCTCACTGGTTATATGACAGTATCTGCAAGTATACAATCTACTAGTATATCTACTGGTAGCTACTCCTAGCTTTTTCATACGCTAACAGATTCTTTAATTACAATAATAAAAGATGAATTTTCACTTTTTTATTTCAACATGGTTGAGCGCGGTGGATTAGATAACCGGCCGGGGTTACCGCCAATTTAGATCCCATAAAAGGCGTCTAGTTAAGAAATGGACAGTGACAAAATAGAGGAAGCAGAGAATTAGGTCTTGTAAACATTCCAACAATACAATCTTATATGGAAAATGACAGCTAATTTTTATAATGCTCGCAACAAATGTTACGGTGGGTTAAAAAAAAAAAAAAAACCCCAGGAAAATATGTACTGCATCATACTAGACCAAAAAAAAAAAAAAAAGTTAGTTGCTTATCCTTTACAGGACGTGGCAATCAACCCCAGCTACTATTGGCTGTTTGTGATTTTTCTAGGCAATTTTTTCATTCAGTAGTTTGCCATTGCTTTCTGAAACTAGACAAAAGACAAAGAAAATTGCCTGCGTTGCGCCCACAAGGCCTACGTCAGGGATAGGAAAGAAAGCGAGAGCTAATTGAGAAACATGAGAAAGGTCATTTCATGTCTTTTTAATATAGACATAAAACTGTATGAGAGCTGTGTACTTTCTGTGCTTCTCTATGGTGCGGAATGCTGGAGAGTAACAGAGAAGGAAATGTCGAAACTGTCCTCCTTCCACACAATCTGCCTAAGGAAAATTCTCCGAATATTTTGGCCGATTACCATCAGCAACCAAGAACTACTTATTCGGAGTAACCAGGAGGACATGCACACCATCATAGCTGGCAGACGCTGGAGTTGGGTTGGCCACGTCCTCAGAAGGGACCCTGATACCATTACAAGAACAGCTATGCTATGGACCCCCGAAGGAAAGCGAAAGAGAGGCCAACCAAAAACAACCTGGCAGAGAACTGTGGAAGCCGAGATGCAAAGAATGAACCAGAGTTGGGGCACTGTACCAAGGATGGCCGCCGACCGAACAAAGTGGAATCAATTTGTTGCTGTCCTACAAGACGCTATCAGGCGTAACGGCCACTGACTGCTTTGATGGTTGGCGGCTAAGGATCAAAGAAGAAGAATGTCTTTTTAAACAAATATCTTTTATGTTAGTCTCCAATGTCCTTGTCGTGCTTAGATGGGTTTTAAAGTTATTTAAGGTCCCGCCTGAGTATAGGGGATGGTAATAATTGACTAACAAAAAAAACTTTCTTTTTCTTTCTCTAACATTTCTATGTTTTTTCTGGTCAATTTTAATGCGCTGTTTTTAAATCTGCAAACCGTTTTTCTCTATCAGATCGGGATCTCTAGAAATACGCAATTGAAGTTTTTTAACAACGCATACAGTATTACAACATCATTCGTACAAGAAGTATAACAGTTATGTAGGCTTGAATTTCTTTGCAGTCGACTTTCGTCGGTGAATGGCATGTGGTACATCGCGATGAAGCATCCAACAATAATCGGCAAGCATGGTCACACTCCACCGTCCTTGATAACGTGACTCCATTACGGCGATATCTTGATGGAATCGTTCTCCATGTTCATCGATGATTTCGCCAAGGTTGTCAGGGAAAAAGTCAAGATGCGAATCGAGCAATTGGATTTTGAGGGACATGTTACAGCCCATAATTCTGTATGCATCTATGCACTGCTGAACAATATGCAACATAGTCGACAGATTTGTGATTTCCCAGAAAGTTATCGACGATCGATTTGAATGCCATCCATGGGCGAAGTTCACTACCATGTAACAAGTTCTCGAATTGTTTGTCTGCAATAACTTTCCTAATCTGAGGTCCTACAAAGATACCTTCCTTTATCTTTGCATCGCTAACTTGCGGAAACTTTTCTCGAAGATAAGTGAAAGCTTTGCTCGTTTTATCTAACGCTTTTACAAAATTCTTCATGAGCCCCAACTTTATATGTAACAGTGGTAAAATGAAGCTGTCTTTGTTAACTAATGGCTCGTGTATTACATTTTTATGCCCGAGCTGCATACGATCCCGGATAGGCCACACCTTTCTTGCATAATGTTCCTGTCTGTTGCGGCTGTCCCATTCACATCGGAAGCAACAAAATTTAGTATACCCAGTCTGCATGCCCGTGAGAATTGCAATGACCTTTAGGTCTCCACAAATCCGCCATTGGTAGTCATTGTACTTTATTTTTTCCAAACGTATAGCCATATTGTCATAAGTTTCTTTCATATGAACAGAGTAGGCGACTGGAATTGATGAAAATAAATTTCTGTTATGCAATAACACGGCTTTTAGACTAGTCTTGGAAGAATCGATGAAAAATCGCCATTCGTTGACTATGTGCTCATGACCGTTTACATCTTCGCAATAGCAAATGTCATCATCCATCTCAAAGTATTGAACAAGTTCTCTGTGTCTATGACGAAATTTAGATATCGGCGATTTTCGTAACCAACCTGCCAATGTATCGAACAAACTGCATTTGGCTTCCAAGATTTATTTGCGTCATCAACTTTCGAATCGAAATAAAGTTCATATGCTTTCTTTAGTAATGGTGTAAAGTTTTTCTGGTCAACACGATCGGTAAAATATCCGCACACGTAACAGAACAGATCAGCCGAATTTCTACAACTTCTAGAAACCATATTTTGCTCAGAATTATTTCAAAATACAGTAACTATTTGAAAAATCGCGTAACATATGTCATGCATCTTTTAGCAGTATAAAAAGTAGAATTATGTTGCTTTTTATTAATTTTTAATAAGTTATATAGTAAAAATGAAACGGAGCAAATAACGGTTTCCAAAAAATATATTTATTCACAAATATCTTAAGAACCCGATTGTTGCTGTCATTTTCGACGGAGTCATCTGTCAAGTTATTTGCTTATGTTTGTATCATAAGTATAATTGTGTCTTTACCTGCGATGTCAGGTTGATTAGGGGTTGTCTTCCCTTGTTTATTCATTCATTGTGTTTGACCTTTAGGGTCAGAGGTTGACAGTTCGGCGTGGGCCTATGGGAAGGTTTTTTAAGCGGGAGTGAGATATACTTCCGGGAAGCCGGGAGGTCCTGTTTTTCTGAAGGGACCAAGAGTCCATTGTTTTTCGGGGAGAATCTTCGAAGTAACTGCTATGGCAGTTTTCCCCAGTGAATCTCTGTGCGTCGGGATGACGACAGAATTCCTTGTGTAGTTCTGAGGATTCATTTACCAGGTAATACCGACCTTTATGCATTATTACGCTTTTCGGTGGCAGAACATGTAAAGGATTACCTAGGGTGAACAGCAGTTCACGGATCCGCCATTTCAGAACTTATATATTTGTGCTCGAGGTAGCCATCCAAGACTGTTAGTCTTATATTGTCCAGAAATCCAGTGACGAGGATATATTGTGGGAGCCGCAGATTGGCGGAACTTTTATCTACAATAAGTATTACTGCAGGGTTGGTGATAACCTATTTAACAGAAGTACACGGCCGACGTTAGGACGAGGCCTGTGCTTCCGGCTATTATACTACAGCCTGATATGTGCAATTGGCAGGGAGTGCCAAGTTGCACCTGTGTGTCAAGGTAACTAAGGCATCTGACGCGTTTAGTCAGAGACGCCAAGGGCGACGCTACGAACTGTCATTATTGAAGAACTTTGCTATTGACCATGCACGTCTATTCTGATGTTTACCTTTTTGAATGCCAAATGTATACCTATCGATGTCAGGTCAGCATGACCTTGTTACACTGACTGTTCCTGTTGATATTATGTGTGTTCCCGTCAATAAATGTCTTGAAACATGCCTGCAGTGTCAAAGCATCCTTGATTACTGCATGTGAGAGTATGGGTTGCAGGATCTACATCTATACGAGCCTAAACACATTCGCGTCTTCATTCGCACCCACACTCAACTCATCATACGCTCGCACTACACATCTAACAACATGTAAACTGTCTTGGGCCAGTGATCACCTCAACAAGAAAAAAAAATACAGTTACATTTCTGGTGGACCAGTTACGTGGGCTCTTATGATACATTTCTTGTCGCCAATGTGGCCTAGAAACTTACATTTCTGATGGACCAGATCTGTGGGTTTAAAAAGAACAGAGCGAGCATTTGACATTATTGTTGACATTTATGGATTCAGAAATTTACATTCCTGGTTGGCTGTTACATGTATGATGTCTCCAGTTTTGTCGAGAAAGTTACAAGAAGGACAAGTACACATTACACTTCTGATCTGTGGGTCTAAGCTACACACGGGACAGCCGTAACACACAGTGCTAATTCTACATTTGCAAGTTTTGGCTACAACAGGACAGATATAGGTCATCAACGGTTGACACAAATAAACAGTACGAGCATTTATATTATAATGCTACATAAAGCATAACAAGACAAGTACTGAAGTGAACTACTAGGCATTTGCTACGTGGACCATAACTGCATAGAAGGCGGGTTCCTATTGTAAACAGTACTGCGGGTTGTTACACGTTTTCATTCAACAACAGACTTTTCTAGGTCAGAGTATTCAAGCTACATTGTTGGAGGTCAAGTGTCTGTAAACAGTACGTGAAATTGTAAACATTCAATGTGCAAGCCCTAATTTGAGAAGGTCATAGTAACTTTGGTTCGTGAATACCACTTTATGTTACAGTGGATTTGACGTTCAGTGCGCGTTTGACATTTCGTTTCTGTGTTCGCAAGGAGCAAGAAATTTATTTTAGTTTCAGCTGTGACTGAACTTGTTCTGCAACACATTGAAATTGATTGCTATATGTTTATGTCACTTCTACTGTTTTGTGTATTTTTCTGCGGGTTTTTTCGGTTGGTGGGTCTTACGGTAAATATGCCACTTGATCGAGGCTTACTGTAAGCGGTCTGTAGGTGCAAATTTTCTTAATTTGGAAATTTGCTAGTGACAATTGGTCGCTATTGATGTTAGCTGTGATGTAATTGTACTTAACGTTTTTTTTGTAATATTTTGTCTGTTTTTCAGTTTTGATTGTCGATTTGTTTTGTTTGTATTCTGTAGGTCTCTCCTTTCTTGTGTATTTCTCTACACATTTTTGGTTAAAACAGTGTTGCCATTTGTATTGTTTTGTATTTTTGTCTTTGTATTTTTTTTTGTTTGTACTACATTACTGTCATGCACAGTCTACATACACATACTTGGTCATGTTTTGATATTATTGATAAGGTAGACTCTTCATATAGAGTTTGTTAAATAATATTATATAAGATATTTATACAAGTTCTTTGATAAAAGACTTGTTATCTACAAAGATTGAGACAGTAAAATAAAGTGAAGTGAGTATACAAGTCTAGCATTTCAGACTTGTCTCCCATTGAAGTGGGATAAGGTAATTTATTTAATTTTTTTTCAGGTTTCTGATCTCATTAGACAGAATGTCTACATTGGATTTCTTCATCCAGCAAGGGTTGACCCTTGGTAAGTCTGGTAAAGAATTGGAAGAATATTCATCTGCTCAATTCGCCATTGCATTAAAGTCAGAAGAAAAGAAACAAAAAGAGGAAATTAAATTGAAAGCAGAAGCTGAACTAAAGAAGCTAGAAGCTGAGAATAGAAGATTAGAACTTGAAGAAAGAAGGTATCAAAGAGAGGCTGAGGAGAGAAAAGCTCAAGCTGCTGCTGAGGAGAGGAAAGCTCAAGCTGCAGCTGATGAAAGAAAATTCCAGATGGAAATGGAAGACAAAAAACTTCAAGCTGCTGCAGAGGAAAAAAAAACTTCAAGCTGCTGCAGAGGAAAAAAAACTTCAAGCTGCTGCTGAGGCTGAAATTAGGAAAATGGAACATGAGGAAAGAAAACAGAAGATGGAACTTGATGAAAAACTCGCAATTTTGGAGTTAGAGAAATTGAAATTGGCGAGTACGGGTGCTCAGCAAACAACTTCGAGTACGACAAAGGAGTTTGTTAGTAGGATTAAATTGCCTCATTTCAATCCTTTAAAGGATGACGTAGCAGATTATCTAGATAGATTCCAATTTTTGTGCGATACGCATAACATAAAAAAGGAAAAATATGTTGAACAACTGATGCCATTTTTTACAGGTGACACAGTGACTACTCTTATGACAATAGACGAACATGAGAGGACTAATTATGATGTTGTCAGGGCAGCATTACTAAAGAAATACCAATTAAAACAAGAAGACTATCGTCTTCGTTTTAGGACAATGTTGCCAGAAAATGGAGTAGATTTCTCTGATTTTGTTACAAAGATACGTCGTACATTTACACGATGGGTTGAGTTGTCTCAGATTGAGAAAACATATGAAGGTCTAATGGACTTATTATTGCGAGATAAGGTTTTGTCATCTGTTAATGATTCTTTTCTTGCATTCCTTCATGAGCGTAAGCCTAAAAACTTAAAAGAAATGGAGGAATACTGTTGTCAGTATGCCACAGCACATCCCCATGCTACAGTTAGCAATTCTAAAGTGAAAGAAGGGTTGCCAGCTGCTTCGGCAACACCATATGGCCCTAATTTCAGAAAAAAATTTCAGGGTGCTCAACAAAATTGGAATAGGGGAAGTAATCAAAATTACACTCAGAAGCGGAGTAATCCAACACATGATGGTTCTTCGTCTATGCAGTGGAGACAAGATGGTAGTTCTCGTAATTTTAGTGGTAATAATTTGAGACACTTTCGTAAAGGCTATCCAAATAATAACTATTCAAATTTTCGAGGTAATCATTCTCGACGTCAAGATTATGACGATGGTGAATTTAGAAACCGGGATTCAAACCGGAATGATGATTACAATAGGCAATATGATAACAATTACAGGGGAAATGATAGTCGAAATAATTACAGGGGAAATGATAATCGAGGTAGACCTAGGTTTAACAAAAAAAGACCTTACCAACAGGCAAACTCTGCGCAACAAGAGTTTGATGGAGTCTGTAATACAGTAAATGATAGTGGTAACTCTAGGGCTATCACTGGTTGTGCTTTCGATTTTGGGAGAGCAACTGAATGCCCCCAATGCTTAACATTGTTTGACTCATCAACTGTATCTACGCTAAGTTGTGGTCACCCTCTTCCTGCTCTACCTGCTACAGTTGCGCATGATGGGAGAGGATCTCTCATCTTACATAAAGGTCTAATAAATGATAGGCTAGTCTCAGTACTTTTCGATTCGGGATGTACTACCGTCGGGGTTAAGGAGTCTCTGATAGATCCTTGCTGTGCCACGGGAAAAACAATCAAATGTGTTACATTTGGTGGTACTATGGAAAGCTATCCTACTGCTATTATTAGGATTGACACTCCTTTCTTCACAGGAGATGTCCATGCATGTCTTCTTCCTAATCCTATTGCGGATCTTATAATCGGTCGTATTCATGGGGTTAAGGAATGCACCCCGCAACAAATTTCTAGTTGGGAAGAAAAAAACATTCAAACGGTCAATGCAGTGGTGACAAGAGCTCAAGCTCTTAATCCCCCAACTTCATCTTATAATAGTAATGAAGTTGATAGCCAAGACGAGCACTTGGTGATTTCCCATGACTCGTTTGTTAAACGTCAAGAAGAGGATCCTTCTTTGAAGAAATACTTCCTTCTTGCAAAGAAAGGGGATCCCAATCAAAATACGAATCACAAATCGTATATCACTATGAAGAATGGTATATTGGTACGAATGGTACAACACTCGGACAAGTCTATGCACTCGCAAATTCTTGTGCCTAAGTGTATGAGAGCCTTAATTCTTCGGCATGCACACGATTCTCAGTGTGCGGGACACATGGGTTTTTCCAGAACTAAAACTAGAGTCCTTGCGTCATTCTTTTGGCCATTCGTGAATAAAGACATCCGAATTTATTGCCGATCTTGCAAAATTTGTCAAGAGGTCAAGTCTAGGGGTCCGAGACATGCTGCTCCTATTCAGGCTGCAGATATTCCGATTCGGCCGTTTCAGAAAATGGCTATAGACATCATTGGTCCGTTCAAAATTAAGTCAGCCAGAGGACACCAATTTATCCTCACTTGCGTGGACATGTGCACGCGTTGGCCAGAGGCTATTCCTCTGAAGAGCATATCAACTGTCGATATCGCTGATGCTCTTTGGCTCGTATTTTCTCGTCTGGGATTCCCCGGAGAAATACTGTCGGATCACGGCACTCAGTTAATTTCGGACGTTATGTCTCAGGTAATGGCTACGCTAGACATTAAAAGGTCTCTCAGTAGTATTTATCATCCAATGTCCAATGGATTGGTAGAACGTCTTAACAGGACACTAAAGAACTTACTTGGCAAGATAACGGAGGATCATCCTGAAGATTGGGACAGGGTTTTACCTGCAGTCCTCTTTGCCTATAGAGAGGTTCCCAACGAGCATACAGGGTTTTCTCCTTTCGAACTTGTCTTTGGCGCGCAACCGCGCGGGCCAATGTCCTTGTTACACGATTTGATAACTTCCGATAATATTGACGATGATACACAATCGTCATATGAATATGTTATAGCTCTTAGAGAAAAGATTATCGAATCGTGCAGGTTAGCAACTTCATCTTCCGAATTTGCGAAAGAAAAAGCTAGGCGATTTGCTAATAAGAAAAGACGCCTACGTCAACTTTGTCCTGGAGACAAAGCATATGTCTTACTGCCCTCAAGAGAGAATAGACTTCTCATTTCTTGGAAGGGTCCATACACTATAGTCTCGAAAATTTCTGATGTCGACTATATTGTCGATGTGGATGGAAGGCATAAAACCTTCCATATAAATATGTTAACAGAGTTTATTGAACGTCCAGACTATTTACAGCCTATTTTCCAGGCGACGGACGACTCTCCAGTTCAACATGGTCACATCTCATCCCTGTCCGTTATACAGGATGAGGAAACTATTTTTTCTGACGTGAACTTACCTCTTCCTACGATTCCACTTATTTCAACGGAATCGTGGAGAGACGTTACAGTCTCTTCTAACTTGTCTTTTGAGGAACAACGTCAAGTATCCTCTACGTTACAATCATATCAGGATGTCCTTACCGACATTCCTGGACACACAGATGTCATAGAACATGACATCATACTTACTGATCGTAATCCGATCAGAGTAAGACCATACCCAATACCTATTCATTTTCAAGCACAAGTCGAGAAAGAATTGGATGAAATGATTCAACTACAAATAATTGAACCATCCACTTCAGCTTATTCTTCGTCGATAGTTATTGTTCGAAAGAAAGACAATAACATACGTCTTTGCGTTGATTATCGCAAATTAAATCAAGTTACGAAGTTCGATGCTGAACCTATGCCGTTATTAGATGATCTACTTATTAGACTTTCTAAAGCTAAATTCTTTACTAAACTAGACTTGTCGAAAGGTTATTGGCAAGTCCCATTGACGGAACACGCCAAACCTCTCACTGCTTTTTCGACACCTAGGGGTCTGTTTCAATGGAATTATGCCTTTCGGGCTTATGAACGCCCCAGCGACTTTCGTGCGCATGATGCGACGAATTCTATCAGATCGTGCAGATGTCATTGCATATTTAGACGACATCTGTCTTTTCAGCGATACTTGGGAAGAACACTATGTGGGTCTGAAGGAATTGCTATCTACTCTACGTGAGCATAGTTTGACTGCTAAACCCTCTAAAGCTTTTGTTGGGTTTAGTGAAATTTCCTTCCTAGGTCATCGAGTTGGTCATGGTCTGTTGAAGACAGAGGACCAAAACATTTCAAAGATATTAAATATCTCGGTTCCGAAGACAAAAAAGCAAGTGCGTAGTCTCTTGGGATTGATACAATTCTATGGAAGATTCATTGAGAATCTGTCCTCCATTATGGCACCACTTTCAACGTTATTGAAAAAAGGTTCTCCTAATATGGTGCGTTGGTCCCAAGAATGCCAATCTTCATTGGATCAGGTTAAGAATTTGTTCTCATCTCATCCTATCTTAAGACTACCGACGATTGATAAGACTTTTGTCCTTCGTAGTGATGCCTCTTCCACTGGCATTGGAGCGGCACTAATGCAGGAATATTCAGGAACTCTGCATCCTGTAATGTATATTTCTAGGAAGCTGAATGCGGCAGAAAGGAATTACTCGGTTTTGGACCGTGAATTGTTGGCTATGGTTTGGTCCATTCTTAAGCTACAAAGGTTCCTTCTGGGCGCGCATTTCTTTATGGAAACCGACCAAAAAGCTCTTACGGCTATGCAAAGTAAGGATTTGAAGAGCTCGAGATCTACTCGTTATGCTATTGCTCTTCAGCCTTTCCATTTCACGGTGCGAGCTATCCGTGGTTCGGATAATGTGATGGCGGACATATTGTCTAGATGCCCACATGATTCCAGTTAAATCTTGTGTCCTAGTTTTTCCTGATATATTTTCAGACTTAGGTCTGTCCTTAATATCATAATATGTTGTAATACAAATGTATTTGGATGATGTTTAGATAATTTTAACAAATTTCATTTTGTCCATCCATCAGTGATATGTTGCTAAAATAGCATTGACATTTGTATATTGCTATGATTATATTATTTAGTAATGTTTGATATATGATTGGTATTGCCAGCAACTTAGGTTTCTTGAATGGTATCCCTTAGTTTGTTTGGCTTAAAGGAAATATTTTCTCCTATGTTGGGAGATGATTTGTACCCTCTTCTATTGTACCTGATATTAGGTTCATTGTTTGCATGAGCACAGAAGTGATACTGGTGCTATCTTGCTCATGAACATATTAAAAAAAAAAAATTGCATTTTTTTTTTTTTTTACAGGGGGGTGGTAGTAATGTTGCTGTCATTTTCGACGGAGTCATCTGTCAAGTTATTTGCTTATGTTTGTATCATAAGTATAATTGTGTCTTTACCTGCGATGTCAGGTTGATTAGGGGTTGTCTTCCCTTGTTTATTCATTCATTGTGTTTGACCTTTAGGGTCAGAGGTTGACAGTTCGGCGTGGGCCTATGGGAAGGTTTTTTAAGCGGGAGTGAGATATACTTCCGGGAAGCCGGGAGGTCCTGTTTTTCTGAAGGGACCAAGAGTCCATTGTTTTTCGGGGAGAATCTTCGAAGTAACTGCTATGGCAGTTTTTCCCCAGTGAATCTCTGTGCGTCGGGATGACGACAGAATTCCTTGTGTAGTTCTGAGGATTCATTTACCAGGTAATACCGACCTTTATGCATTATTACGCTTTTCGGTGGCAGAACATGTAAAGGATTACCTAGGGTGAACAGCAGTTCACGGATCCGCCATTTCAGAACTTATATATTTGTGCTCGAGGTAGCCATCCAAGACTGTTAGTCTTATATTGTCCAGAAATCCAGTGACGAGGATATATTGTGGGAGCCGCAGATTGGCGGAACTTCTATCTACAATAAGTATTACTGCAGGGTTGGTGATAACCTATTTAACAGAAGTACACGGCCGACGTTAGGACGAGGCCTGTGCTTCCGGCTATTATACTACAGCCTGATATGTGCAATTGGCAGGGAGTGCCAAGTTGCACCTGTGTGTCAAGGTAACTAAGGCATCTGACGCGTTTAGTCAGAGACGCCAAGGGCGACGCTACGAACTGTCATTATTGAAGAACTTTGCTATTGACCATGCACGTCTATTCTGATGTTTACCTTTTTGAATGCCAAATGTATACCTATCGATGTCAGGTCAGCATGACCTTGTTACACTGACTGTTCCTGTTGATATTATGTGTGTTCCCGTCAATAAATGTCTTGAAACATGCCTGCAGTGTCAAAGCATCCTTGATTACTGCATGTGAGAGTATGGGTTGCAGGATCTACATCTATACGAGCCTAAACACATTCGCGTCTTCATTCGCACCCACACTCAACTCATCATACGCTCGCACTACACATCTAACAACATGTAAACTGTCTTGGGCCAGTGATTACCTCAACAAGAAAAAAAATACAGTTACACCGATGTGATAGAGATAAACGGATTTCAGATTTGAAATCAGCGCAAGAAACTGACCTAAGAACACTTATTCTTATATAAGAAAGAAAAATGTTGTTTGTCAGTGATACGTGAGAAGTAAAGGTGTAAGAAACTAGATTTTCACGAGTGGATAGTTTAAGGAGAAGATCTGTCTCTGGACTGAGTAGGTTCTCTAGTCCAGCCTATCTATACGACTATAGTTTAGTTTAAGACAATCTTGCACCTCCCTATATCTAGAAATATAAGTTTACCTAATCACTCACACACAGTTATGTGACAAGACACACAAATGTGAAACAAACTATGGTTAATTGGGTATGGGTCTGACCAACACACAAGTGTAATTCTTTTGTTGTTTATTATCATTAAACTTTACAACATCGAATATCTAAAAGAGAAAGATCAAACACATCAGAATTACACACACACACACACACACACACACATATATATATATATATATATATATATATATATATATATATATATTCTCTGTCACACAATCTCGCTTCTTACCCTACTCTTGGTGAAACAGTCTGTTGGACGTAAAAATCCATAAATATGTATATAAGGTCCTGCGTATTTATCTTCCGAATTGGGCCCCAGTCCCTCCACTAATAATTACATTTTATAAGGGGGACGCCTAATTTGGTGGTTGATTCCTGGATAAACAATGTCACCTTGAATAGTTAATGCCGAGATTCTCTGAGATCTGGTGTTCACAGTAAACAGTAGGAAAACATCTGATTGATAAAAACTGTTAATTATTGTTAATTGATGATGGTGGTAAATCCTATCGGCGGTCTCTGTGGTCAGTGCCGATTTTGAGACAGTGTAACTTGCTGGATAAATCCGATGAAAAACGACTGTCAAAAGTCGGGAGAAATCTTTCACACCCCAGTGGGCTGATAAAATTGCATAGATAATTTCTGGTGCTTATAGTCCAGTTAAATTTACTATTAAAAATGTCAGTTAGTCTTTGTGGCCGGTCCTGTTCACAACTGAACTTGGAGACGGGACCTAAGACGCGTCAACAGTGAGGAATGCAGTTAGCGACCCATAGCTAGACTGCTTGCGTCAGGGTCAGTGAATCAGAGCTGACCAAGACCCTACTCCACATCCAAGTGGTGGTCCTGGAAACAGGCTGCATCACTGCAGTCTGGCTGGGTGAGTAGGGATTGAAGAGGGAAGGCTAACCCGGTCCCCAAAATGCTGTGCTGAAGTCGGATGTGTCGGCCGAAAGGCGCAAATATCGCAGCTTCGCTGTAAACGGACACAACCAACGTCCTTTTCAGGACGAACGAAGAAGAAGAACTTGGAGACGCGTAAGTCAAAAGAAGACAACTTTAATCCAATCAGTAAATGGAGAAAAGGCCAAAATATAGACCCAAATAAAGCCAAATAAAAAAACCGCTGGTCGCGGTTGATCAGGTCATGCCTAAGGATGGAGAAAAATTATGAAAAAAATGCTACTAATATATATCTACATATAAGCACACGGTGTCTCTAGCCTATTCCTATCCGGTCAGTTTTTTTTTAGCGCGGTGTCTCTAGATCAGGTGAAGATATGTGCCCTCACCGCTCCTTCTGCGCGTGCTAACAATCAGCGTACTATGTCAGTTATTATTTAATTTATCCATACGCGCACTTTAACCATTATCGCCTGTCGCTAAATAGCTATTAGAGGGTCGATGTCGGTTTGTTTAGTTGCATGATATTTAAACACCAGTCACTTACTAAATTACACAAAATGACATAAACGTGAATTCTATTCCGTCAATTATCCGTCGCGCCTAGTGTATTAATTAGTCAATTAAACCATCTCTTTCTGTGTGATAGCGGGTGGAAAAATTATCATTACTGAACAACTGGTACACAACTAGCTACGCGTTATTTTCCACTGGTTCTAACACCTAGAAAATCACAGTGAATTTAAGATGATAAAACTTTTAACACTTTAATACGCTTAAGCACAAATTCATATTACCAGAAATTCAGAATGAAATCCTCACGAAACTATTAACACATCTATTCACAATGGTTCTAGATAACGTGTTTAGACTCTCCGAAAAATTCTGAGCGACACTGATAACTGATTTTGGGAAGACGCAGTTTATATACCATCATGTTATTATGATCTCTAGAGGATGTTAATTTTCACACTCTTAGTGCATAGCAGAAAAATCAGGAAACTGCGTTTCCCAGATGAAGGGTCCTCTGAGCCGGCCACGGTTTCTCTCGTCGAGCGCTGGTTGACCAACATCAAAAGGCTCTCGTTACGATAACAGGGTTTCTTTCAAAATCGCTCGCGTCTCGAGATGAAATGCTAATCGACGTCAGAGACTCCCCCGTATCTGAAGATCAAAGGGTTAAGTGTTTATCCCACGTGCGGTCTGTCCGATGTCCGATGATTGACAGATCAGCTCGCGTGAGACACTTTTGTAAACAAACCCTATTCGCTGGTAGGTCGCGAAAGTTGGTAATATGTCTGTTTGTTTACATCTCAAGGAAAAGAGGCGTGGATAAAATATAAGAAATGCAGTCTGTCAAATACTTGACTTTGCGAACAAATCATAGAACTACAGTGTGGTCATGGAAGGCTGTCGGATACTGTAGGCTATATTTCCATTATACGTCACAGTCCTTCCACAAGAATCTAAAAAGCACACTCAGTCCCTATTGATATAATAGCAGACTTTACGAATGCGTCATGAATGCACATTACATGACAAATCTACTTATGTTTCCAATCACTATATACAATTGTGTGTAGGTTTTCGTGACGTGGAATGTAAATAGCGATACAGTAATCTGACAGCCTTTGCTTTCCCATTTTATGTCTACCATTTGCTAAGCCAAACCACACAATGTTCTGACTGCATTACTCATACCTAATCCACGCCCTTTTTCTTCACATGTAAACAAACAGACATATTAGCTAGTTCCGCGACCTGCCGGCATAACAGTCAGCGAGCCATGATTCGTTTACCTGTATTCTCACGCGAGCTGATTTGCCAATCATCATTGTTGACAAACCGACGCACGTGGGAGATAAAATCGGTTTCTTTGAAGGGGAAACGCGGGCAGAAATTTTCCTGATTACCTGTTTGATGTTCATACATACAGGGAGATAATCGTTTGATATGAGAAGCGAACAGAAATCTCGTGAGGAAAACTGTTACACGAGTAAGCCTTTGTTGTCGATTTGCAACGGCAAACAGAGCGACAGATGAATCTTTGATCGGGGGGAATTAGTTTCCTGAATTTCTGCTATACACAAGAAGTGTGAAAATTCACATTCTCCAGATAATAACACTCACATCTGTATATATACTGCGTCCCTTGATACCAATTATCAGTCATCGCTCAGATATTTTGGATAATCTAATCACGACAGACTAGAACCATTTTTTTGCTAAATGTGTTAAATTGTTTCGTGGGGATTTCATTTTTCTGATTTGTGGTAATAGAAATTGTGATTAAGTGTTAAAATGTGTTAAGTTTACCATTTAATTCACTGTAATTCCTTAGCGTTTAAAACTAGTGAAATACCATAACGCGTAGATATTTCTTGCCAGTAGTTCAGAGTAATGTAATTTCAAATACCCCAGTTTCGTTACACAAGAAGATACGGCTTAGCTGACTGAGATTATTAAGTGTGACGGTTCAGCGACTGAATAGAATTCGCATTATATTTCATTGTGCGAAATTAAATAAGTGACTAGAGTAAATGTTATGTGACTAAACAACAGACGCCGACAAATAGCTAGTAGTGACAGGCGGATTTTGTTAAAGTGCGCGTATGGATAAATTGAATAAAGGACTTTGTGCGCTGTTCACTTTCTCACAGGCAATAACGGGGGAGGGCACAATACCCTTTTTACCGGACATGTCATAGCGGAAAACCTACGGACAGACGAGTAGCAGTTTTTTTTAAATGTTCTTTTCTTCCTTATCTAGCACTCGATCAAAACCAGCGGGCAGCTGTCTATATCACCAGTAACATTCTTATTATTATTGGGTCTTCGATTTTTGGACCTGTTCGGTCCTCTTTCTTCATTCAGAGAGAGACCAAATATAAACAATAAGATTAATCGTAACTGGACGATACACTACCCAGAATTATTTACCAAAAATTTTCCAGCCAACTGGGCATATTAAAGAACATATATTCCTGATGTTTGACAGTCGTGGCAACGGAGTGATCCAGAAAACTATGCTGTTTTAAAATCGGTACTCATCATAAGAGTCAGCTGATAGGATTTACCATCATTATCAGTTTTTACTTATTGTAACATTTAGTCTTAGCAACCAGAGGCTAGACAATACAGGAACTACCCTTCCTCCTTTTTTTTTGTAACTGTGAACGTCCCGAGAACGTTCTTGCTTCAGTAACTATATGCGGTGACCAAGGATTCATCCAGGAAAAATTAAACCACCAAATGTGGCGTCCACCTTGTAATTATTATTCGATACGAAGGCTGGACTGGGGCCGGATTTGGGCAACCCAACTGACAATATATGTTCAGACTATTGAGATTTTTCAAGGGATAACTACACCATAATTAGGTAAGCAAGCGTGTTTGTGGCCACAGATGACAGAGAGAAAGAGTAAATAGTTTCCTTTGTTACAATCATTGTACTAACTACTTTTTTAATTTTCGCTAAACTGAGTACTTTACTGAGTAGTAATTTAGTGGGAACTTGTTCTTCACAGTCTATTTTGTAAGCTAGTACTTATCTTTGGCTTTTAGGTTATTAACATCTTTTGGGATCTTTTCTCAACGAGGGGAGGGCACTTATTCGGTTATTTTCATATATCTGTAAACTTGATTTATTTTATTTCTCTATATGTTTGATGTTGTAAAAAGTTTAATGATAATAAACAGCAAAAAGAACTACATGTGTGTGTTGGTCAGACCCACACCCAATTATCCATAGTTTTTCACGTTTGTGCGTATTGTTGTCACATAATTGTGTGTGCGTGGGCGTGTGTAGTAATCTTATATTTCATATAGGGAGAGAAAGGTCGTCTTATATTAAAATATAGTCGTATAGATAGGCTGGACTACAGAAACTACTCATTCCAGAGACAGATCTTCCTCTTACACTATTCCCTCGTGCAAATCTATCTCTTACACCTTTTATTCTCACATATTTACCACTATCACCTCTGCTCAGACGGGACCATAAATATCTTCTGACCTATCTTTTAAAAATTTACGACAGTTTTGATGCCTTTTTAATATATTTGATTTCTTGTTCATAATTAGATAGCGCTAGCGTAGTGGTTATCATACCGCTCTGGCGACCGGGTGATGCAGGATCAAACCCGGGCGACGGCATTTGAGGATTTTTCGTCGACCGGGATTTGGACTGGATTAACTCGAGACCTGGCGAGAACATTTGAAGGAGTGTCGTCGACCAGGGATTGGCGGCTCCTGAGCCGACCCAGCTCTAATGGGTACCTCCGAAATCGGCGAGTATCTGCCTGAATGGCGAGGGACACCTGTCTCTGTACAAGAAAAAAGGGATACTCACGTAAAATCAATGTCAGGTTAGATAGACATTAATAATAACCTGAGATTTCGCCTCGAGTATTAGCGGGCGTACAAAAAAAAAAAAAAAAAAAAAGATACTGGAAACGGCGCTTTATGTCATACTCCCCCTGATCTACTGGGTGAGATCGGATGCCTAGCCTTCTTGGATAAAGGTGACAAAATTGGAAGTCCTGCGTGCAAGTTGCACACGTTAAAAATCACTCGGCAGCTGGAAATCATAAATAGTAGGCCATACGGCCGCAGCCATGGCAAAATTCAACTTTAGTGCCACCGAGTTCCTATTGTGAATATTGTTTATTTTGCGCACGGTACCGGAGTTTAAGTAAACGAAAGTTGCGATAGGAACTCGGTGGCACTAAAGTTTAATATTACCCACATAGGGATCCTCGCCGGTGCTACGGAGTTCATGCACTTTCGTCAGTCAGCATAAAACTCTGCTGACTTTTTACGTCAGCATGCCCGTTGCCATTCACCTTCGTTATGTATCGATGTAATCTTCGGGAAAATCCGTTGGACAGAAATATTTCTTATTTGAACCATGTAATAGCTAGCAAAAACACTAGATTTAGCACATATTTAGGCATATATATATATAAGTGAAGACGCCGTGGAATGGAATCACAGTTTTAATCAAGAAGGCAGAACTGGGACTTAATCTATGGAATATCGTTTGGAATTACTACATGATGTTATTCTAGAGATATTACGAAATATTGCCGTGAAAGAAACACGAAACTGGCTTTTTCGTCCGACAAAATTGATACGAACAGCATGCTCTCCTAGTCGCCCGCTCAGCTACTATATAAGGACGCGGGGAAATTCAAATGGCACACACACAAGCTACGAACAACAGTTGACATCGTATGACAGCAAGATCCATATTAGCATCGAAGCCTCTACAAATACTGAATAGAAGAATTATGCCAATTGAATGCATGCAACTTTTAAAACTGTTCCAGTCAGCGTCGTTGTTATCAAACCGAGGGTATACTTGTTAATCGTGTAAAATACATTAGGTTTCATCACAAAATATAACCACAATTCATACTGCATTGGTGTATGCTAAAGTCCTTGTTAGGACTGGTATTGAATAGCTACTAAAGCTATCAGCCCTTACTCTACGACTCCATAACGTTGTAGTATAAATAAGACACCGACGTACTACCCTTATCGGACAATATGACTTCCAGACGGTGTGTCATAACATAATCATTCTGATTACAGCAGTTAATTATTACAAGATGTGGCATCTTTCCCGAATATGTACTGTCACACAATTGGGTTCGCTATCTTTTCCTCTCCAGCAGTATTGTTATTATAGAGTCATTGTTTGCACTTCTTCTCCGTAATAATTACAGAGAGTAGACAGGTGATGCAATATTGACCGACAGTCATGTTGGTAAAATTCTCGTGTACCTACAAACATTGGGGGCGACGGATTAACACGACGTACGCCCAGCAAGTTTATTTAGCGCTGTTATGGCTATTGTGATTCACTAATTACTGTCGTGAAGAGTCACACCAACGACCTGATGACGTGGAAACTCTCTGGAATAAATTCAAGGATACCATAAAGACAGCTGCAGCAGAAGCATGCGGTGAAGTCCGACTTGGGAACAAGAGAAAGAGGACACCTTGGTGGACAGAGGAAGTCAAAGAGAAAATAAGAGAGAAGAAAATGGCATGGAAACAATACTTAGGAGCTAAAAACACAACAGGACAGATGGAAAAATATAGAGAATATGTGACACTCAGAACAGAAGCAAAGAACAAAGTGCTAGCAGCAAAACAGAAGTCCTGGGAAGAATTTGGAGAAAAGCTAGAAAAAGATGCACAAGAAAACCAGAAATTGTTCTATAAGACCCTAAAGAACATGAGAAAGGAAAAACAATGCCCTCTCAAATTTATAAAGGACAAGCAAGGCAAATTGCTTACTGCCCCGAAGGAAGTAATGGAAAGATGGAAAGAATATTTCTCAGAACTCCTGGATGGTGAGCATGGTGAAGCATCAGAAATGATAAACACTAGCACAGAAGAGAAAACCAATGATGGTGAAGATGACACAAAGATGGAAGAACTGAAGGCAGCACTGGAGAAAATCAAGATGGGCAAAGCAGCAGGGCATGATGGTATAACACCAGAAATGGTTAAGTACATGGGAGCATCAGGCGACCTATTACTCTTAAGGGTTTTACAGGCAGCGTGGTACAACAAGACCATACCAAAGGATTGGGAGATTGCCATTATAACACCAATTTTCAAAAAGGGTGACAATCGACAGTGTGGAAAACATAGAGGCATATCCCTTCTCAGTGTCCCTGGTAAAATCTACTCTAGAATCCTAGAGCAGAGACTCCGACGCCTAGCTGAGCCACAACTGGATGAGGTCCAGTGCGGATTCCGAGCGAACCGAAGTACTCAAGACCTAATCTTCATACTCAGACAGTTGAGTGAAAAGGCCCTTGAGTACAAGAGTGAGATACATCTTTGTTTCATAGATCTGGAAAAGGCGTTTGACAGGGTCCTGTTACGTGCAGTCTTTGATATCTTACAATATTATACATTGGTATACTTGTTATGTTCGCAAATATTTTGTAAACAAAATAGATACTTTTTAGTGCTTAAGGAAAAGTCATTATTGAGTTACTTCCCTTGAAAGTTGTGTCGTCTCTTTCGATCGAACTCCGCGGATGAATCCAGTTTTACTGCGATTTATTCTTTGTTTGGGTAGTAATAGATTGTTCTTGCTTCAGAATATCTATGGCCTGAATTTATGTGTATTGTTTGTCGGAGTAGGACGAGTCTGTCTTATATCTGTATATCTTTACATATCTAAGTCGAACTATATGTTCTTTT
Organism: Oreohelix idahoensis; assembly: GCA_024509875.1. Taxonomy (NCBI): domain Eukaryota; kingdom Metazoa; phylum Mollusca; class Gastropoda; order Stylommatophora; family Oreohelicidae; genus Oreohelix; species Oreohelix idahoensis. Next base: position 202,284 of record JAMPIV010015212.1, read on the forward strand.
GTCTCTAGAGAGGTCAAAGGCTGTTCGGCGGATGTGTCGCTCAAGAGGTGTGATTTGGCTTCGCCCTGATGGGCTGTGGTTTTCTATGTCGGCCTGTCGCCGGAAAAAGTGATCTTTATATTTTTGGGGAAAGTGATAGTCGTCTAGACCTATCGTGTATGCTTTACCCCAGTGTTCATTCTTATTGCCAAGGAATGGCAGAATCATATTTCTGATACCAAGGTAATGAAAGATACTCTTTTGAACTCTCGTACGAAGCCACCGTTTTTCGATAGGTACGATTCGTACGTCTGAGAGGATACATTTAACTAGATGAAAAACGACTCTGATTCCTAGCAGCACTATATCCTGTAGAATGCAGTCAATTGTTCATGATAAAACCTACAGGGCAATGAAATGTTTAACGAATGACTAACTTTAAGACAGATTCATTATCTGTATCCAAACGTGAGTGACAGCTCACGAGAGAAGCCATCTTGTAACCAAACATTTAGTGACTTTCAAGAAGAGAAAAGGGATGCCCGTATTATCGCTTGATTAGTCCAGAGATCACTGCTACACACGAGAACCCATTGCTAGCGGTTCAATATAATTATTTTTTTAAATATATGGAAAAATCTGTGCTGGACATTATGTTAAGGAATCTTCGCTAGACGAGATTAGGTCTAGAAGCCATCTTGGATATTGTTTATAATCTGACGTGCTTTGTCAGTAAACTCAGTTGATATATATATATATATATATATATATATATATATATATATATATATATATATATATATATATATATATATATATATGGGCAATACTGAGTGCTTGGCTACTGACAGTCCATTATATTATTATTCTACATGAGTGCCCATGTAACATTGCAAGACCATTTATCCACTGTACCATGATGTATGATGCCAACCTGTGATTTGTCACTATCTGTGCTGTCGAGTGTGTACGTCCAATTAAACTGTAGTAAAGGTACACAGTCGTTGGTGTCGATGACTTCCAGCCATACATGAGTGTGAGAAAAGAACATTTGTCAACACCACGAACTCTTCTTATCATTCGCACATTATACACTCAATCTATGTCTACACACCACTGCGTAGGTCAAGTTGACATTCCATACTCAAACCACGAGCAACACAACAACACAGTATTTAACTCTGGTGATGTTCGAGTGAGCTTCAGATTTTTCAGCATGTCTCTTGCTCAGGGCAAGGGTCTTGTATTAAAAGAGTTTATCAACTGATGATGACAACTGTCTCCCACGAGAGAACTTATCAGGTCCCCTGGAGCAAACTTTGGGATCGTTTGGCAAGGAAGAACATTCCAGCACCTCTGATTCATGCTATACAGAGCTTCTACAAGTCTTGCAGAAATTATGTGAGGACAGCAAACCATAAGTCAGAAGAGTTCAGGACCACCACTGGTGTAAGACAAGGTGATATCCTGTCACCTTACCTTTTCATACGCCTCATAGACGATGTCATTAAGGCATGTAAGGAGAGAACAAGAAAGTACTCGGTGGGGTACTGGAAGATGAAACAGGTCTGTATTTCGGAGCTGGCATTTGCTGATGATGTTGCCCTGATTGCTAAATCAGAGGCACATCTCCAATTCAACCTGCAAGTCTGGAAGGAAGAGCTGGAGAAGAGAGGGATGGTCATAAGCAGCTCTAAAACAAAATCCATGGTGATATCACGAGAAGAAAGAAGACATCAGATTAAGCTAGGAGAACAGGTCCTGGAGCAGGTAGACCACTTTAAATACCTTGGAGCTATTATTGACCGAAAGGGAGGCATCAAAGAAGAGTTGGCCACTCGAAAAGCAGCAGCTGGGAGACTTTTTTAGGCCATAAATCGAGGATTCCTCAGCAAGAGAGAGGTTGGTAAGAAAACGAAGATGGCTGTATACCGCTCCACCTATGTCCCAGTCTTGACATATGGATGCGAGTCATGGGCAATGACTACAACCCACAAAAGCCAGATCCAAACCTCAGAAATGAGGTATCTGAGGAAGGTGGTTGAAGTAACAAGAAGAGACATGGTACGCAACCAGACGATAAGTCAAGGCCTTAAATCCCACCCCCTGCAGACCCAAGTAGAACAATCCCAACTAAGATGGTTTGGCCATGTCTGCAGAATGGGAGAAGATCGGCTACCACGACAAGCATGGGAAACAAAGAGCCAGGGATCCAGACCCCCAGGACGACCCAGAGTCCGCTGGGAGGACAACATCAGACAATCTTTGAAGGACCGAGGACTAGAATGGAACCAGGCCAGGAGGAAGACAGCCGATAGGATGGTCTGGCGCTCTCTCTTCCAAACCTCTACACCTCACGGTAGAAGAGGAACGACTAAGTAAGTAAGTAAGTAAGAGTCACACCCCAGATAGTTAAACGAGGGTCGGTGTTTGCACAAGGACGGGGAGATAAATTATCCGTCTGTTGACATATTACAGACATGCACATGAAAGACGGAATGTTACGAAGACATTATTTGTGATAATGTAGGGAGCTGCAGTACAATCATTACCGCGAATCGACGGATATAACAATTCCATATATGGAAAGTGACCGTTTAAATAAAACGCATAATTTTCCTATGAGGAATTTTTTGAATAGACTCCATCAAAAACCATGCATGACTGTAACTTCGAGATGTAAACATAATAACATTTCTGATTGGAACATGGTCTAATAGTAAACAACAACGTGCGTGGGACGAAAGTTGCAATATAACCTGACACTTTAGTCGGGTTGAAAGCACTGTGGAATTTAACTCGCCAAGAGACCAGCTAGACAGCCAGAATAAAGAATAAGATCAGAATTTCATTTATCGGACCGGACCTTTTTTGTGCGAGCATCTTGAGGACTTATATATATCCCAGGAAAACTCTACCTTTATTAATAAGGAAAACCGGAATCCTAGGAATCTGAACACGAAGTCAAGGATGGGAGCTAATTGTAAAGTAACACCCCAGAACACGAGGAAGAGGCATCTTAAACAAGTTGTCTTAATAATTTCTCTGAGCCAGAAGCCAGTCTGTGATCCCAAAGACAATTTGCGGTGAGTTGTACATTTATAATTCTATATTTTACATTATTAACACGTGAAATAATATGTATATATTGACATGTGAATATTAAGATGTGAAAACTGCTAGTGGATTTGAACACGAGGCTGGCAACCTCAGCATATAGAATGAGGATTTCATGAACCACCACTGCGAGGGCTCGTGACTGCTTTGTGCAAGTTTCTTAAAGAGAACCAAAAGCAGAGGTAGTTCCAAGTTCCATAGTGAGCAGGGAGTGAATGATGAGAGAAATGATGTACATACTTATCATATTGTTAACCTCTTCAACCAATGTAGCAGTAAATGTAAACCTATTCAGTCTAAATGTAATGAAAGTTTTCCGCTCACTGGGATTAAGATTAATTCTCAGAGAGGGTAAGGTTCTGAGGTAGATGGGATGGTGGAATGAAAAGAGGGGGGCACATGAGTGTGTGTCAGGAAAACGCAATACTCAAGAGGGTATTTGTTCTCTTCTTTTGTGACACTAGTCGGTGGTACCACTTGAGAGTACTATCTCTGGAACAAGGGAGAGTTTAAGTGACCTGACGTCGACACTAGACAACATCATCAGACTGGTCTTAGAGACGCTGGACCAGCTTTGTGATTACTCCCTGAAACGTGTCCCAACTTTCAGATTTGACCAGTGACGATTGAACCAGTAATCTATCTGCAAAGAACCAACCATCAGCAGGAGAGGATACCATCAAACTATTAACAGCTAAGTACAAACTTAAAAGCTGCCAAGTGAAGTGTCCATTTTTCGAAAACCATAACATCACCCTGTGACGATTACTTTTTAAAAAGAATTATTCATTTTAAATTATTAAACATAATTATTATTAAATTTGTTATTTGTGTACATACAAATTTAACGGTGATTTAATCATTTTGAATGTACTGCACCCGTATGTCTCAGTCATCTTGAATACGCTTAAAACAAAGCTACTAATTAAGATTTCGCTGAATTAAATCAGCTGGGGGCTTGAACAAGCTAATTATAAGATAAATCATTTAAATCCATCTTCACAAAAGGCGGTGGGAAAGATACAGAGTTAACGTGCTCAGATTCATTCAGCATAGTTCTCGATTTCTTAAATATCTTGTGAAGAACTCCCTCGAGGTAGAAGCATCAATATCCTTCTATCTACAACTCTGCCAAGAGTAATCTTGTGCGAAGGCAGACACCTTGGATGACCCACATTAGATACTCTAGGTTTTGGCCACTGTTGAACCACTACTGCCGGGAAAAGGAGAGGCAACCAATGATTGGGCTTATTTTGTTTCAGGTTTCTATCTGTGAGTGTACCACGTGATAATACTTGGCCTCAGCACTGTGTCTTAGGACCAGGAGTGTAACCTATTCAAATCCGTGGACCACCATTGCTACCTGGCCACAGCAATGTGTCTTTAGACCAGGAGCCATTTTCACCACAAACTGTGTACATGACTCATAAACTATTGAACCATCACTGTTATCCTGCCTCAGCTTTGCGTCTACGAGGACCAGGAGCTTATTCACATGTTAAGTGCATATCGCAAGAAATTACTACCCAACCCAACCAAATATTGACACTGTAAGATGATAAATACTAGGATGGGCATTGACTTAAGTTAATGAATTATCTTGTGAAATTGTGTGTGTGTGTGTGTATATATATATATAATGTGCATTTTTGTGTATATATATGTACACAAACACACACACACACATTTGACACATTCATTTTTTACCATTTAAATTATTAATCATTAAAACAATCTGATTAATTTTTAGATCTGAAGTTACTGAATTATTTTCAACGTTTCAGTGTTTTTTGTTGTTGTTGTTTTTTTTGTTAAGAAATTTTCAGTGGTATGGAATAAATTCGAGCTACATTTACATTCCCTAGAGGCATAGGATAGGTCAAGGGAGAACTACCTGCCTGTTCTTTACTTCTACAGTATATCATCTGAACTGTGAGGTTGACTTCCCGACTTTATCTTGTGCTATCCCTACCTATAGTTCACGAGTTCTCTTTCTAGAGTCTGGAAAAACTATTCTCTATCTAGATCAAGCAACTACTTGATAGTATCATCTAAAATTATCCAACTCACCACATGCACTGTGCTGAGATCCTCCTTGTGTGATCAAAGGGAGGAGATCGGAGCATTGATGGCGTTGTCCGTGTGCAATGAAGAAAAGGTAAAAAAAAAGATCCCGTTACACGCCCATTGAGGTATATTGGGAATATGATGTTAGGCCTTTATTTTCTTGACCATCGACACACTAGGGGTGACGTGGTCAGCATCATGCCGGCCGCCTTAACCTTCCCAGAGTTGCTCTGGTACCCAATTCACGAGGCTGTGTCGACCCCGAGCCGGTTGCGGTCTAAAAAATCCCACCTCAACTGGGGATCGAACCATGGAAGGCAGTGCATTAACCAGTGCGCTACCGCGGCTCCCATGTACAATGAAGATTGTCCTTAAAACCAAACCAAACGGAGCCTTGTTTGACAGTAATTCTAAACATGCGTGTCAGAGAATAACTAGATTCTATATAACAGACGAGAGAAAGCAAGGGCCCATGGTTAGACAACTCTCAACCATTTAAAAAATAAGGCTGGCTTGCTCTTCTAGTGTTTTAGTTCCCCCCACTATTTCTCTTACGCTGTGGTTTCCACACCAAAGATTGCCTTGTAATGCTATCAACTGGTGTCCTCAGTGTATGTCCTGTCAAACGTTACGTTCTGTTCTTCACTTCTTTTTGACTGGTTTTTGTCTGGTTCTTTCCATCAGATCCACACTAGGAACCTGTTTTCTTCCGTTCCGCACAAACACCCATTTATGAAAGTCTCTAACTCTCTGGTTCCAAGTCAACCCGTCAAATGTGGGGACACCAAGAATGTAACTGGTGTATAAGCTGACTTTATCCTTTCTTAATTTATCGACTCTTGGGCTGTGTAGAATCGAGGGAGGGTAGTGTATTACTTCCCCGCCCAATGTACGTACCGTGACCTCATATGTTGTCATGCGTTTCTTTAAGAATGTCTGCCACCCTGGGTTTCAGCTTCTCCTGGTCGGCCATTCTGAGGTTACACGCGCTTATTGCTATTTTGATGGATATTAATCTTGACAAGATGTCAATATTAAATTATCTTTTGTTTTCTCGATTTCCTCCACCGGTATTTTTTCAACCATGATTCTATCTCTTTGTTTCTCATTACGTTCTTCGTGTTCCATGTTTTGTGAGCTGTTTTTATTGTACATTTTATTTCACAGATTCTTTACTTTTCTTTCTCGTTCTTTGGTTATTGCCCAGGTCTGATACTAATAACAAAATGTTAGTATAAATATTGTATATTGTTATTTGTGTCTGTGACATTCATAACAAAATGTTAGTATAAATCATGTGTTTATTAGGTAATTCTCTGTAGCCGTTTGGATCTTTGTTTCAAAATCAGGATGAATTATAAGGTAGTTTTATTGAATGCCTCTATGTAATGTTCCGTCTAAAGCTCGTAGACCGTCCAAGTATCTGAACCCGTCCACTTATTTTAGTTGAGCATTAACGTGGTACATCTCGCTTTTGGTATGCTTCCATACAAGGTAATAAGCTTAGACTAAAACCTTTACTACATATTCTGGAATAGAACAAGTTGGCGACTTTAAAACCCAACATGAATTCACAAGACAAATTGAAGAGAAAATATTTGACTCAAAAATTTAAACTCGTAAATTCTTACCAACATTCCTGCGCTGTTTCTGTCTTCCTAGCCATATTTAATCACATTTCTGTGTAAATCTACACTGTTAAAAACTCCTCTGTTTACTTTATCGAGCGTTTCCGTAAGGCATTTATTTTCAACAAATGGTTTTGATTGCCTGCTATCTGAAAATATGTTATCAAATGATGGGTATAAAAAAGACGTTGGCGAATGATAGGTCAGACATTGAGGAAACCTGCTGACAGCATTACAAGGCAGTCCTTCTTCTAGGATCCTCAGGGTAAGACAGGTAGGAGGAGATGGACAGACATATGGAGAAGGACAGACATAAGGAGAAGGACAGACATATGGAGAAGAGAACTGACAGGCAGAAATGAATTGGATTAAGAAAACATGGACAGATCTTGAGTGGATGGTACAGGACAGGAAGACTTAGCACATATATGTTGAAGGCATATGCTCCTCCAGATAACATAAGAAGGTTGTGATTATGTGATATAAAACTAACTCCACGACAGAAAATGCAGTTACACAAAATGAAGTAAAGATGCATTCGCATGGCATCATGGTTTATATATACACACACACGGTATTATGTATTCGGTCATTCCCAACATGTTTAGAATAAAACAGGCAACGACACATAATTCATTCCATAGTTGTATGCAGTTGAACAGTTCACAAATCCAGAACTTACAATTCATAAATGTAAACATACTATACACAAAGTAAATCTGTTAGTCATAATACGGAAACGTTTCTTCATGGAAAAAAAAAACCGAACCCTCAACGAATCTGTTTCTGACAAATCCGAATCTGCACTGGAAATCTCACATACAAGAAAGTTAAAGATGCTGACACTTGGCCCTACTAATTTTCACCGAAGCTAGACTCGCCCCGGGGGTTACCTGACACCCAATAACGATCACATGAAACTTCCAGATTGATCGCGCATTCCAACAGTGTTTAAACTATATTTCCAACAGTGGGGTTTCTAATGATTGCAAATAGTGGTTATTTCATTCACGGAACATTTTCCAACAGTCAAACCAACCTTTAATTACGCTGATGACGATCGATCTACTTTAAGAAGACCTTGCAGAACCTGGGAACTGTTTCACGTCTGCCTGATTTATAACTCTCCATCAGGCCTGCAATAAATTCTCAGTCAGTTCTTCAATTACGAAAGACCGTTCCTGAAGTGACTGTTTGGCTTACACTACCCTCTTATGACACACGCTTCTGTTGATATATCATAGCGTGCACGGTCAGTATAAGGTAAATGCACTTCAGTAGTTTGTCGAGTTGGTTGGTAGCATTAACCAAAGTATTAAAGCTTTTTGAAAAAAACACACTTTGATCTTCACAACAACTACATATGAGTAATTTGCTAAATGGCTTTCACGACGATCCTCATAACACAGCAGCATGACTGCAACAAAAATAACCAACACGCGAAGAAGTGAGCGTGTGAGCGCAAAGATAAAAGTGGCTGGTTGTTAGAAGCCGGTTTTTAATTCTCCGTATTAAAGTTGAAAAAAAAACAAAACATTCTGATCTTCACAACAACTACATCTGAGAAATGTGCTAAATGGTTATTACGAAACTCCCCATAACAGCAGCGACATATCTAACCACACGCGAGATTGGGAAAATATGAGTGCAAAGATAAAAGTGGCTAGTTGATAGAAGCCAGTTTGCTATTCTCCTAGTCAGTAGTAGAGACCGGCACACGGCGACCGGTTAGCCCGCACAGAAAGCTACTACTTGGCTGACAGAGCATTGCGCCGGATCTCGTCCACTGTATAACAGGTCTCGTCTCCCACCCACACTGCTACTATTCGTTACCCAAAGACCCTGGGAGAAAGGAGAGAGGGTGTAGGAGACAACGATCTTACATCTGACCTCAGTCAGAGTTATACAGTATTTGACAAATGAATCAAGGAGCTATTTATATGCATGTGGTATTTATATACAATCATGTGATAGAAGATACACACCAACATCTTTTTGGCTGTCTATTGAATATGGGTCACTACTGCAGCTACAGCAGGAAGTCTGCATCAAGCATTCTGTACCTGTGACTTATGAAGCACGTTGTGTAACACGATGAAGTTGCCAGCCACATATTAGACGCCTTGTCTGAGGGAGCAGCTGACTTATTATTTCCTAGTCCCATCAGAGACCCCCCCCCCCCCCGTGTAACAGCACTGAGCTATACACACACACACATACAACCTGGGATATATTATATACACACTCAGGGTCAGCCCGTCTATTAGACCAACATAGTCGGTCGCCTAGGGCGCAAAGGTCTTAGGGGCGCATTCCAAGAAAATTGTTTTTTTTTTAGTGTTTAAAAAATTATTATTCTAGTTAATGTTTTTTAAAATTTCTTACTTTTCTTTCCCCTTTTCTGTGTCTCTAGGAAATATTTGCACTTGCATTCGTCTCTATAGATTATATGTCGCTCTAACTTATTATGTTTTGAATTATTATCTACTAGCAATAACCCGTCAAACTTGACGGGTGTTTAATTATAGTGTGCTGTTTCCGTTCACGGATGAGCAGATAGAAGTACATTCTTAGAGTGTTTTTGGTTTCTTTCCATTATACAGTGTAATCAAACTGTCAATGAACACCGTCATTTGAACGCTTTTCTTTGTTGATTGTAACTATTTTCTGGAGAGTATATACAAGGTCTGTCCGGAAAGTAATGAGACTGATTTTCTTGGGCCAATCAGAAGGGCCAGGTGGCGGAGTCTCCAGGCGTGACGGTTGGTGGGGGATGTTAGGTAAACGATAGATTTCTCGTCAGTTGGCTCTGAGCTTTTACAGACTTCGGATCGCTTGCGAAGTGGACAGCTGTTTGAGCGTCGCGTAACGGTCAAAATGCAGAGGAATGTCGAGCAGCGATACGCGATAAAGTTTTGTGTAAAACTTGAAAAATCCGCGACCGAGACGCTTGCTATGATACAGAAAGCCTACGGGAAGGATGCTTTATCGAAAGCACAAGTGTTTCGGTGGCACAAAACGTTCAAAGAAGGAAGAGCGAGCATCGAGGATGAACAACGCGCAGGGCGCCCATCAACGTCTCACACTTCGGACAATGCGGATAAGGTGAAAGCGGTTTTGGACTCTGACCGACGTCTGAGTCTTAGATTGATAGCAAATCAAGTGGGACTTCCAAAATCCATTGTGCATGAAATCGTCACGAAAGAAATGCAGATGCGGAAAGTTTGTGCCAAATTGGTTCCTAAGGTTTTGACCGACGAACAGAAGAAAAATCGTGTGTGGATTTCTCGTGAGCTTTCGGACCGTGTGAGGAGTGAACCTGATTTTTTTGGAAAAAGTGATAACCGGTGATGAAACGTGGGTCTTTGAGTACGATCCGGAGACGAAAAGGCAGAGCTCTGAGTGGCACACTACCGAGTCTCCTCGACCAAAGAAGGTTCGAATGAGCAAATCGAAGATGAAATCGATGCTCATTGTCTTTTTTGACTCTAAAGGTGTTGTCCATAAGGAGTTTGTACCACCTGGACAAACGCCCACATTACTTTCCGTAATTTAAAAATCAACGCTGCATTTTACGTGGAAGTGCTTAAACGGCTGAAGAACAGAGTCGCGCGCGTCCGCCCGGAGATGGCCAACACCTGGGTTATTCACCACGACTATGCGCCGGCTCATGCGTCCCTGTTAGTGAGAGAGTTTCTGGCGAAACAAACCGTGGCAACGTTGCCTCATCCTCCCTACAGCCCGGACTTGACCCCGGCTGACTTCTTTTTGTTTTCCCGGCTCAAATCCAGCTTGAAAGGACACCATTTTGGGACTGTTAAAAACGTGCAAGCTGCCGTGACGAGTGCTTTGAAAGAGATCCCCGTTCAAGATTTCCAGGCGAGCTACGACGCGTGGCAGAACCGCTGGCAACGGTGTATTGATGCTTAAGGATGTTATTTCGAATAATTTTAAGTGTATGTAAGCATGTCTTGAAATAAACCAATTTTATGGAATCAGTCTCATTACTTTCCGGACAGACCTTGTATAATGGAAGCAATACAATTTTTCAACACGGTTGCATTCCTCAGCTGTGACCAACGTACACACGACGAGAATTATGTTATTTTAGATTCAATTTAAAAGTTCTTTGATGACAACATTTCGCGTGAAAGTGCGTGGATTGTCTTCAAAGAGTGTCCCTGATAATAAGTGGTTTTAACATAAACTTTCAAGTTTTCATGATTTGTACATCGGGTGCGGGGCTCATGCACACCAATTTTTACGCACTATTTATTTGTCGAGCGATACTAATTTCGTGAAAGAATAAAAAAATATAAAAAAATAAAACCAATGTATTTGTTTTATATAACGGGACCCCAAGATGCAGCAATAGGGAATGCAGTCAGCGACTCATAGCTTGACTGCCTGCGTCAGGACCAGCGAACCAGTGCTGGTCAAGACCGTGCTCCACCTCCACGTGGTGGTCCTGGAAACAGTCTGCAGCAGTGCAGGCTGGCTGAGCGAGCATGGATCGAAATGGGAAGGCAAACCCGGTCCTTAAAAAATGCCGTGCAGAAGTCGGATGTGTCGACCGAAAGGTGCAGATATCACAGCTTAGGCGCAAACAGACACAACGCAACCACCGTCCTTTTCAGGACGAAGAAGAAGAAGAAGAAGTTTTATATAACACCCACGCCGCGCAAGTTGCACACCGTGCGTTGCGCACTTTTTTTTCTGACGCGAGTTACTATTTTGAGTGTGACCGACCGACGTAACATACATCGGTAATTATGTTACTTGGGATTATACTGTACGGAGGGTCTGATGATCTAGTTTTTCATTACAATATACTTTATTTCTTAACTGTGATAAGATATTGTTAATGTGTGCTGTTATACTGCTTTATAATGTTGCACTGCCCTTATTTTAATACTTATAATATGCTGGAGAATGTTTGAATAACAGTAATAAAAGATGACCGAGAAGAAGGACTGAATGCAAGATGGGACTGTGCGCCCGATATTCAATCTTTGGAAAATTAATTTCCTTCGTATCTGTCCGTCTATCTATCTACCTAGTCTGTCGGATTCTTCTCTTTGAGTCAGGGAAGGCAGATACAGTGAGGAAGGGAAATGGTTACCACACCACATTAAGCCGGACCTAGTATTGTGAAGGCTTTAACAATTCATTTCCTACGGCAGTATCTGCTATGGGACTCAAAGCTGCTCACGTCTGGTCAAATCTTTCGCACACACTGGATAGCATGCCGAGCCCCTAGTGATTCAATAGCAGACTGTTCGAATATTTCACCAGTTCTTATAACATGCCACCCTAATCTGATTATATATGAAATCATTGTCTAATTTACTGTATGAAAGGGTTTGAAATTTTGTCTGTTTCTTTGTTAGTTTTTACCCACATTACTTTCTGTAATTTAAAAAAAAAAAAATTAAAAAAAAAAAAATACTTAAATTCGATTATGATCGGATATTGCAAATGTATACTGCTATATTACTTTTATAATGAAACATGCCTAAATAATGCTTAAAGTAAATGTGAGGATGAAAGGATACATTATTCAAGGTGAGACAGAATGTCAGACGGGCCTGCGTGCCCAACTCTTAACCTTTTGAAAATTAAGTTCGTTCGTTCGTTCTATCTGTTTTATTCATGTCTTCAGTAACAGGCTAGTCATTCGATCCAAATCCTATTTCTTGTATAAAGGCACTTAAAAATGTTGTGTTAAGGACTAAGGTCAGGTTTCCTCATTTAAGGGACCTAACGGCGGTTATCAAAGTATTGACAACAGACAAAGTAAAGACCAAATCAGAAATTGAAATTGATAACGAAGAACTGGAAAGTATTAATGAATTCGAATACTTAGGATCAATCATCAACAGCTCTGGCGACTGTGCAGTAGAAATTAAAAGAAGACTTGCAATTGCTTGACATAAACTAATACAGATGAAAAACCTATGGCAAGGCACAAGCAAAGAAACAAAGTTACAACTGATCAGAGCATGTATATTCCCAGTAGCAACATACGGCTGCGAGACTTGGACACTCAATAAAACAGTTGCAAAAAAGATTACATCATTCGAAATGAAATGCTACAGAAGGATGTTGAGAATACCATGGACAGAAAAAAAAGACCAACAGAGAAGTACTGCACTCACTAAACGTACAGGAACATTGGCTCCTAAATACCATCGCAATAAGGAAGCTGAAATTTTTCGGTCATATAAAAAGACATAATAGTCTGGAAAAAAAAGTGATGGAAGGCATGGTCCCTGGAAAAAGGGGAAGGGGTCGACCTAGGCGACGGTGGACCCAGGACATCACAGAGAGTCTGAACTTGTCTTTGGCTGATGCAGGTCGACTTGCCCAGAATCGTGATGCGTTCAGAGCAGCTGTAATGGAGACAACGTTCTGGAAAGAATACGTCACATGATGAACGGCGGTTCAAAGAGTAATAGACGCCCGCTGCCGGGTGTCAAACGATAGCGATATGAGCTCCATGTACAACAGCTTGAACTATTTACCCAAGTGCCCATTCTCATGCCGGCCAAGAAATGGTCTTGGGGGCGCGTTCCTATAGTCAGTTATGACTGAAAGGAATACTACTACTAATATTAGATGGTCGTTAATCGACTGAGAATAATTTATCTTTCTTGGCGTGGGGAAGGTCTCCCTGATTTTAACTACATGCAAGGAAATGTAAGAATTAAGAAATCGTTAGAAGAGACGCATGCTTTCTAGGATAGAAGAAATAGCTCCACGAATTAGCAACATTTAAATATGTGAGCCTGGAGTATAACTTCAGCTTAAAGCTGCGGGAAGGAGCTTTACTTTAAGCTGGGAGCTGCGGGAAAGAGTCCTGAGAGGTAATCAAAATCTCAGTATTGGCTTAACTAGCTATCGATAATATCAAGGAATTTAGTTACTTCATGTCAAGTGTAAATTGCTTAATACTGTGCTTTAATTTCTATACATGACATTGATAGTTATTTTGCATTTATGTATTATGCATGATATCAATTATACATTACAATAATGACATATGGATGCACCGCTTACATACGGTGAAGGAAACAAGCTGTTAAATGACACAGCGAATGAAATAACACTTCTTCAGTGCAGTCACCCACGGACACACAAGGCCAGACGTGCATGCTTAACAATGGCGACCAGACTTAAGTGACCTGTTGTAAGACTATCGCTTGATATGAAAGGTGTATATAAACAGACTGCTAAGGAAAAGAGAAAATAAGTTTCAGGCAAATATTAATAAGCATCATTTTGAGACAAACTGTCCAGAATGGCTGTAGTTAACAGTAGTAGTAATAGTAGTTTCCCCTTCAGTCATAACTGACTATGGGAATGTGCCCGTCAGGTGATAGCCCTCAGCTGCTTTTTTTCATGGCGTTCCTTTCGACGTGTTTGCTTCTCTTATGTTTGTTGCGATGTGTATAAGCAAAAAACAAACAAACAAAACAAAACAAAATCATCATGTAGATAATTCTTGCCTAAAGTGACGCCCTAGAGAAGTCCAACTGGCTACAGATAAGTTAATATAGACACCAGGCCAAATTCAGAGTTCATTCTCAAAGAAATAGCCATAACAATTAACTCGCCGTCGGTGATAACAATCACCTAATTCTGAACCTTACAACACTGACAGTAGTCATAGTTCTTCAATAAATAAGGTCAGAGGTTGTACTTTCTTTTGGTAATTTTTCCCTTTACATGATAACACTGATTTGATTTTCTTCCGTAATTAAAATATTATGTACAGATAACTCACAACCAACCTGAGTTCGACTTTGTACATTACATATTGTGTTCAGAAAAGAAAACACACTCACCCTCCGTGTATTACTTGCTGACTACTACTTGTAGTATTCTAGAAAGATTGGGTAAGAAACATCTATGTGCAACAGACACACTTTCTTTCCTTTCTCTAAAATAACTTGCCACAAACATAAATATATAAAATAGACGAATATTAATTGTAATTCTTATCAAAAATGTATCAGGCCAATAATAAATATAAATTATTTATCTTGTACTATTCTTCTTTTTCTTGTTTATTTTGTCCGGTATTTTGACGCCCTATTATTGGTTACTTTCAGTCACGATGGTGTACGGTCGCACACTTTTGCAACCCCGATAGCTACGCCACTGTTTATTATATTATTTTTTATTTTCCAGAATGGCAGACAAAAGAAAAAAAAAAAAACGACTGTCTGGATTGCAGTTTTGGAAACGCTAGGCGGAAAGAGAGAAGGAAGAAGGGGAAGTAACAGGGCATGAAAGTTTGAATATTGAGAATATTCACCATAAGGAAGATAGTAAAGAAGTTAATATAGCAGCTATAGGCCTAAATCAAGATCTTACGGTTCATAACTCTCATGTTGAGTCAGTTAAAAAATCACAAATACAGCAACTGAAACGTTTCAACAAAATGAGGATATCATTTATACTACCCCGCTACATGGTCAAGGACAATTACAAATGCATCACTCAGACTCATATGCCTTATCATCAAACACGTGCCAGAGCCGGTGCTGAATTTTGATTTTCCAAAAAACAAAGAAAAACGAGACTTTAACCCTATTTTTTATAACAGAAATCTTGCTAATGGTGAATTTGTCAGTAGATGATGGTTACAATATTCAATGTCTACAGATTCTATCTTTTGTTTCTGTTGTAAGTTTTACTAATGCTACTTCCAGCAAAGTCACTACATTAACTGACAAGGGCAGTAAGGATTGGCACAACATGACAGCACTGTTAGCGTGGCATGATAAAACATCTAATCACATCGATAACTACTACAAACGCCAGGAACTGAAACTCAGGATGAAAGAAGGTCAAACAATAGACCAAGAGAATCAAGCACTTATTGAAAAGGAAGAGAAATATTGGCACAGAGTTTTAGAAAGATTGATCGCTTTAATAACAGTCCTAGCACTGCAGAATCTTGGCTTACATGGATCCAATGATAATTTGCATGCTCAACAAAATGGAAATTTTCTTAAATCTATTAAATTATTAGCCCTATTTGACTCAGTGATGGACGAACTTGTAGGCAGAATAAAAGATGAAAATTTGCACGTGCATTATCTTGAAAAAAAAAATACATTCAGAATGAACTAATTCAGGTATTAGCAAATGCAATCAAGGCTAAGATTATACAATCTGTTATAAACGCAAAATACATCTCTTTAATCGTTGACAGCACTCCTGATGTAAGCCACACTGAGTAAATGACAATTATATTAAGTTTCATAGACTTCAAGTCTTCAACTTCTCATCCCAGAAATGTGAACATGAGGAAACATTTTCTTGCATTCATTCCTAGATGAATCAACAGGCGCTTATTTAACAGACAAAATACTCACACAGCTTGAAGACTTAAATTAAGTTTAGATGACATGCGAGGGAAAGGTTACGATAATGGAAGCAGCATGAAAGGCAAGCATACGGGAATACAGAGACGAATTTTAGATCTGAACCCAAGAGCATTTTTCGTTCACTGCAATGGGACTTAAGACGCGTCAAAAGTGGAATGCAGTCAGCGACCCATAGCTGACTGCTTGCGTCAGGGTCAGCGAACCAGAGCTGACCAAGACCCTACTCCACCTCCAAGTGGTCGTTCTGGAAACATGCCGCATCACTGCAGTCTGGCTGAGAGAGTAGGGATCGAAGTGGGAAGGCAATCCCGGTTTTAAAAAATGCCATGCTGAAGTCGGATGTGTCGGGCCGAAAGGCGCAAATATCGCAGCTTTGCTGTAAACGGCGACACAACGCAACCAACGTCCTTTTCATGACGAACGCAGAAGAAGAAGAAGAAGTTCCCTGCAATGCTCATTCATTAAATCTAGTTGTAAATGATGCAACGCCGGTGTTGCATAGCGGCTGCAGTATTTTTTGACTAAGTACAAAAGTTGTATGTTTTCTGTTCAAGTTCGATGCGCTGTTGGAGTGTGCTCATAAAACATATTGGAACTCTTACACTTAAACCACTTAGTGATACTAGATGGGAGAGTCGAGTGGAGGCATTGCGACCCTTTCGATCCCAACTTGGACAGGTATCCGACGCATTAGATGAAAATAAAGGTGTTTCTCTCACTGGACCTTTGGGAACCGCAAATCCATGTGAGGCAAAGGGTCTTGCAGAGGCCATTTCCAAGTTTAAATTTGTTGTCGCCCTTGTTACTTGGCACGCTAATAATAATAATAATAATAATAATAATAATGGCCCCTTCAGTCATAACTGACTATGGGAATGCGCCCCTTAGGTGACATCCCTCAGCTACTTATTTTCCTGGTGTTCCATTCGACGTTTTCTCCTCTCTTCTGCTTGCATTGAGAGCTTCTTTTCGCCAAACCTGAGGTGGCGCCGTAGATAACATCGCCACTTGGTGCGATCGGCAGCTTCATCCTCCAGGGTTGCTGGATTTATGTCCAGTGCCCTCATGCACACATCTTTGAATCTCAGCTGCGGTCGCCCAACTGTTCTTTTGTCATTTTCCTACATTAAATTGTCTATAATTTTGCATTGTTGCATATCTCTTGAGTTTCATTTTTACTTTGGCTATCAGAAGGTGGTGATTTGATGCCACATCTGCTCCTCTATATACCTTTACATCCTGCAATGATGATCCAAACTTCTTGTTTATGCATATATGATCAATCTGATTTTCTGTTCTATGGTCTGGTGATATCTATGTTGCCTTGTGTATTCTCTTATGTGGAAACATTCTTCCTCCTATAGCCAGTTGATTTGAAGCACATAAGTTTGAGAATAGTTCCCCATTTTCATTCATTATTCCTAGTCCATGTTTTCCCATGACTTCTTCAAAGCCGGTGTTGACTGTCGTGAAATATTCTAATCCACATATATAAATTATCAGGTAAATATAAAGCCTAACAAATAAATTCTAATAAAGAAAAGAGCAATGGTAAAATAACAGTGCTGTCACAAAGAATGTACTCGAAATCCCCTTTATTTTATGCTTCGTCTGCAAATTGTAACGTTTCCACGTTAAATATAAGCCACTGCATAAATACAAGCGTTTCTACAACACATTAAAACGGGTATTGCATTTCTAAGAAAAACATTGAGAGGCACAATGCGTAATGACCTAAATTAATCCTAACATTAATTATATTACGTTACCAAAACGAACGAACAGATGGACTCAAATAGAAAGAGAGAGGGAGGGCTGAAAATCAGGAACGCATGCAACACGCGTCGCGCGATACACAATTACTACTATCACGCGTGTAAGGCCACATGCACTAACTTTTTTTTTCAGACGGACAGTGATAAATTCACTACCCTTCCCAGAGTTAGGTTTTTAAATCCTGAAAAACTCTTATTAGAAAAGATGACAATAGATGGGTTTACGTTTGAAAACATTACAGTACCCAGACAGCACATCTTCGAAACAGGAGGTAGCAGAAATTGCATATTTTGAACGCAGCCACTTAGCTCTTTTGCATTTGTATATTTGGGTTCCTTAGGGCTTGCTGACAAAGAATATGTAAAACGTTACGCAAATAGTCTAGGAATTAACAAGTTATAACCAAAATAAAATAGTGGGGATGCCTGACAGCATGAAATCATTTCTGCTCATAAAATTTTTTTATAACGTGTTTGAAAAAACCTTGCGTACGGAAATAGCCTACCATGTAAACTCCAAATTGATTGGAGCGCAACAAATATAAGACTAAACACGATTGGTCGGACTATAAATACTATCTTTGGTTGTTAGGGGAGACGTAGGAAGGTAACATTTTTTCAAACACTTGTCGAAACGTGGCTCCATTGGCCAGACTCGCTGATATAATCACTTAGGAGCGTTAGTTCGAGACCACTAGTTCAAATAAGCTTGATAAAGCAACAGTGCGTTGAAGCCAGCTCATATTTTTGCTAAAATAAAAGCCTGGAACATAAGCAGATGGGAATTTGTGCCAGAATTCATTGCTAGTCAACGTATCTGTGTTTATTCCATGAATTGTGGGACCGTGGTCTTGATGGTATTGAGCAGCACCTGGTCAGAGCTTTGCTGAATCCAGAGTCGGACAGCATACTCCTTGGTCCATTTAGCTATCAGTGAGGTGTCTCCAGAGCACAGGGGCGAAATCGAGCAGAGGAGTCTTTTCCTGCCGCCATCACGCAAGATAAGCTGATGTGGCCAGCTGAGCTCAAAATTATGTACCCCCATCTTAAAATAACATTGTAACATAAACTTAAGAGGGGAAGTAAATTGTTTTAATATCAGGAACTGAGAACATCTCCAATACTAGTTCCAATAAAGACAAACTATTGAAGTCATGATGACAAATACCAACAGAGCTTGAACAAAACAAAACCAGTATTACCTCATATTACTACTACACAACTGACACACATAGGATCCTTTTAATAATATATGTCACTACAATATTCATATTGATAAATTCTGTACATATAACTTGTAATTAAAATTGATTGTGATTCCTGGTTCCCTTTGTATTTGAATCAGGACACATATTCATTCATGACAACAATGAATACATATTGTTATTTGAAAAGTTATCAGTGACTCCTTTAAGATATCCTTGTAGAGTGTTTTATGTATGTGAGTGTCACAGTGTTGTCACGTGTAGTGGAATAAATTAAATTGTTTATCTGTTTGTTGTTGTTTTGACGTACACTTCATCATACACATACCCTAGACATATAACGTAGTCATCACACTATTCCAGAATAATTCTGACTGAGGTATACATATGTGGCAGCAAGTAAGGTTATATATAATACACTACTCTTATTAGATATATATACCTTCACAGCTGATCTCAGTCAGTACACTAAGTCCCCTATAAATATTTATAACATCCCACTTCACCACATATATTGGGGTCTCGCTCTTGGGATTCTGAATCTTTCCCTATTAAAAATATTGGGGGTAATTCACTTCAGGGAATATAAGAATTAAAAGGTATCCTTGGGTGGAATTAAATAAGGTTGAGCTCACGGTGCCTGTGTTGTCCATTAGATATATATTTAGAGATTGAATTGTTGGTTAGACATTGTATAAATTTACCTGATAGACAATGGCGGACCTGGCCAAATTTCGATCTGCTGCTGTTCAGACTGCAAAAGAGTTAGGATTAGATGGGCAAGTTATGGTTGCCTATGTTACTACGGAATGTGACAAATTTATTGAACGCGAAGAAAGAAGGTTTGAAGCCGAAAGAAAGTTAGAGGCTGAAAGGGAAATTAAGAAGTTACAATTTGAGGCTGAGGCTGAGACTAAGAGGTTGCAGATTGAGGCTGAGGCTAAGAAATTGGAAGCAGAAGAAAGAAGATTGACTGCAGAAAGGGAAGCAGAAGAAAGAAGATTGACTGCAGAAAGGGAAGAGAAGAAATTAGCTGCAGAAAGGGAAGAGAAGAAATTAGCTGCAGAAAGGGAAGAGAAGAAATTAGCTGCAGAAAGGGAAGAGAAGAAATTAGCTGCAGAAAGGGAAGCAGAAGAAAGAAGATTGATTGCAGAAAGGGAAGCAGAAGATAAAAGATTACAAAGGGAACATGAGTTACGACTAAGGGAGTTTGAGTTTCAAGGCCATGCTCCTGAAAATGGTGCCAGTCCCTTTGCCTCTGATGCCACTGCTAGCCAAGGAGCCTCAACCTCAGCTATGAATTTTCATTTAGATCATTTTGTTGAGAAAGACGATGATATAGAGAGCTACCTAAATAGGTATGAACTATTAGCTACCACGTATGGGTTAGAGAGAGAAAGGTGGAGCTTAAAGTTATCTCAGGGACTTCGTGGGGCAGCTTATGAAGTTTTTGCAAAAATGAGCAGAGGTGATCAGGAAAATTATGACATGCTAAAGCAGGCTCTTTTGTTAAGGTATGAAAAGAATGCAGAATTTTATAGGAAAAAAATTTAGGAATGCTAAACTACTGTCAGGTGAAACCTATCACCAGTTCTCTGCACGAATAGAGACATACTTGGAGAAATGGACTTCTCTGGGGAAAACCCAAGATCTTAAGGAAATGGTCCTTATAGAGCAATTAAGAGAATCCATGGCTCCAGACCTGAGAAAGTTTCTCATGGAACAAGGTGCAGAGAGGCTGGGTGAGTTGCTAAATGTTGCTGAAAGGTATCAAGCAGCTCAAGCAGAGGTAACAGGTAATAAAAAGAAACAAGGGGATAACTTTAGGGCACCACAGAACTTTAATAAATTTGATCCTAGGGATCAAAACAAAGGTAAGCACCAATTTGATAGGCCACGGTATGAAAATAAAAATAAATTCCCACAATTCGATGAAAGGAAATATGATGAAAGAAAATCTTTCAACCAAGGAAAAAGGTGGTGTAAAAATTGTCAGATGGACAATCATGACACTGACCGTTGCAGAAGGAAACCTGTGTATATGGCAACCCTTCAGGTCAGGTCGACCTCAAGACAGGAGGAGGATATTATGTTGGATACCACTCCAGAAGAGATGAGGAAGGCACAGGCTGGGGATAAAACACTCAAGCCTTGTTTCAGAAAATGGTCAACTTGTCATACAGCTCCAGGCAAGGGAGATTTTTACATGAAAAACAAGTTGATGTATAGGAAGACTGGAGCTAGATCCAAAGGTCAGGGACAGCTGGTACTTCCTAAAAGATATAGGGCAGACTTAATAAGGAGCCTACATGTGAAACCAGATGGGGACCATGAGAAGATAGGTACCATCATTCAAAAGGTGGCTCACAATTATTATTGGCCCAAAGCCAGATGGGACATTGAGAATTTTGTAGAAAGGTGTAGCATAGCACATGAGGGAACACCCACAAGTGGGAACATTGATCAGGACCTGGACACGCCACAGGGAAAAATTAGGCCTGATAATAAAAAGAAAAATAGATTTGATAAAGTGGACCAAATGGAATGGGAAGCCCCTTTTCACGGACAAGCTTCACTTAACTGTTTTACAATGGCCACTATGCGGAGAGTGCAAAAAGATGTCTTACCCCAGGATAAGCCGACAAACCCTCAATCGGACTTAAACAAACTGGAGGAAGAGGATGTAGAGAGGAAATCTCTCATCAAGAATTTTAAGTGGGGAGAAAGCCCCAGGAAAAGAATTGGTAGCGGTCGTTTTGTGAATGATAATTCTGGGAGGAAAAATCATCACTATAAAGCTTCGAGTGGAAGAGACCATACCGGTGCATGGACAAATAGGTCCACACAATTAAAGGTCCATATGTAGCTTTGTTAAGAACGTGGACTGATGAAAAGGCAGAGGAAAACATTACATCTTCATACCAATATGTGAATGAGCTGACCACTCGTTTAAAAAACTGGCTGGAAACTTGCCAATGAAAATTTGAAACAAGCCAGGAAGAAACATGCTGCCTATTATAACAGGAAGGCGAAAGACAGAAATTTGGCTGTGGGAGAGAAAGTACTGCTTCTTTTGCCCGGGAGTCAGAATAAGTTACAAATTGGATGGCAGGGTCCATATACAGTTTTAGAGAAGGTGTCTAGAACAAATTATAAGATAGATAAGAAGGGGAAAGAAAAAATCTATCATGTGAATCTCCTGAAGAAATATTTGGAAAGAGAACATCAGGAAGAGACACACTTGTTGACCTTGTCCATCGCCATGGAGATGAAAAAGGAACCACTTTCATCATTTGAATATCCATTACACCCCTGTGAGACAGCAGCACAGGTGAAAATCAGTACACATTTAACGAAAACTCAGAAAGAGAGAGTGCAACAGGTTCTAAATAATCATGCAGAGGTGTTAACAGACCGACCAGGGCATACAAACCTATTGGAATATGATATGAAACTGATAGACCCCACACCTGTCTGTATGAAACCATATTCGATTCCGTTTGCTAAGGAGAAAGCTTTGAAGGAAGAGATAGACTATCTGTTGAAGGAAGGAATTATTTCGCACAGTGAATCTTCGTATAGTTCCGGTGTTGTACTCTTAAGGAAGCCCTCTGGAGAACATAGACACTGTATAGATTACAGGAGACTGAATGCTATTACAGAAGGACAGGTGGATCCATTGCCGGATACAAATCAGCTGTTTGCCAGACTAAATAAAGCTAAATATTTCTCAAGGGTGGATCTGAGTAAAGGATAATATCAGATTCCAGTAAAACCTGAGATCAGACAAAATTGTTGGATGTAAACATTTCGGAGGAACTTAATGAATCCCTGAGTTGCCTCTTTGATTGAGGATATTCCGAATGTTTCATACAGGATAATAAGAAGATTATGGGATCCACTACGAAAACTCTGCTATTACCAGGTATATTGTAACTGTCTTTTTTTTCTTGTTGAGGTGATCACTGGCCCAAGACAGTATACATGTTGTAGATGTGTAGTGCGAGCGTATGATGAATTGAGTGTGGGTGCGAATGAAGACGCGAATGTGTTTAGGCT
The DNA here is from genome assembly GCA_024509875.1 of Oreohelix idahoensis. Taxonomy (NCBI): domain Eukaryota; kingdom Metazoa; phylum Mollusca; class Gastropoda; order Stylommatophora; family Oreohelicidae; genus Oreohelix; species Oreohelix idahoensis. The sequence goes on from JAMPIV010015212.1 coordinate 225,512, forward strand.
CGTATAGATGTAGATCCTGCAACCCATACTCTCACATGCAGTAATCAAGGATGCTTTGACACTGCAGGCATGTTTCAAGACATTTATTGACGGGAACACACATAGTATCAACAGGAACAGTCAGTGTAACAAGGTCATGCTGACCTGACATCGATAGGTATACATTTGGCATTCAAAAAGGTAAACATCAGAATAGACGTGCATGGTCAATAGCAAAGTTCTTCAATAATGACAGTTCATAGCGTCGCCCTTGGCGTCTCTGACTAAACGCGTCAGATGCCTTAGTTACTATGACACATAGGTGCAACTTGGCACTCCCCGCCAATTGCACATATCAGGCTGTAGTATAATAGCCGAAAGCACAGGCCTCGTTCTGACGTCGGCCGTGTACTTCTGTTAAATAGGTTATCATCAACCCTGCAGTAATACTTATTGTAGATAGAAGATCCGCCAATCTGCGGCTCCCACAATATATCTTCGTCACTGGATTTCTGGACAATATAAGACTAACAGTCTTGGATGGCTACCTCGAGCACAAATATATAAGTTCTGAAATGGCGGATCAGTGAGCTGCTGTTCACCCTAGGTAATCCTTTACATGTTCTGCCACCGAAAAGCGTAATAATGCATAAAGGTCGGTATTACCTGGCAAATGAATCCTCAGAACATCACAAGGAATTCTGTCGTCATCTCGACGCACAGAGATTCACTGGGGAAAACTGCCATAGCAGTTACTTCGAAGATTCTCCCCGAAAAACAATGGACTCTTGGTCCCTTCAGAAAAAACAGGACCTCCCGGCTTCCCGGAAGTATATCTCACTCCCGCTTAAAAAACCTTCCCATAGGCCTACGCCGAACTGTCAACCTCTGACCCTAAAGGTCAAACACAATGAATGAATAAACAAGGGAAGACAACCCCTAATCAACCTGACATCGCAGGTAAAGACACAATTATACTTATGATACAAACATAAGCAAATAACTTGACAGATGACTCCGTCGAAAATGACAGCAACATTACTACCCCCCCCCTGTAAAAAAAAAAATGCAATTTTTTTTTTTAATATGTTCATGAGCAAGATAGCACCAGTATCACTTCTGTGCTCATGCAAACAATGAACCTAATATCAGGTACAATAGAAGAGGGTACAAATCATCTCCCAACATAGGAGAAAATATTTCCTTTAAGCCAAACAAACTAAGGGATACCATTCAAGAAACCTAAGTTGCTGGCAATACCAATCATATATCAAACATTACTAAATAATATAACCATAGCAATATACAAATGTCAATGCTATTTTAGCAACATATCACTGATGGATGGACAAAATGAAATTTGTTAAATTATCTAAACATCATCCAAATACATTTGTATTACAACATATTATGATATTAAGGACAGACCTAAGTCTGAAAATATATCAGGAAAAACTAGGACACAAGATTTAACTGGAATCATGTGGGCATCTAGACAATATGTCCGCCATCACATTATCCGAACCACGGATAGCTCGCACCGTGAAATGGAAAGGCTGAAGAGCAATAGCATGACGAGTAGATCTCGAGCTCTTCAAATCCTTACTTTGCATAGCCGTAAGAGCTTTTTGGTCGGTTTCCATAAAGAAATGCGCGCCCAGAAGGAACCTTTGTAGCTTAAGAATGGACCAAACCATAGCCAACAATTCACGGTCCAAAACCGAGTAATTCCTTTCTGCCGCATTCAGCTTCCTAGAAATATACATTACAGGATGCAGAGTTCCTGAATATTCCTGCATTAGTGCCGCTCCAATCCCAGTGGAAGAGGCATCACTACGAAGGACAAAAGTCTTATCAATCGTCGGTAGTCTTAAGATAGGATGAGATGAGAACAAATTCTTAACCTGATCCAATGAAGATTGGCATTCTTGGGACCAACGCACCATATTAGGAGAACCTTTTTTCAATAACGTTGAAAGTGGTGCCATAATGGAGGACAGATTCTCAATGAATCTTCCATAGAATTGTATCAATCCCAAGAGACTACGCACTTGCTTTTTTGTCTTCGGAACCGAGATATTTAATATCTTTGAAATGTTTTGGTCCTCTGTCTTCAACAGACCATGACCAACTCGATGACCTAGGAAGGAAATTTCACTAAACCCAACAAAAGCTTTAGAGGGTTTAGCAGTCAAACTATGCTCACGTAGAGTAGATAGCAATTCCTTTAGACCCACATAGTGTTCTTCCCAAGTATCGCTGAAAAGACAGATGTCGTCTAAATATGCAATGACATCTGCACGATCTGATAGAATTCGACGCATCATGCGCACGAAAGTCGCTGGGGCGTTCATAAGCCCGAAAGGCATAAAATTCCATTGAAACAGACCCCTAGGTGTCGAAAAAGCAGTGAGAGGTTTGGCGTGTTCCGTCATGGGACTTGCCAATAACCTTTCGACAAGTCTAGTTTAGTAAAGAATTTAGCTTTAGAAAGTCTAATAAGTAGATCATCTAATAACGGCATAGGTTCAGCATCGAACTTCGTAACTTGATTTAATTTGCGATAATCAACGCAAAGACGTATGTTATTGTCTTTCTTTCGAACAATAACTATCGACGAAGAATAAGCTGAAGTGGATGGTTCAATTATTTGTAGTTGAATCATTTCATCCAATTCTTTCTCGACTTGTGCTTGAAAATGAATAGGTATTGGGTATGGTCTTACTCTGATCGGATTACGATCAGTAAGTATGATGTCATGTTCTATGACATCTGTGTGTCCAGGAATGTCGGTAAGGACATCCTGATATGATTGTAACGTAGAGGATACTTGACGCTGTTCCTCAAAAGACAAGTTGGAAGAGACTGTAACGTCTCTCCACGATTCCGTTGAAGTAAGTGGAATCGCAGGAAGAGGTAAGTTCACGTCAGAAAAAATAGTTTCCTCATCCTGTATAACGGACAGGGATGAGATGTGACCATGTTGAACTGGAGAGTCGTCCGTCGCCTGGAAAATAGGCTGTAAATAGTCTGGACGTTCAATAAACTCTGTTAGCATATTTATATGGAAGGTTTTATGCCTTCCATCCACATCGACAATATAGTCGACATCAGAAATTTTCGAGACTATAGTGTATGGACCCTTCCAAGAAATGAGAAGTCTATTCTCTCTTGAGGGCAGTAAGACATATGCTTTGTCTCCAGGACAAAGTTGACGTAGGCGTCTTTTCTTATTAGCAAATCGCCTAGCTTTTTCTTTCGCAAATTCGGAAGATGAAGTTGCTAACCTGCATGATTCGATAATCTTTTCTCTAAGAGCTATAACATATTCATATGACGATTGTGTATCATCGTCAATATTATCGGAAGTTATCAAATCGTGTAACAAGGACATTGGCCCGCGCGGTTGCGCGCCAAAGACAAGTTCGAACGGAGAAAACCCTGTATGCTCGTTGGGAACCTCTCTATAGGCAAAGAGGACTGCAGGTAAAACCCTGTCCCAATCTTCAGGATGATCCTCCGTTATCTTGCCAAGTAAGTTCTTTAGTGTCCTGTTAAGACGTTCTACCAATCCATTGGACATTGGATGATAAATACTACTGAGAGACCTTTTAATGTCTAGCGTAGCCATTACCTGAGACATAACGTCCGAAATTAACTGAGTGCCGTGATCCGACAGTATTTCTCCGGGGAATCCCAGACGAGAAAATACGAGCCAAAGAGCATCAGCGATATCGACAGTTGATATGCTCTTCAGAGGAATAGCCTCTGGCCAACGCGTGCACATGTCCACGCAAGTGAGGATAAATTGGTGTCCTCTGGCTGACTTAATTTTGAACGGACCAATGATGTCTATAGCCATTTCTGAAACGGCCGAATCGGAATATCTGCAGCCTGAATAGGAGCAGCATGTCTCGGACCCCTAGACTTGACCTCTTGACAAATTTTGCAAGATCGGCAATAAATTCGGATGTCTTTATTCACGAATGGCCAAAAGAATGACGCAAGGACTCTAGTTTTAGTTCTGGAAAAACCCATGTGTCCAGCACACTGAGAATCGTGTGCATGCCGAAGAATTAAGGCTCTCATACACTTAGGCACAAGAATTTGCGAATGCATAGACTTGTCCGAGTGTTGTACCATTCGTACCAATATACCATTCTTCATAGTAATATACGATTTGTGATTCGTATTTTGATTGGGATCCCCTTTCTTTGCAAGAAGGAAGTATTTCTTCAAAGAAGGATCCTCTTCTTGACGTTTAACAAACGAGTCATGGGAAATCACCAAGTGCTCGTCTTGGCTATCAACTTCATTACTATTATCAGATGAAGTTGGGGGATTAAGAGCTTGAGCTCTTGTCATCACTGCATTGACCGTTTGAATGTTTTCTTCTTCCCAACTAGAAATTTGTTGCGGGGTGCATTCCTTAACCCCATGAATACGACCGATTATAAGATCCGCAATAGGATTAGGAAGAAGACATGCATGGACATCTCCTGTGAAGAAAGGAGTGTCAATCCTAATAATAGCAGTAGGATAGCTTTCCATAGTACCACCAAATGTAACACATTTGATTGTTTTTCCAGTGGCACAGCAAGGATCTATCAGAGACTCCTTAACCCCGACGGTAGTACATCCCGAATCGAAAAGTACTGAGACTAGCCTATCATTTATTAGACCTTTATCTAAGATGAGAGATCCTCTCCCATCATGCGCAACTGTAGCAGGTAGAGCAGGAAGAGGGTGACCACAACTTAGCGTAGATACAGTTGATGAATCAAACAATGTTAAGCATTGGGGGCATTCAGTTGCTCTCCCAAAATCGAAAGCACAACCAGTGATAGCCCTAGAGTTACCACTATCATTTACTGTATTACAGGCTCCATCAAACTCTTGTTGTGCAGAGTTTGCCTGTTGGTAAGGTCTTTTCTTGTTAAACCTAGGTCTACCTCGATTATCCTTTCCCCTGCAATTATTTCGACTATCATTTCCCCTGTAATTATTTCGACTATCATTTCCCCTGTAATTGTTATCATATTGCCTATTGTAATCATCATTCCGGTTTGAATCCCGGTTTCTAAATTCACCATCGTCATAATCTTGACGTCGAGAATGATTACCTCGAAAATTTGAATAGTTATTATTTGGATAGCCTTTGCGAAAGTGTCTCAAATTATTACCACTAAAATTACGAGAACTACCATCTTGTCTCCACTGCATAGACGAAGAACCATCATGTGTTGGATTACTCCGCTTCTGAGTGTAATTTTGATTACTTCCCCTATTCCAATTTTGTTGAGCACCCTGAAATTTTTTTTTGAAATTAGGGCCATATGGTGTTGCCGAAGCAGCTGGCAACCCTTCTTTCACTTTAGAATTGCTAACTGTAGCATGGGGATGTGCTGTGGCATACTGACAACAGTATTCCTCCATTTCTTTTAAGTTTTTAGGCTTACGCTCATGAAGGAATGCAAGAAAAGAATCATTAACAGATGACAAAACCTTATCTCGCAATAATAAGTCCATTAGACCTTCATATGTTTTCTCAATCTGAGACAACTCAACCCATCGTGTAAATGTACGACGTATCTTTGTAACAAAATCAGAGAAATCTACTCCATTTTCTGGCAACATTGTCCTAAAACGAAGACGATAGTCTTCTTGTTTTAGTTGATATTTTTTTAGTAATGCTGCCCTGACAACATCATAATTAGTCCTCTCATGTTCGTCTATTGTCATAAGAGTAGTCACTGTGTCACCTGTAAAAAATGGCATCAGTTGTTCAACATATTTTTCCTTTTTTATGTTATGCGTATCGCACAAAAATTGGAATCTATCTAGATAATCTGCTACGTCATCCTTTAAAGGATTGAAATGAGGCAATTTAATCCTACTAACAAACTCCCTTGTCGTACTCGAAGTTGTTTGCTGAGCACCCGTACTCGCCAATTTCAATTTCTCTAACTCCAAAGTTGCGAGTTTTTCATCAAGTTCCATCTTCTGTTTTCTTTCCTCATGTTCCATTTTTCTAATTTCAGCCTCAGCTTGAGCTTTCCTCTCCTCTGCAGCAGCTTGAGCTTTCCTCTCCTCTGCAGCAGCTTGAGCTTTCCTCTCCTCTGCAGCAGCTTGAGCTTTCCTCTCCTCTGTAGCAGCTTCTTTGTCTAATCTCCTTTGTTCAGATTCTTTGTCTAATCTCTTTTGTTCAGCTTCAAATCTCCTTTCCTCCACCTGCATCTGCAATTTCTTTTGTTCAGCAGCAATATCAGCTTCTCTGTCTAGCCTTTTTTGTTCAGCAGCTGCTTCTCTTTCTAATCTCTTCTCTTCAGCCATAGTTTTTTTTTTCCTCTGCAGCAGCCCTTCTCTCTTCAGCAGCTAATGCTTTGTCATACTGAGCAACAGCCCACTGTTCTTCTAACTGTTGACCAGTCTTATCAAGGGCTCTCCCTTGTGTAATAAAGTAGTCCAATGTAGACATCTTGTCTACTGAGATCAGTAACTTGCAGAAGCAAATATATTAAATTATCCCACTTTAATGGGAGACAAGTCTGAAATGATAGACTTGTATACTCACTTCACTTTATTTACTGTCTTAGTCTTAGACAAAGACTTTGTATGTTCCTCTTGTTTATAATGTACCCAAAAAATCACCTGAGTACCTGTGGAAAAAAAAATTCCCTTATATCCCACTCACTATGGGCACAAGTCTTTTTTATAAAGAACTTGAATATGTATTTCACCTTGTCTCAATCTTTGTAGATAACAAGTCTTTTATCAAAGAACTTGTATAAATATCTTATATAATATTATTTAACAAACTCTATATGAAGAGTCTACCTTATCAATAATATCAAAACATGACCCAGTATATGTATGTAGACTGTGCATGACAGTAATGTAGTACAAAAAAAAAAAAATACAAAGACAAAGATACAAAACAATACAAATGGCAACACTGTTTTAACCAAAAATGTGTAGAGAAATACACAAGAAAGGAGAGACCTACAGAATACAAACAAAACAAATCGACAATCAAAACTGAAAAACAGACAAAATATTACAAAAACAACGTTAAGTACAATTACATCACAGCTAACATCAATAGCGACCAATTGTCACTAGCAAATTTCCAAATTAAGAAAATTTGCACCTACAGAACGCTTACAGTAAGCCTCGATCAAGTGGCATATTTACCGTAAGACCCACCAACCGAAAAACCCGCAGAAAAATACACAAAAACAGTAGAGGTGACATAAACATATAGCAATCAATTTCAATGTGTTGCAGAACAAGTTCAGTCACAGCTGAAACTAAAATAAATTTCTTGCTCCTTGCGAACACAGAAACGAAATGTCAAACGCGCACTGAACGTCAAATCCACTGTAACATAAAGTGGTATTCACGAACCAAAGTTACTATGACCTTCTCAAATTACGCCTTGCACATTGAATGTTTACAATTTCCACGTACTGTTTACAGACACTTGACCTCCAACAATGTAGCTTGAATGCTCTGACCTAGAAAAGTCTGTTGTTGAATGAAACGTGTAACAACCAGCAGTACTGTTTACAATAGGAACCCGCCTTCTATGCAGTTATGGTCCACGTAGCAAATGCCTAGTAGTTAACTTCAGTACATGTCTTTTTATGCTTTATGTAGCATTATAATATAAATGCTCGTACTGTTTATTTGGGTCAACCGTTGATGACCTATTTCTGTCCTGTTGTAGCCAAAACTTGCAAGTGTAGAATTAGCGCTGTGTGTTACGGCTGTCCCGTGTGTAGCTTAGACCCATAGATCAGAAGTGTAATGTGTACTTGTCCTTCTTGTAACTTTCTCGACAAAACTGGAGACATCATACATGTAACAGCCAACCAGGAATGTAAATTTCTGGATCCATAAATGTCAACAATAATGTCAAATGCTCGCTCTGTTCTTTTTAAACCCACAGATCTGGTCCATCAGAAATGTAAGTTTCTAGGCCACATTGGCGACAAGAAATGTATCATAAGAGCCCACGTAACTGGTCCACCAGAAATGTAACTGTCTTTTTTTTCTTGTTGAGGTGATCACTGGCCCAAGACAGTATACATGTTGTAGATGTGTAGTGCGAGCGTATGATGAATTGAGTGTGGGTGCGAATGAAGACGCGAATGTGTTTAGGCTCGTATAGATGTAGATCCTGCAACCCATACTCTCACATGCAGTAATCAAGGATGCTTTGACACTGCAGGCATGTTTCAAGACATTTATTGACGGGAACACACATAGTATCAACAGGAACAGTCAGTGTAACAAGGTCATGCTGACCTGACATCGATAGGTATACATTTGGCATTCAAAAAGGTAAACATCAGAATAGACGTGCATGGTCAATAGCAAAGTTCTTCAATAATGACAGTTCGTAGCGTCGCCCTTGGCGTCTCTGACTAAACGCGTCAGATGCCTTAGTTACTATGACACATAGGTGCAACTTGGCACTCCCCGCCAATTGCACATATCAGGCTGTAGTATAATAGCCGGAAGCACAGGCCTCGTTCTGACGTCGGCCGTGTACTTCTGTTAAATAGGTTATCATCAACCCTGCAGTAATACTTATTGTAGATAGAAGTTCCGCCAATCTGCGGCTCCCACAATATATCTTCGTCACTGGATTTCTGGACAATATAAGACTAACAGTCTTGGATGGCTACCTCGAGCACAAATATATAAGTTCTGAAATGGCGGATCAGTGAGCTGCTGTTCACCCTAGGTAATCCTTTACATGTTCTGCCACCGAAAAGCGTAATAATGCATAAAGGTCGTGACTCCGTCGAAAATGACAGCAACATATATGTTATCTCCTCATAACGTACATTTTGAGGGAAATCTAATGTTCTCTGGACATGTCATTGCGCGGACTCAGAGAAGAGAAATGGTGAATACGGGTTGCGAAGCAGCATTAAGACAAGCACTCACACTTGCGGCTGTTCAGTAACATAACCGAAATATATTATTGGTTGTAGAAGTCTGAGGCAGATTTCATGAGTAGTGCCTACTCTGAATGGACCCAACTACATAAAACCATGATAGTACCACAGCAGAGTAAAGTCAAGTTGACTTACATTTATCTATGTGTATATAGAATAAAGGACTGACATGGGATGTCTGTTTTAAGAGGGGAGGTGTCGTGAAATATTCTAATCCACATATATAAATTATCAGGTAAATATAAAGCCTAACAAATAAATTCTAATAAAGAAAAGAGCAATGGTAAAATAACAGTGCTGTCACAAAGAATGTACTCGAAATCCCCTTTATTTTATGCTTCGTCTGCAAATTGTAACGTTTCCACGTTAAATATAAGCCACTGCATAAATACAAGCGTTTCTACAACACATTAAAACGGGTATTGCATTTCTAAGAAAAACATTGAGAGGCACAATGCGTAATGACCTAAATTAATCCTAACATTAATTATATTACGTTACCAAAACGAACGAACAGATGGACTCAAATAGAAAGAGAGAGGGAGGGCTGAAAATCAGGAACGCATGCAACACGCGTCGCGCGATACACAATTACTACTATCACGCGTGTAAGGCCACATGCACTAACTTTTTTTTCAGACGGACAGTGATAAATTCACTACCCTTCCCAGAGTTAGGTTTTTAAATCCTGAAAAACTCTTATTAGAAAAGATGACAATAGATGGGTTTACGTTTGAAAACATTACAGTACCCAGACAGCACATCTTCGAAACAGGAGGTAGCAGAAATTGCATATTTTGAACGCAGCCACTTAGCTCTTTTGCATTTGTATATTTGGGTTCCTTAGGGCTTGCTGACAAAGAATATGTAAAACGTTACGCAAATAGTCTAGGAATTAACAAGTTATAACCAAAATAAAATAGTGGGGATGCCTGACAGCATGAAATCATTTCTGCTCATAAAATTTTTTTATAACGTGTTTGAAAAAACCTTGCGTACGGAAATAGCCTACCATGTAAACTCCAAATTGATTGGAGCGCAACAAATATAAGACTAAACACGATTGGTCGGACTATAAATACTATCTTTGGTTGTTAGGGGAGACGTAGGAAGGTAACATTTTTTCAAACACTTGTCGAAACGTGGCTCCATTGGCCAGACTCGCTGATATAATCACTTAGGAGCGTTAGTTCGAGACCACTAGTTCAAATAAGCTTGATAAAGCAACAGTGCGTTGAAGCCAGCTCATATTTTTGCTAAAATAAAAGCCTGGAACATAAGCAGATGGGAATTTGTGCCAGAATTCATTGCTAGTCAACGTATCTGTGTTTATTCCATGAATTGTGGGACCGTGGTCTTGATGGTATTGAGCAGCACCTGGTCAGAGCTTTGCTGAATCCAGAGTCGGACAGCATACTCCTTGGTCCATTTAGCTATCAGTGAGGTGTCTCCAGAGCACAGGGGCGAAATCGAGCAGAGGAGTCTTTTCCTGCCGCCATCACGCAAGATAAGCTGATGTGGCCAGCTGAGCTCAAAATTATGTACCCCCATCTTAAAATAACATTGTAACATAAACTTAAGAGGGGAAGTAAATTGTTTTAATATCAGGAACTGAGAACATCTCCAATTACGAGTTCCAATAAAGACAAACTATTGAAGTCATGATGACAAATACCAACAGAGCTTGAACAAAACAAAACCAGTATTACCTCATATTACTACTACACAACTGACACACATAGGATCCTTTTAATAATATATGTCACTACAATATTCATATTGATAAATTCTGTACATATAACTTGTAATTAAAATTGATTGTGATTCCTGGTTCCCTTTGTATTTGAATCAGGACACATATTCATTCATGACAACAATGAATACATATTGTTATTTGAAAAGTTATCAGTGACTCCTTTAAGATATCCTTGTAGAGTGTTTTATGTATGTGAGTGTCACAGTGTTGTCACGTGTAGTGGAATAAATTAAATTGTTTATCTGTTTGTTGTTGTTTTGACGTACACTTCATCATACACATACCCTAGACATATAACGTAGTCATCACACTATTCCAGAATAATTCTGACTGAGGTATACATATGTGGCAGCAAGTAAGGTTATATATAATACACTACTCTTATTAGATATATATACCTTCACAGCTGATCTCAGTCAGTACACTAAGTCCCCTATAAATATTTATAACATCCCACTTCACCACATTGACTATACCTATCTTTGCATTCATGTCACCCATCAAAATTGTGATGTCTCTTCTTTTTACTTTTTCCATAATTTCCTGTAGTCTAGTATAAAATGCTTCTTTCACAGACTCTTATGCACCAACTAATGACAAAGAGTCTGTGGATTACTTAACCACAGCCTATTGTTGAAAGTGTCTATCGCCTCAGCACATACGGGCTGTCACTTTTGCCATCCCGTTATTTTCGGCAAATGTCCGACCCATTAACAGCCAGTTAACTCGGAGTATACGGGCATGCCGACAGAAAGGATTCGTCGATAGCTAGTACTTGTAAAACACACACCACTCTACATCGATTTCTGTTACCTACACGTAAGTAGTCTTGCGTCCTGGAATATTTACCTACAGCACATATTGCCGCCAGTTGCAGTTAACCATCATCTCAGCACATACGGGCTGTCGCCTTTGCCATCCAGTCATTTTCAGAAACTGTCCGACCCATTGATAGCCGGTTACCTCTGAGTATACTGACAGAACGACCGAGAGGAATAGTCAGTTGCCAGTACTCGTCACCTGTCTTATAGTACAAGTCATCATTATCCACTATAAGAGGCGCCCCAGCTCGCCTACTAGATACTCGCTCGCCAGCAAAAGTCCTCATCGTTTGGATCTATATGTCAGTGGGTACAAGTGATTCTGCACTCGTTGTAATCTTCTTCACCTGCTAGTGTGGCCCCAGCCACAGGAAATTGTGAATGCATAGGATTTATTACGACACTGTTACAGAGAGAGCTTATCCCCATAGCCTTTGAGTATCAAATTAGGTGGGACAGTGCAGTGTTATTTTTCCTAGTAAATTTACCTACCAGGATTTGTTAACTTTAAAGGAGACCATTTTCGTCACGAAATCTGGGGGGCCTACCCCTTTAGTTAGATTATCTTGGTGGTAGGAAAGTGTACGGGTGTTGGTGGTTTGGAGTGAGACGTTTGGCCTGAGAGATTGAGTGAAGTATTTTTTCTGTGATTGTGACATATAATCACTAGCCCATCAGAGCTAGTGGAGTTATTATTGTTATTGTTATCGTAGTTTCTTAAATAAATATATTTATTTGTTCTAAGCGGTCATAATTAATTCTATTCTAAATGACACTTGATGTTTGCTGTTGTAGTCCTTACTGTAATTGAGTTTCCTTTTTTTTTGCATGAGAACGGAGAAAGGTATGACATATTAAAACATAGTCTCGAGTATGGCTGGGAAGTAGACCTTAGATATTGGATGATATCTCTCTCTCTCCATATTTTCATTAGTGACTTTACTTTTCTCTACTTCCACATTACTCATTCATATTCTGTCTAACTCAGACATCCTCTATTTCCATACTCGCGACAGTACCTAATATCTTAATTGCTCTTAGAATTCTTCTAAAACTGCCAGTTATTTTTCACAAGCGGTGAGAGGAGTTTTTCTAAACGTAAACTCATTAAAACTTATCTACGATCAACAATGAGCGCAGACCGGCTCTGTGGGCTAGCTACAATTTCTACTGAAGAACAAATGACGTATGACATGGAGTTAAAAGCACTTGTGAAAACGTTGCGGAGGCAAAGGAAAGTAAATTTGTTTAGGGAAATAATTACAGTAAGTAAAATTCACGAATTGTCAGATTAAATTTCTTTTAAAACATTTGAATCCTTTGTGTTGTTGTGATCCTTATTAGCTATTTCTTTCAGCACAGTAAATGGGACATTGTAACTCCTTTCGTGTCAATGAATTTTGATGACCAAGGGAAGACGGGGCAGAAGAGGAGGAATGGAGGACGATAAAGGTTTATTCTGTGATAATGTTCCATGTCGTATTCGTGCACTGTATTGCTATTATCTCATTATACAATAAATCAATAATATACAGCTAGCAGACAAATATTATAGAAGAATGGGTAGACAGATGAATTGGTGGTAACAGGCAAGCTTGTTGGTAGGCAGGGTAATGGATTGACAGGCGGATGGATGATACAGAATACAACTGGGGCGCAAATTTTAAGTCTGGCCTAGGAAGCACGAAACACTTTGCGCTGTCCCTAATGGCTGGGCTGAAAACATAACATTACAATCATATGCTCAGCTGCACTAATGACCAACCCTTTGTCATAAGAGGTTTTGATGTTACTAAATGTATAGGCTATCCTGGACAAATAGGTGTATCAGAGGATACCAGGATAGTGCCAGATAAGAGACTGGTCTTATAAGAAATACCCCCTTCTCTGAAAAGAGCAAGGGTGTATAGACAATCAAGATGGGGTCAAGCTATGTAAGTTCTCAGAGTAGATGATGATGATCTCTGAGTCCCTAACCGCTACCTCTACTGATCCCAAATGATTTAGCTACGGGTCTAGGGGAAATGTATTTACTTTATTTAATGATTAATTTCAAACAGAACTTCAACTTAATAAAAATTAATTAAGCAAGGCTGTGTGAAAATTTCTGTACAATTTAATTTTCCTGAACCTCAATCTTTTGGGCCAGGAATTATCAAACTCAAGAAAGATTATTTACAAAATGAAATAAATATTTTGGAAAATCTGTTCCATTTCTTTTAAAGGGTCACTGGAATGACTACACGTACTGTTACTGTTCTTAATATTTATACTGCTACCAGTCTTACACTGCAAGGTCTACTATTTTCATCATCCCACAGTGGTTAAGTTTTATTGGGTGAATGAGGTTGGATGAATCATCATTGCCTTTCTAAAGGACTTATCTTCAGAATGTTGCTGCTTCAATTCTTAGAATAGTAGTCAGGATCACCAACTCTGTCTCCTGGCTGAGAAGATGGGGTCTATCTCCAGTCTTTAGATGGAGCTCTCAACTCCCACACGCTCTTCTTCTCAAGAAATTGCAGCCACGAGGTAAATTCGTGATATAACCTGGAATAGAAGGACAATCCATTCCCTGTAGAGATCTGCCTCAATTAATTCACCCCTAACAATATTAAAACTTACCATGGTCAGTCCTTTCTGCTAACAAGTTGCACAAGACCTTGAATACCGTTGTCTATCGTCAGTTTTCATGCCATAACTCTTTCTCTGGGTTCATCAAGGCTTGGGTACCTCGTCCATGTTTGGCTTCCATACAATAATCATGGCAAGTACAATACAGCATGTGACCTGTTGATTACTTCATTCTAACCTTCCCTAGATGTTTATTACATGATCTATGAACAGTGTGTCACTCCAGAAGAAAATACTAAATTAAATTGCTTCTAACACTCACTGTCGTAAATTTGCAAACACTATACACCAATTTTTCAAGTCGAACAAGTCTGCTACCACACACATTTCTACGTAGGTCAGCGTGACACAACACATCTCCTCGTCAGTTACACTTTCGAACAAATATGGCACACATAGCCTGTTTACTTTACAGGTCATATCTTTAACAAAGTATGCAAATAAAATTATCAATCTTACCCTCAGGTAAATAAGCTCACACACACTCAAGTTGACTGGCTGTAAAAGGGTTCTTAGCCCGCGCTACCAGTCCAAACGGCAAAGGCTTGGTCTACAGTCTTTTTGTATATGTCAGCTCAGTGTGATTTTTATGATTTCAATGGCGGAAAATTACAGAAGTCTGTTACTATTTATAGCAATACACCCGGCCAATCAGAGAGAACGTCAAAAAGTTAAATTTTGATTCTAGTATTATGCGATTCTAAGTGTGTCTGTACGATCTGACTAAATTTGAACATTTTATATCATAGTTATTTATAGACCGATTTTAATTATCAAAAGTGATAATTAAACGGCCAATTTTTCTCTATCGTTCTATATAGTTTTCCCTTAGTTATTCCTTTGCATTCAAACGTGGGTAATTTTTTTGTAATTAAATCGGGCCTTACCCTGATGTGAAAAGCTCACTAAATTAAATTTTCTACTACCATAAAAATGTTTTTATGAGGGAATCTTTATGTGTACATGTTAAGCAATATCAACGCTATAATTTGAGATATCCCTTTCATTTTAATTATCTTTAGTTATTAAGAAATAAATTATCTACGTTCGGTCAAAAACACAAAATAGGCATTTATTTCTCAACCAAAATTTTCTTACCACTACAAAATATGGAAACGATTTGATTGGTTGTTAAATTTTGTACTATGCTCTGCGATAATTTTTGGGTGGGCGGTAACATTTTACTTGTTTCTTATAAAAATTCAAATACACTAGATAAATTGTTGGCGGTAAATTTGACTTGCCCCTCAGACAAATTTCAAATGCGGTAGTTATTATAGATTTACAAAATACGATAGCGGGTTTATGAGCGGGGAATTTTTGAGCGTGTTGTTCATACAGATTCACTTCACGACACCCTTTCACAACAAAAGTTAGGATATATCTATATTTAGTATATACACATTATTATTATTATAAAGACTGATTAGTTGGAAACGTGTGAGAGAAAGCAAAAAGTGAGAGAAAGCGAAAAGTGAGAGAAAGTATAAGATGTGTGAGCTACTGATATGTAAGAGAAAGAAAAGGAGATGAGACAGGGTTAGAGACGTGAGAAAGAGTAAGGTGAGAGAAACTGAAAGAGATGAGAGTGGTGAAGGAAAATAAGAAGCTAGAGAAAGTAAAACACGTGACAGAGAGAGAGAGAGAGAGAGAGAGAGAGAGAGAGAGAGAGAGAGAGAGAGAGAGAGAGAGAGAGAGAGAGAGAGAGAGAGAGAGATGAAAGTAAGAAAGGTTACAGAAAATAAGAAAGGTGAGAGAAAGTAAGAGAGATGAGAGAAAGTAAGAGAGATGAGAGAGAGGTGAGAGAACATGAGGAAGGTAAGTGACAGTGACATTGAGAGAGGTGAGATACAATGAGAGAGGTGAGCGAGCGTCTCAGAAACGTTGAGTCAGGAGAGTAACAGTGAGATTCAATGAGAGATGTGACTGAGAGGTGAGAGGCAATGACAGAGGTGACTGACAGTGAGATAACGGAAGAGACGAGAAAAAGTAAGAGAGGTGAGAGAAAGTGAGTGATACACATTCACCCTGTGGTAACTACTCAGTGATGTACTATCATACTGCTGGTCGACACGGCTACAGCAGTACCATCATTATACCACCTGGTGTATGACACTTGTCAATCGCAGACCTGCAGAGAAATCATTTCATTCTATGACAATCTTTCATGTACAATCCCCCCTTGACTAACTCTTCTGTGATGTTCACAAAGCCACATATTAGTCGATTTTCGTACATGTTTAGCCAGTCAAAGCCGTCAAGTGTTCCGAATGCATATGCCAATGCTTCCTTCCAACGATCTGACATCAACCACTTTAGATGTGTGCCCCACATTCACATTGTTCCTCCAGTATCTCCTCCTCCTCCTGCTACCAAGTTCCAATAGACTCCACATATTTGCTAAAGTTATCTCACAGAACGGTTTCTCTTTAGTGAAACTATTTTTCATCCTTGTTAATCTGATGTATCTTCGGCTTTCATATTATCACGCACTAATCCATCTGTTCACCGTTTCGTTTGCTGTAGTTTACAACTGTATCTGTGACGTTTTATCTACATACACAAGAAAGGGTATTCTTCAGTGTTAAATAAGAATGCACTGTCAACATAGAAACGATACCACTAAAAACCACAGCGATGTTGTTTCTCACAAGAATGTTAAGAATCCTATGGACAGCCAACAGTCTCATGAAGCCGTCGTGAAACTTATCAGAACAGAATAAAAAATCGGACCAAGACATGTAAAAATAAAATCAACCTTAAATTAGTCGCCCAGAAGAGACCTCGACAACTGTTACGGAACGTTCTCTTTGGGCTAGTTGTTCCTTAGATATATCTGATTATTTAAACAATGAGTCGGACACCGCTTCAGATCAAGTGCCGATAGGGGTATGTCCTTTTCAGTCCCCGCTCAAAGCCGTAAACTTCAACATAAATGATATTCCAAAGGCCAGGTTGGACGATTTAAATACAAATTTATTAGACATCTCGTAAATCCAAATAAATCATAGATGATATGCTCATTAGGTTATGGCATCAACTAGACAGTCTCTAGTGTCGATGTACAGTCTTGTAACTGGAACAATGTCGAGGACATTTCCATACAATTTTATTATAAATTCAACTCACGTTCATCAGGTCACACATCATTCCTCTTACATAATATCTGGTCTTATCTCACGGAGGTGTATGGATAATCCAGAGATGGAATACATTGGAATATGACCAAGAAATCTTCTAACACTCAGGAGCCGAGAACACATACGTCCAACACCTTGAAAAGACACACAGCGAATCTCTTATCAAAGGAACGCTGAGCTCACCAGACGGCAACTTTTGGCGTCTGCAATTTAGCCACCAAAAGTAATGACGTCACTTCCTGTAACCAAGATCAACGGTCATAAACAAAATAAAGTACATGTCGAACTGTATTGATATCGACATACATGTTATGAAATTTACTCATAACAACATCACACAAACTGTCATGCTATGCAGCCCAGAAGGAAGGCGAAATGAAGCTGACGAAAAATAAATTGGTGGAGAACTGTGGATGCAGTCATGACAAGCAAATAAGCCAGAGCTGGGGCACCGAAAGAAGGATGGCCCCTGACCGAGCACTGTTACAACCCTACAACACGCCAATATACGTGATGATCATTGACTGTTTCGTCAGTCAGCGGCTTGGGATCCAAAACGAAGAACTACTTGTCACGGGTTGCCTCCCCTTGCTCTTTGCAGTAGTGGCCCAAAAGTAGTCAAAACCTAGAGTATCTAATGTGGGTCTTCAAAGGTGTCTACCTTCGCACAAGATTACTCTTGGTAGAGTTATAGATAGAAGGATAATTATGCTTCTACCTCGAGGGAGTTTTCACAAGATATTTCAGAAGTCAAGAACAATGCTGAATTAGTCTGAGCACGTCAACTTTTTATCTGACCCGCCGCCTTTTGTGAAGATGTTTATTGTATGATTTACGTAGCTCGTTCTAGCCCCCAGCTGATTTAATTCAGCGAAATTCCTCTTATTAGCTCTATATATATATATATATATATATATATATATATATATATATATATATATATATATATATATATATATATATATATATATATATATATATATATATATATATATATATATATATATATATATATATATATATATATATATATATATACTAGAGGTTCTGGATCATACATATGCCTTTCTTTCTGTAATGATTAATTCGACTATGAATTTGTCAAAATCAAGATATACAAATTTAATGATCAATTACTTTGAAGCAAATGTAAATAAATATGACTGGTGATTATGACAAATAATTAGGTTTCTTCACCGAAAAGTCTTTAGGCTTGGTGAATGTTGCAAAATAAAATTTGATTGTTTTTTGGCCTGTTAAAATTGGGACTTGCGAAAATCTTGAAGTGCCGATGCCGCTTTTCCGCAGATTCGTCTCCGTGGTGAGGGACACGTTTCAAGATCAGTTCAGGAAGTAACCTCTCTGGGTCAAGGCAAGAATCTTCAGGTGTCGATTTCAAGCTTCGAACCACAGTCTAGTAGTCCAGTACATGGTCTCTCTGGGTCATACCACAATTAATCGGGTCGCCTCGTACTTGTATAACAAACTTTAGAAGGAATAAAAGAACAAATTCCGCTGCGAAATATCTGTTTGCCTGATATTAATCAGGCGCCTTTTCCCGCTGTCAGTCAGCCGTTTGTTTTCTCAGATTTTTTACTCTCCCTGAGCGCGTATCATATCACTCAGGCCATGTGATGAAAAATCACCAGTATGTCAGTTAATTTAAGGAAAAATTTGTGACTAGACAGCGGCAGTAGCTTGTGCCTAAAGGAACATATTAAATGTACCGACATTCACCAAATGATAATATACAACTATTCACAAGTTGATGTAATCATCACTCACTCCCTGCTCCATTAGGAGTCTGGGGTTACCTCTGCTTTTGGTTCTTCCGTGAGAACTAGCATGAAGCAATCACCAGCGCTTGCTGTGGTGGTTCATGAATGTATCTTTTTTCACATGCATGCTGAGGTTGCCAGCCTAGTATGAATCTATAACGCCACTAGCAAGTATTAACATGTCAAATTCACGCATAAAAAATATGTTACACTCACCTCTATAATTGAGAAATCTTAGACTTCCTGCTCAGTAGAACAGTCTTAGCAACTTAACACAGATGCCCCGAACACACGTCTGGAGCATTATTTCTATTTCAGAATCCCTCTGTGACTTGTGAGTGGTCCTGTAGAATTCCGGGTTCCGTATTAATATTGGCGAGTTTTCTACTGATGTACAGAGATGCTCATAATACTTTTTGTCCGGTCCTATAAATTCAGAATTCAACTCTATTCTTTTCTGTTGCAAGGTCCGAGCTGTCTACGTGGACGATTTCTGGAATGCAGTGTCGTATGTCAAACTTGTTCTACGTTATATCGTAGGTTCCTGGCCCACGCTTCCACCTGGCGTTTTCTGACAAACTCTCAATCAGCGTGATTGTTTATTGGCGCCTCAAATGCCAGGCAATACATTCAAAGCACATGTTATGAAAACTTTTCCTCACGTAGTATTCTCCATGACTCATGCGTTTGAAAAATTCAAACAGTCATCCTCCGTATATGGAGTTGCTACATCCGACAATTCTTGGTAATGTTTACATTACAACTTCTTACATTTTTTCCTGATCACTCTTCCAAATGTCTTCCAAGATTGCGTTTATCTATAATCACCTGTCCCAAACAGTCGAGTCGGAAGTGATTATGCAATCTTAAGCAAACACTTCATGCTCGCATCTAGCTGGAGTCAATGTGGTTTTATCATGTTTTAGTGATTCAATTAATCTCTCAGGGATAGGCAATATGCTTGTCTGGCCCTGTGTGATGAAAGGACGACCTCTATCGATCTTTTTTTCTCTGGCAGTATCGGTACATTTGTGGTACTGATTTTTATTACGTGCTGTCAATTATCGCGCTTATCTGTCTGTCTTTCTTTCTTTCTTCTTTATTTTTCTGCTAAGTAGCAGATATTTGATTTTAATCAAGTCACCCTGTAGGTGATAAATGTCCCATTTGCAAGGAGCGGCTGATATGATACATCCCATTTGCTCGACTCCACCCAGATTTGTGGTTTTAGGGGCGGCAGATTAACACGTACAACGGTCAGCGCTATCGGCTTAAATCACCGATAAGACACGGAGTTTGCACACTCATACGACCGATAACGAGATTACTGTCTGTGTGACAAATGTGGACAGACAAGTGTGATATAATCGCTTCCGGTCACTTGGTTAAAAGTAATCCTGGATTTATTACAATTTAGACAATATGAGTCTACAAATGTATTTGTGAGAGTGTATACAAGACATCATATCACCATGTATGGGAGACGACCTTTTTGCAAAATTTTTCGATGTAGGAAAAATTTTGAAAGTGCCACACCCGACATGTTTGAAATGATTGGATCTTTCTGATTAGATTCATAACAACATTGAGGGGGAATATAGACTGACTATTTCGCAGTTTTAACTCACTGTGAATTTCAAGCTCGCCAAGACATCAGACCTCGCCAAAGTGAAGAATAGATTCATTATTCCTATATGTTAACCGGACCTTTTATTGGAGAACCAGATAAGACTTTAAAAAAAAGCACAGGAAATCTCTACATTTTAATAAGGAACACGGGGACTAGGAAACTGAAGAAACACGGAGTCAGAGGGGAATCTACTGCAAAATTAAAGACATCCCAGACGCATGTAAGAAAACGATTCGTCTCTTTTATTCATCTGAGCAAAAAAGTATGTAGCCAAGATTGGCTTATTGGTGGTACCAGCAGAAAGTACTATCTCTGGAACCAAGTGAAGGTAGAAGTGGACTGACGTTTTGCGAGACGCCATCATAAGAGGGTCTTATAGACAGACGCAGAACCAACTTAGTTACTCCTCGACGTTCATGGAACGTGCGGCGCCTGAACTTCGACCAGAGACGAGCGAGAGCAGAGTGGAAAGGAACTGACCCAGCGGGAGAAGAAACTACCATTGGCAGCTAAGTGACAATATCCGCTGCCAAAAGTGACCTCCTTTATTCAGTTCAATCCCAATCAAGTGATGAAACCTTTTCCATAACTATTCAAATTATTTTCCAACTTTTAAAACTGAAAGTGATTATAATTTTTTATTTGTAATGTTACAAATTTAACTTCGATTCACTCCTTTTAAATGTACTACATATTTGTCTCAGTCAAAGTTACTAAACACACACTCTAAACAGAGCTATATATATATATATATATATATATATATATATATATATATATATATATATATATATATATATATATATATATATATATATATATATATATATATATATATATATATATATATATAATAATAAATTCCACTAATTAACTCAGGGGTGGGGGCTTAATGAGCTAGAATAAACCATTGCTAAATTCTTCATAAAATGTCGGCAGATTATAGAATTAACGTGCTCAGCGACAGCCAGCATCGTTTTCGCTTATGAAGACTCCCATGTGATATAAGCTTTACTACTCTTCTATCGACATTTCTGCCAAGAGTAATCTTGTGTAAAGGTAGACTCCATTGAAGCCTGTAATAGATGCTCTTGAGTTTTGGCCACTGTTGGACCACTACTGCAAAGCAGGGGAGGCAATACCGTCACACCCTGTCATGCATCGAAGCATGAAACGTGAACAATGACAGTAGGGAAAAGAATGTGCTAACAATTGAATAATGCACACAATTCAGTACGCACAACAAATGTAGTTCATACTACCGGAGAGGAGAAGAGAGCGCAAAAAAGCGTGAAAAAGAAAGTTGTAACCCACTGTGACAACAGGCCAGACCGCTACCGATGGCAAAGAGGTTTTTAAAAAAAAAAACAGCAAAGAAGATAAAAGACATAACTGCAAAGTGCTGGAGACAATCAACAAGATAACTGACAGCAACAACTGACAGCAACAACTTCAGAAAGACCGTTAAAATCCAAAACTCAGCTTGGACATTTACAAGGTTCTCAGGTTTCACAAACTGATAAGCTGCTCAAACATTTTACAGAAAAAACAGACGAAAAGCGTTCCACAGTAACGTGAACATAAGATGTTATTTTGGTAAGACTACAGATATGGACAAAACTAGCAAGAGTTGACAACAAGTGTAGAAAATGTTAAACAGTGTCAATATTTCAGGCTTCCATCAAACTGAAGACAACAACTGTTCCCAATCAGAAAGTCCAATATTTGATTTGAAAGCTTAGGTTCTTGTATGGATTCCGAGCCTCCTGGAAGACGGTTCTAGTGTTTCCGTGACGTCTTGATTTAATCGTGCCTAATCCGCTAACTTCAAAACTGTTCATGACGTTATCCTCTTTTTATTTTTGAACAAAAATCTGAACAGGTAGTTTATGTGTACAGGTGAGAACATGATGCTAGCGTTAGATAGGACATAAAGGTAATCCCGTAGCAGATTCCGGCGTATGGAAGTGAAGTGTTAGAGACTTCACCATACTAGGCCCAGCATCGAGAGGTGGGGTGAGCAGTTCCCTTCCTCGCTGCCTTTTCCTTCCCTAACTCAAGAGCAAAGTCAGGTACCCATTTACAGCTGGGTAGACTGGAGCGTGATGATACTGTGAATCGAACCTGGCACCTTAGCCGCAAGAGACCAGCGCTCTAACCCACTATGCCAATCGGACACTCTAAACAGAACATACAAACAGAAAACCCAGCTGATAACATTACAGAACTGTCAATATGCTGGAACAGCCAGTGTAAGAGAAATACAGAGAGACCAAATAACACATGGAGAAGAGATCTGGAGACAGACATGAATGGGTGGCACAGGACTGGAAGGTTTAGCGTGTTTTTGCTGAGGACCTGTACTTCACAGGGAGCTCAAAGATATTGACTGACAGTATATGTGTGTCTGTCTAATGTCTTCTCCACATATCAAGATCTGCTGCACTATCATTTATGTCTACCTATACCGTACTATTTCTTATGTCTGCATCCACCACAATCCTGGAGTGGATGGCACGTGACAGGAAGTTTGTTGAATGCCTATGCTCCATGGGGAACTGAAGGCTGAAGATGTGCCATACAATATATCATTTATGTCTTCATTCACCTAAATATCATTTATGTCTTCATTCACCTAAATATCATTTATGTATACAAATAATTGTTGCCTAAATTCACCACACAATCACTCACGTCAGCATTCAACACACTATCATTTACACAAACACTCAACACAGTATTATTCATGTTTATA
Source organism: Oreohelix idahoensis (assembly GCA_024509875.1). Taxonomy (NCBI): domain Eukaryota; kingdom Metazoa; phylum Mollusca; class Gastropoda; order Stylommatophora; family Oreohelicidae; genus Oreohelix; species Oreohelix idahoensis. Next base: position 248,974 of record JAMPIV010015212.1, read on the forward strand.
TTAACCATACTATAACCCACATCAACACTCAACACACTATCAATCACGTCTACAGACAACTGGCCATAGTAACAAACAGAAAGTAGTCGTACAAATGTGCTGACATCGATTATCGGTGTTGACTTTTGAGATCTGCAGCAGCAGAGACATTATTTTTTGTCGTCACACAACTAACAACTTTCAACATCTTCAAGGAGTTCGTAATTCCAGGCTTCAAGTGTCTTTATTAGCTCCTCATTTCCTTTCTTTCTTTTTCACTGTGTCTCATGCTATAGAGCAACTCACGCGGAAGTATGTAGGCTAGGATATACAGGGCCACTGACAAGAACACAGAACCACATTACAGAATAAGCAAAAAAAAAATATATATATATAAATAAAATGACATAAAAAAGACATAAATATCCATATAAAACACGAGAACTGTCTATCATCAATAAAATCAATATGCTGTAAATAGTCAGGGAAAGAAAAATCTGTGGTAACAAACAATCCCATTTATTGTAAGTAACACTGTGTTGTGGAATAAAGCTACCAATAACTATCTCCACTGTAACCAATAATTAACATGAACAAGGTAAAAAATGAAGCTCATCTGATGCTACTCCCCTCTCCTCCAATTTCTTTTAAAGAAAAAAAACCCACACACACACACACAGTCAGAAGAGGCTGATACTTGTATACAATGCAAACAAATACCCTGTGTGGTTGACGAGGTTGGGAAAGAATGACTGCTACAACCATATGTGTCATAACAGGCGACTAAACGTATGTCATGCATGGTGCTAGCAACTTTATTACATGGGAACGACTACTGCAAGAGTAAACAAAACACTGCTGCAGGTTTCCTGGGGGCCAACATACACAACTAACATATTTTATTCATTGTCTTAGTAGGTCTAATTTCACTGCTGTATCAATACAGTAGGAACATATTTCATACATGGAACTGGACACAAATGATACCAATTACTGAAGAGATAGAGATAACTTTGCGACAAGATGCCGGCCACGTGGTGGGTGGATAGGCTTAATGGTGTTAAGCTATTTATTATTTGGTAGGGCAATATGCGGATGACACGAGGCTGACAGATTTTGGCCACTGTGGGCTGAATATAATGTTTGCTAGCTTTATTAGTTTGTACAGCCATGAATGACGAGTTATACCACGCGACAAGTGCAGTAATATCACGCCTACTGTACAGACACAACTAACAGCGTAGAATGGTAAACAGTTATACCACGTGACAAGTACAGTAATATGCTATGTACTGTACCTACACAACTGACAGTCTATAGTGGTAAACAGTTATACCACGTGACAGTTATGCCAGTAGTATAAAGCACAAATAACTAACCCACAGTCAAGCCGTTACATAGTCAGTGGCGTATTTGAGATTTTTCACGAACGTTCATTCACTGGCAATGTAAGAAAAGGTTGAGACTACAACACTCTCAACTGGAAATCCTTAAATATCCAGCCCATGAAACTTTTTGCTGCATATACAATTGTTGTCCAGTACGTTCTAATGTGAGAGAAAGTAGAAGTAAGAGATATTATAGAGTAAGAGACGTGTGAGAAAGTTAAGAGAAGTTAGACAAAACAAGAAAGGTGACAGAAGGTAAAGAGAGATGTGAGATAAACTGTAAGAAGTGAGAGAGGAGAAAGGGAGAAAGGAGAAAACTAGTGTGAGCACTGAAAGTCACACAGGGGAGACACTGAGAGAAAATGAGGGATAGCGAGAGACAGAGAAAGCAAGATAGGAGAGGGAAGATCTTACCAGCATGGAGAGTGAGGACAATGAGACGCTAGTAGTACGTGGAAACAAAGGAAGGCTGGTTGAAAGGGGAAACCCTGGAACAAGTCACTGTACACATTTGTCACTCTAAAAAATGTCCACATTCTAATCAAAGACACATCACAACAGACATGTTCAAAGGATAGAAAGTCTGAATATCTATTACTTTACTATTGATCTCCTGTACTCTTGAGTTAAAAGTCCTGAGATAGAGCTAAAACTGACACCACATTTAGACCACATTATACGTGACATGACTTACCTTTTCCGCTTCCTTCCAGATGTCGTCAAGGGTAGTAAACTCCTCATTGATTTTGTTCAAAGCTGCCTCTTTCAAAGAGTTGGCTGCCTTCATCTCGTTGCGTTCTTCCTTCAGGAAGTCGAACATGGCGTCCAGGTCCAAGTTGGAGGCTGACACTGTAGGCTGGCAATGTGTCCACATGGACTCTATCAAATGTGTTAGTGACTCCAGCTCCAACTGGGATTGCCTGCGTGACATAGATCGGGATGTGCAATGTGTTTTTATTAATTGATGTATGTATATATATATATGTGTATGTATAGATATATATTTGTGTAAATATATATATGTGTGTGTGTGTTTATGTATGTATAAATATATGTTTTTATCTCGTGGCACAGCTACTGGGTTCCGGAATTAAAACCTGGTAGCGTCACGCTTCAGTTTACCCAGCTGTAAATGGGTACCTCTCTGCTCTGGAGTTAGGAAAGGCAAAGGCAGTGAGGAAGGGAACTGGTCATCCCGCCTCATAAAATAGTTGGACCTAGCATGGTGAAGCCTCTAACACTTCATTCCTCAACGACAGTATTTGCTATGAGACCACCATCTCACACACACACACACACACTTTTGTTTTAGGGTACACACAGGCGTAACGCCGTTATTTATCATTTTCCTGCAGTGATGCATAAATCAAGACACGCCAATTAATGAACACAATACAGTTACTGTAATGTCAGCACAGATATGCATATGTCCATTAATGCCTGAATACATTCAGCAAGTCTGGACCTGAACATTTACCTGACGCCGCGTGTACATCCTGGGGTGGGGAGGGCGGAGGGGCGGGGGGGATCCTCTGAGGATACAAAGAAAAAACAGGACTACTGCCTCCACAGGCATGCCATAAGAGGCGACTAATGTACATGAGGTTGGCAACCTCATCAAACAATACAAACTGCTACAGAACACACTACATACAAATGTACATCAATGATTTGGTTCAGATTTCCTGTACACAGGCTAGTTACAATGCTGGTCCCATACTCATGCTGATTCTCCTAGCACTATAATTATTACTTTCTAGGGTTTTTCTCTTCTAGTTCTAGGCCTACTCAAATACAAGTTAATGAAACCATGGTCACAACATGCTGGGCTAATACAAAACATTCACAACAGTTAATTGTATTATATAACAAGTCAGACATGGTGCTGTACTGTACAAAGTGCTTCAGTCAGGCAAATGTCTGTAGCATCTTGTCATTTCTACATCAACAGACAACAATCTGGATTTTTACTCTTACTACTTTGAGTTTCATGTGGAGCACAGGGCTATATTTGGTAGCTTCCTCAAAGTTCATAAAGGCTGATGTATAGAGATGTCTTCCATTATCTGACAGTTCTATGATGGCTCTCAGCACTGATATCTGATCTGTGCATGATCTTCCTGCTAGAAGTTCTCCTTGCTCCGTCCGAAGTTTTCCCGTCTACGGCTTCTTTGATTGGTCTAGCATCGGTCTGATCAGAGTTTTTCTTGCCAAAGCTACAAGCGGTAAGTCTGACCAGTTGCTGCATAGTCAAGTATTTCTTGGTTTGGTTTGGTTTTGAGAACTATCTTCATTGTACTCGGACAACTCCATCAGTGCTCCGATCTCCTACCTTAGATTACACAAGGAGGATCTCAGCACAGTGCACGAACTCCGTAGCACCAGCGAGAATCCCAATATGTACATATGAATCACAGATTCTATAAATATTTTTGTGGTGGGTAGGTTTCTAATTTTTACTTTTTTTTTTTTGCCTTTCTTGACTAGTTTTTCCAGTTCTTGAGGATGGTCTCTCGTTCCCAGATGTTTTGACGAGGTGATGTAATATTTATTACAGCGGGGGTTTACTTTCTTTGCTTCTGGTGCGGGGACGGTATTCCATCCAGCCCTGCAGCTTTTCCATTTATTATTATGTTTAGTACTAGAGTGATCTCTTGTTTTGTGGGTGGATTTGTGGTTACGTTCAACGGTTTTTGTGCCTAGTTTCTATTTAGAAGTCCCTTAAAGTAGTCCATCGATCGAGACAACTGTTTCTGTTCACTGCTGATGTTTTATCTACTTGTGCCTTCAACTGACATGTCTTGGTTCTGCTGTTGTTTTAAAAATAAATTTAATGACTGTCACAGATGGAAATAGTGCAGCAGTAATCATCCACTTTTGCCCCTGCCCATCTAGTTTATATTTTTTGCTACACGAACGAAGGATTCACCACTGCAATTAACACGTGAGCCATCTGGCAATTTAGCCCTATGTGAAACAGAGAGCGAAGCGCGGAGCATGGCGTAATAGATTCTTTGATCAGGGGAACACGAGATAATCAGTCTGAGACGGACCTTGGATTGTAAAACTTTCAAGGGAAGTAATTGCGTAGCTGATATTCGGCAAGGCGGAGATGATGAAAGTCAAGCCAGAGAGGCAGAGGTGGTAAAATTACCTTTAATTCAAGAATCGAACGGCAAATTGGCTCGGGTCTGGCAGTAGGTGTCACTTTCGCATTTAAGAACGATAGAACAAAATTTATCAAAAATACCATGTCTCTTCGATAGCCATGATCAGTTGCCCAGAAATCTATCTGAATTCACTAGCTCGTTATCTTAAGATTTCTCGTACAGAGTGAAAATTATTAGATTTTCGTGGAGTGTTTCATTTTTCTGATTGCGGTAATTTATATACTAGCTTTAAAGTGATTTGGTGTGTTTAAAGTTTTCATTATATTTCACTGAGATTTTCTGTGCTAATTAAATAACTTATAGCTAAATTTTCCAGCCGTAAAGTAAATTTAATTACTCGCTATTTCTCAGTAAGAGATGTTTTAAATTGACTAGTACATACATTAAATAACTGTCTACTGACGTCATATATTATTTACTTCTATCCATTTTATGTAATTTTATAAATGACTAGTGTTCATATCACACGTTAAAAGAACGATAGGATAAACTAAACACGTGTGTTTTAAATCTAATTTATAACAGAGTGGTGTAGAGGTCCTATTTTAACACGTGTTAGATATAATATTGATAATTTGGTTAAATGTTTATATTTTCTTTTCCTAAAATATAGGCTGATCAAACCTGAGTATTAGCGGCTTTTCTTATGGCCATATGAACTTATGATCATACGAACTTATACTATTATAAGCATCCAAGAATATTTAATATTGATGAGCTTCTTGCTGTGACCTGTGCGGTCCAATTTTCCTCATTTCCATGAGAGAAAGCAGAATAGAAACATTAAATTATAATATTAACTGGACCAGAACTATTACCAGATTTATATATATCAATCTCATCAGCCAGCTGTGGCGAAATATATTGTCAGCAACATTTGTGTAACTTAACCTAGCGTTTCAGCCACCTGAGGCTAAACAATCTAGGAACTGTATATGTTCTATTTTATCCTACATCGGCGATCACCACGCATGAACCTACTCCAACCAACTGAAGGCATAGATAACTTATTGTATCCAGGACAAATTAAAACACCGACTCTAGCGACTCCTGTGAAATTTGCAGTCAGCAACTACGGAGAGTCTGGGGCTGGATTTGGCAAAACTAAAATTTGACACTTAATAGTAATATTACTTAATAGTGTATTTCCTTGGAATGCCTGCGATAACTACTGGGGTAAGCTTAGTCTGAAAGTGGCCACTGTGTGTATGTGAATTGAATGAACAGAGAAAGAAACTTATGTCTTTTGTTAACATCATATACTTACATGGTTTCTTCTTTCTTTTTATCTCAATAATCTGATTAGTCACGGGATAGATTATATTAGGAACCTATTCTTTTCCCATACTGACTATTTCGTTACTTATTGTTACCTTTTGACCTTTTGGGTTAATTAACCTCTGTTGGGATCGTCCTTTCTTTTCCTTTACCAGAGGGAAGAACATATTTGATTAATTTTTTTGTCTGTAAACCATGATCTATTGATGCATATGATTTATGTTGTGATTTTCTATTGATAATAAACTTTATTAAACCTTTAGTTATCGTGTCGGTCAACCCCTATCCATTATATGTTATCCATAGTTTGTTTTTACGTTCGTGCGTATGTATCACAGAATTGTGTGCATGTGAGTGCAGTGTAACTTGTATTTTCGTACAAGGAGAGAAAGTGCGTCCAATTTAAATATCGTCGTCCAGATAGGCTGGATTAGATAAATTATTATATCCAGAGACTGTCTTTTCTCTTACACGATCACCTTCGTGATAAAAACTATATCTTACCCCTTACTTTCACATTGTCATCACTATCACCTCTGCTCAGACAGGGCTATAAACATCTAGTACCTATCTGATAATTCATCCACGACAATGACATTTGAGACTGTTTGAAGTTTTCAGCTTTTCTGCGTTCTCTGTCAGGTTTTTATCTAGTACTCACTGTCTTATTTAACTCCCAGTTTAGTAAGTGCAGTACGACTTTCCTTTTCTCTGTCTTCTCAGCTGCTTACTTTCTGCTGGCTATTTTTTTCTGTCATTTATGAGGCAGCATATATTTTCAAGAAACAATTCTTTGTGTTGCCACTTACTTTTGTCAAGAACCACTTCTCATATATTCTGAAGTGTTTTCTAGATTATGCAACAATGGTAGTTGATGTTTTCCTTCATGAGGGTTCCCAGCCACTTCAAAATATGTTTCTCAAATTCACATTACACTTGAACCTTGTCTTTATTTTATAGGTTATATGTATTGTATTTACAGGTTTATTCTTCTTCTTGTCCCTCTCAAACAGTTCAATTGTATTTGTAAAGTTTCTAGGAGAAGGCAGTTATCTGAACTCGCATTTGCTACTATTTTTTTAACCCTTACATTCTGTAGATAACATCTCAATTTTCCATCTCTGGTGAAATGGTCTATTTTGTTTTGTGTGTGCCTGTCCTGTGATGTGCTTGTGATATTGTGTATAACATGTGTGGTACAATGGCTCCTGCAATGATCAGTTCAATGAAATCATATAAGATAACAAAAAGATTGTCATATCTGTTTCCTGTATCATTCTTTCCCATAGGCAGCTCATTGTTGCTAATGTCGCTTTCAACTTTTTCATTGTTATCTCCCGTGTTCTATCTCAATGTCTTATCTTGGTCGCTGTGTCTGTTGCTCCCTGGAAGTTGTGTTTCTTTTTCCTCCTTTTTCTCTCAAGACGGTTTGCGTTGCACTATGTTGTGCGCCTTGTGGCCCAGTGCATTCATCGCCAAAATGCATTTATTTGGGACTGCTACCCAAGTCTTTGGTTTTCCGTGACCTCCCTGCAAAGTATCAGTTGAATGTCATCAGAGTTGTCTCTCCTAGGAAATCTGTCTTTCCGGACTTACGAGTTTTTCTTACCCGGTGTTTGTGTAAAGTTTTCATTCCTCCGCTTAAGGATTGCCAAACCAAGGCTATCATGTTCCCCCTTTACTGATTTTTTAAATTTGAATTTTTATGGGTCCCCCCCCACCCTTTTTTCTTCCCGGTTGCCTGGTCCCCTAAGCACGTGCTTAGATTGCGTCATGGATAATTAGGCCCGTGCATGGTAGCGGTTCCGTGAACAGTTACAGGAAAACAATAATAATAATAGAAGTTTTGTCTGACAGGCATCATCTGTATTGTTTGTTGGTACGTAGCATGGAGCTATGATGATTATTGTCACGTTTGTTTGGAATCTCTCCCTTGTAAGAAGCCTGTACGAAACACTTTGTGTGCACTAGCAGTGTGGTTTGTGTAACAATTTGTGTTAAATGACCGAGGTTCCTAGCTTCATACTTTGAATCGTCCTTGGTTGTCTGTTACAAACAAATAGGGTGCAGTGGTCTACTTAAAGCTCAAGATCGAGTCTCGAGATCCATGAGATGTGTAGTATTTTAAAATATAGGTATAATAAAAAATGTTTATACAAAGTTGGAGCCATATTTAAAAACATAATTTAAAACACTTAAGAATTCATTAAGTCTTGTAGAATCTGAGCAAACTTGTTATCATGCATTCTTGTTTTTAACAGTCAGGCAACATAACACATACATAAGCTGACATTAAATATCCAGTATGTGACAATAATGACAGGGATGACCATCAAGATCTCTGAGCTGTGAAACCATTTGATCAAATCTACATTTATTAACTGTGCTCATCAGTAACTGATATAACTGAGGGATCTTACAGCACAAGAAATATTGAGATAAGACAGTAATTAGAATTTTCATCTATTATTATTATAACCTTCTTCCTGGTTCCTAGCCTAGCAAAAGTCTGAAAGACCAGAATGCCCTCTTTAGTCAGACCCCTACCCTAATTATTATGAATCATTCTCATTCCATGGAACATTGTTGGTTGCCACCTATTTCTCTTTTGGGCCATGTTCTGTAGCTCTGCCCATGTGTTTACAACTACTTTGGCTTCTACTATTCTCTACAGCATTTCTTTGGCCTACCTCTTCTTCTCTTCTACTACACAAAAACTGTCATCACTTCAAATCAATTACCCAGTAAATTTGTAAAAATCTGCCTCAAATGTTATTGCTGTAACCTGAAATGTCAGGATTAATGAAAGAACAATAACAGTTTTACAATTATATAAACAATGTACATTACTTTTGGGTTTATACGTTGATGATTTATGTGTTTACGAGTGTGTATTGGAAAACAATATTAGTTTAAAACGCTTGGTCTATAAGTTTACTACTGTCTACTCAAATGAATACAAATAAATGTTTGTGTATTTATATTCCCCTTTCTATCTGATCAGAATGGTATAATCATGTCTGTCTGATAAGAATGGTATAATTATTTCTGTCTGATAAGAATGGTATAATCATTTCTGTCTGATAAGAATGGTATCATCATTTCTGTCTGATAAGAATGGTATAATCATGTCCGTCTGATAAGAATGGTATAATCATGTCTGTCTGATAAGAATGGTATAATCATGTGTCTGATAAGAATGGTGCAATCATGTGTCTGATAAGAATGGTATAATCATGTCTGTCTGATAAGACTGATAAGAATGGTATAATCATGTCTGTCTGATAAGACTGATAAGAATGGTATAATCATGTTTGTCTGATAAGAATGGTATAATCATGTCTGTATGATAAGAATGGTATAATCATATCTGTATGATAAGAATGGTACAATCATGTCTGTCTGATAAGAATGGTACAATCATGTCTGTATGATAAGACTGATAAGAATGGTATAATCATGTCTGTCTGATAAGAATGGTATAATCATGTCTGTCTGATAAGAATGGTACAATCATGTCTGTATGATAAGACTGATAAGAATGGTATAATCATGTCTGTATGATAAGAATGTTATAATCATGTCTGTATGATAAGAATGGTACAATCATGTCTGTCTGATAAGAATGGTATAATCATGTCTGTCTGATAAGACTGATAAGAATGGTATAATCATGTCTGTCTGATAATAAGAATGGTATAATCATGTCTGTCTGATAAGAATGGTATAATCATGTCTGTCTGATAATAAGAATGGTATAATCATGTCTTTCTGATAAGAATGGTATAATGATGTGTGAAATGTTTCATCCACCAGTCTATATTCTGCCTGTTATTGTCAGACTGTAACATTTGCCAGTTTAGTTCCTGGAGGTCTCTGACAAGATAAAGAAAGAATAAAACCACTGTAACAGTCAACTAATGTAAAGTTAAGCTTGGTGGTGGTGGTGGTGGTGGGGGGTGGGTTGGAAACCTTATCATGTCAACCAACATAAACCACCACTCCTACCTCTAGTATATACTGTAACAGTCAACTAATGTAAAGTTAAGCTTGGTGGTGGGGGGTTGGCAACCTTATCATGTCAACCAACATAAACCACCACTCCTACCTCTAGTATATACTGTAACAGTCAACTAATGTAAAGTTAAGCTTGGTGGTGGGGGGTGGCAACCTTATATGTCAACCAACATAAACCACCACTCCTACCTCTGGTATATGGGGGGTAAAGTTAAGCTTGGGTTGGTGGGGTGGGGGGGGGGGGGGGGAGGGGGGGGGGGTGGTGTTGGCAACCTTATCATGTCAACCAACATAAACCACCACTCCTACCTCTAGTATATACTGTAACAGTCAACTAATGTAAAGTTAAGCTTGGTTGGGAGGGTGTGGCAACCTTATCATGTCAATCAACATAAACCACCACTCCTACCTCTAGTATATACTGTAACAGTCAACTAATGTAAAGTTGAGCTTGGTGGTGGGGGTTGGCAGCCTTATCATGTCAATCAACATAAACCACCACTCCTACCGCTAGCATATACTGTAACAGTCAGCTAATGTAAAGTTAAGCTTGGTGGTGGGGAGGTTGGCAACCTTATCATGTCAACCAACATAAACCACCACTCCTACCTCTAGTATATACTGTAACAGTCAACTAATGTAAAGTTAAGCTTGGTGGTGGGGGGTTGGCAACCTTATCATGTCAACCAACATAAACCACCACTCCTACCTCTAGTATATACTGTAACAGTCAACTAATGTAAAGTTAAGCTTGGTGGTGGTGGTGGTGGTGGGGGTAGGGGGGTGGGAGGGGGGGTGGTGTTGGCAACCTTATCATGTCAACCAACATAAACCACCACTCCTACCTCTAGTATATACTGTAACAGTCAACTAATGTAAAGTTAAGCTTGGTTGGGGGGGTGTGGCAACCTTATCATGTCAATCAACATAAACCACCACTCCTACCTCTAGTATATACTGTAACAGTCAACTAATGTAAAGTTGAGCTTGGTGGTGGGGGTTGGCAGCCTTATCATGTCAATCAACATAAACCACCACTCCTACCGCTAGCATATACTGTAACAGTCAGCTAATGTAAAGTTAAGCTTGGTGGTGGGGAGGTTGGCAACCTTATCATGTCAACCAACATAAACCACCACTCCTACCTCTAGTATATACTGTAACAGTCAACTAATGTAAAGTTAAGCTTGGTGGTAGTGGTGGTGGTGGTGGGGGGGGGGGGGGGCAGCAATCTTATCATGTCAACCAACATAATCCACCACTCCTACCTCTAGTACATACTGTAACAGTGTACTAATGTAAAGTTAAGTTTGGTGGTGGTGGTGGGGAGGGGGGAAAAACCTTATCATGTCAACCAATATAAACCACCACTCCTACCTCTAGTATATACTGTAACAGTCAATTAATGTAAAGTTAAGCTTGGTGGTGGGGGGTTGGCAACCTTATCATGTCAACCAACTTAAACCACCACTCCTACCACTAGTATATACTGTAACAGTCAACTAATGTAAAGTTAAGCTTGGTGGTGGGGGGTTGGCAACCTTATCATGTCAATCAACATAAACCACCACTCCTACCTCTAGTACGAGGGGCGTTCAGAAAGTAATGCACCACATCGTTTTTCTCAGGAGCTGTTTATTCAAAAAGCATGAAATTTATACACAATATACATGGATATGCCATGTACACATCAGTATTATTCAACATAATCCCCATCAACTTGTACGGCTTTATGCCAGCGCGAAACAAGTGCATGTATTCCGAGCCAGTACCAGATTTTGTCTTGATCATGTAGCCATTTCTTCGCTGCATGAATCACTCCATCATCTTCAAACCTTGTCCCACAGAGTGCATCTTTAAGTGGACCAAATAGATGAAAATCAGAGGGTGCCAAATCGGGACTATAGGGTGGATGGGGTAGTACAGTCCAACCCAATTTGGTGATTGCTTCCCGTGTTGCCAGACTTGTGTGAGGGCGCACATTGTTGTGAAGGAGAAGCATATCTGCTGGATTCTTGTGCGACCGAACTCTGCAAAAATGTTGATTGAGTTTTTTCAATGTCTTAATGTAAGCTTGCGAATTGATTGTCTCTCCTCTTGGCATAACGTCCACAAGAATCACACCTTCAATGTCCCAAAAGACAGTGATCATGACCTTTCCAGCTGAAGGAATTGTCTTGAATTTCTTTCTTCTTGGTGATTGCGGATGATGCCACTCCATTGACTGTCTTTTTGTCTCAGGTTCAAAATGATGTGCCCAGGTTTCGTCACCTGTAACGATCTTAGCCAAAAAGTTCTCTCCATCAGCACTGAAACGCTCCAACAATTCAGAAGAAATTGCTTTCCTTTGCAATCGGTGGTCATTTGTGAGACTTCGAGGAACCCATCTTGCACAAACCTTAGAAAATCAGAGAGTTTTTATAATTGCATTTGCACTACCAATGCTGACTGACAGCTGTAAGGCCAATTGTTGAGTAGTGATTCGCCTATCAGTAAGAATAATGCCCTCAGCGCATTTCAACATTTCTGCATTGGTGGCTGTGGCAGGACGTCCACAGCGCGGCCGATCAAGCAGCTCCGTATCTCCACTTCCTGATTCTTTGATTCTCTGAACTAATGTAAAGTTAAGCTTGGTGGTGGGGGGTTGGCAACCTTATCATGTCAATCAACATAAACCACCAATCCTACCACTAGTATATACTGTAACAGTCAACTAATGTAAAGTTAAACTTGGTGGTGGGGGGTTGGCAACCTTATCATGTCAATCAACATAAACCACCACTCCTACCACTAGTATATACTGTAACAGTCAACTAATGTAAAGTTAAGCTTGGTGGTGGGGGGTTGGCAACCTTATCATGTCAATCAACATAAACCACCACTCCTACCACTAGTATATACTGTAACAGTCAACTAATGTAAAGTTAAGCTTGGTGGTGGGGGGTTGGCAACCTTATCATGTCAACCAACATAAACCACCACTCCTACCACTAGTATATACTGTAACAGTCAACTAATGTAAAGTTAAGCTTGGTGGTGGGGGGTTGGCAACCTTATCATGTCAATCAACATAAACCACCACTCCTACCACTAGTATATACTGTAACAGTCAACTAATGTAAAGTTAAGCTTGGTGGTGGGGGGTTGGCAACCTTATCATGTCAATCAACATAAACCACCACTCCTACCACTAGTATATACTGTAACAGTCAACTAATGTAAAGTTAAGCTTGGTGGTGGGGGGTTGGCAACCTTATCATGTCAATCAACATAAACCACCACTCCTACCACTAGTATATACTGTAACAGTCAACTAATGTAAAGTTAAGCTTGGTGGTGGGGGGTTGGCAACCTTATCATGTCAATCAACATAAACCACCACTCCTACCACTAGTATATACTGTAACAGTCAACTAATGTAAAGTTAAGCTTGGTGGTGGGGGGTTGGCAACCTTATCATGTCAATCAACATAAACCACCACTCCTACCACTAGTATATACTGTAACAGTCAACTAATGTAAAGTTAAGCTTGGTGGTGGGGTGTTGGCAACCTTATCATGTCAACCAACATAAACCACCACTCCTACCACTAGTATATACTGTAACAGTCAACTAATGTAAAGTTAAGCTTGGTGGTGGGGGGTTGGCAACCTTATCATGTCAACCAACATAAACCACCACTCCTACCACTAGTATATACTGTAACAGTCAACTAATGTAAAGTTAAGCTTGGTGGTGGGGGGTTGGCAACCTTATCATGTCAATCAACATAAACCACCACTCCTACCACTAGTATATACTGTAACAGTCAACTAATGTAAAGTTAAGCTTGGTGGTGGGGGGTTGGCAACCTTATCATGTCAACCAACATAAACCACCACTGTAAGAACACAAGAACACTTTAGTGCCAGCTTCCTGACAGAGGGACAAATCAAGTGGTTCTATGCTTCATCTGGAGCAAAATGGGAAATGACTAATGATTGTTCAGTTTAACAGATTTACAAGACGTACCATGATTGTTCAGTTTAACAGATTTACAAGACATACCATGATTGTTCATAGTGCATTAAAATTTTTTTTTTCAAATACTAAACATGGAGAAAAGAGAACATGCACACAGCAGCAAGCAGTACTAATGATGATGGACAATCAAAGTGACAATCATTCTTGAAATCTAAACTAATACTGACATTAAGAAAATAAACCAAGCTTAAAACAAAATATTGATACTGAATATAAGAAACAGAGAATATGACATCTATGAATGTCTGATACCTCAAGATTATTTGCCACGATTGTCTCTTTTTCATTTTCCTGCAAAAGTGGATGATTTCAGAAACAAGACAGCGGTATGTTTGAAAGCTAGATGTTAAATGATAAACTTCAAATACCACAACACTTTGACAAACACTAAAATCACAAGATACACTGAAACTATTCTATCCAGGAGTCATGCCAAAGTTGACGAACATAATATGTGATAGGTAAAATCACTTTTCAATGCAACTGTCAATGTGAGTGAATGTTAGTTTCTTTTTTAAGGAACATGAGAGAAATACTGCAGTTGGCTCCCCTGCAAAATTAGGCATCAAAGCAAAGTCATGTGCTCTTGTTGGGGTGTTTCCTGTAGCAATGTTAAAGAATTAGCTAGTCCCCTGTACACATGCTTGATGGGATTTATGACACCAGGGTAATCATCTCCATGCCAATATGTCAAGTGTAACACATATTACTCATCATTTACATCCTTCTGGATAAGCAGCTCAAAGGTGGAGGTCAAGGTAGTCCCATGGTAGACACTGCCACATGAGAGTGAAGTGTTAGAGACTTCACTTACATTAGGTCTAGGTCTCAAGAGGTGACCAGGTCTCAAGAGGTGACCAGCTCCCTTCCTAAACTGCTTTTCTCTTCCCTAACTCACAGCAGTCAGATATCCATTTTTACAGCTGTGTAGACTACTGCATGAAGTGGCCTGGTTTCAAACCAGATTCCTTTGCCTGCAGAAGCAAGTGCTTGAACCAATTTTTAATATCAAATGCTCTGCTCGAGATACCCCAAACAAACTGATAATTAACAAATTCTTCTCCTTTGATCCTTAGCCGCTGACTGTTAAAGCAGTCAGTGGCCATCACACCTGGTGGCATCTTTTAGGGCAGCAATAAACTACTTCCACTTTGCTCTGTCGGCAACCATTCTTCATGCAGTGCCTCAGCTCTGGTTCATTCTTTGCATCTTGGCCTCCACAGTCCTCCGTCAAGTTGTTTTTGGTCGGCCTCTCTTTCACTTTCCTTCAGGGTTCATATCATAGTTGTTCTTGTGATGGCATCAGGCGTCTCTTCTGAGGATGTGGCCAACTCAACTCCAGCATCTACCAGCTATAATGGTGTGCATGTCCTCTTGGTTGCTCTGAGTAAGCAGTTCTTGGTTAGTGATGACATTCGGCCAAAAGATTTGGAAAATTTTTATTAGGCAGATTGTGTAAAAAGAGGACAGTTTCGACATTTCCTTCTCTGTTATTCTCCAGCATTCCGCGTTATAGAGCACAGAAAGTACACAGCTCTCACATAATTTTAATTTTGTGTTTGTACTGTACTGAGAGGACTTCCAGATGTTGTTTAGACTAGCAAAGGCTATTCTCGCTTTATTCATTCTGTTGTCGATGTTTTTGCTTGTTCCACCATCTGGAGTTACAATGCATCTTAGGTATGTAAAAATGTCTGTCTGTTCTAGCTTTAGGTACCTATTGTTATGGGCTCAAGATTGCCCACACTGAGTAATTAACAAATTAATAAGTCATTAAGGCATGATGAAATTTACTTAAAATGATGTGCAAGTTCATAACATAAGAAGTGAAGTAAAATAATGTCATTTTTCAACAGCTTTACATAGACAGGCTTAGTAGTTTGGGAACAAAGAATTTATGAACATGAGAATGATATATACATTCTATCAACACATCAACCAACAGAAATACATCACTGTAGCAGGGAGACTAAATTGTTAATGGTCTTTGAACAAAAACACACACACAAAATTATCTACTCATTCACAGAAAGCAAACTGGGAGTTGACCCATGTCCAACAACAGAATGTGAAAAAAGACAAACAGTCAGAAGAAAAATCCATTGTACAATAAACCAGCACAAAGCACTGATTCCATATTTATATTTAGAGCTAGGTAAGTACAGGTGTGTAAAATTTGATATGATAAATGTGACAAAATTAGTACCATACTGGCACCTTCACGTACTGAGAGACTGGTATCACAAGAAAGGTTTTTAAAAACACCTTTATAATGATGTTTACAAAAAAGAAAAAAGAAAAGAAACAAATTAATTAAAAATAATTTCGGTGATAGCTTTGCAAGTTTAAAGACATTAAATCTGAAATGCCACATTTAGATAAAATTGTGTTTTAACTTTCAGCATTACACTGAAGTTTTAGAAGTCAGTGCTATCAAGTGTCTTTTAAATGTATTTTAAAATAGTTTTTGACACATGTGAACTATACCATTTTTTTATAGCTGAGATGATGATGTTTAATAAAATATGCATAGCTTAAATCAACATTAGTAGCCAAATCACATAAAAAATTTCCCCCCTGGTATATTTTTTTGTCTCAAATCAACAATGCTGACACATTACTGATTTCAAGGAGTTGTAGTAACTTTATCTTTCATATTCTGTATCAGAAATTAATTTAAACTTTTTTACTCAATAAATATTTTATCATATCACTGTAAAAATATATACTGAGATATCCAAATTTAGCCTTGCCTTTTGCAATAATCAAACTGACTAGATTACTAAGTTCAATCTCCCAAATTGGTTCATTGATTCGTTGTAAACTTACCTGAGAGCTTCATCAATAGCAATCTGATCTGCTGACTCCTGCTCTCTCAATAACTTCTCCCTTTCTAGTTCTTCCAGTCTCTTTCTCTCCTCTTCTTGCTGCTTTCGTATCTTCAAATCCCTGGCCAGTTTTCGAGCCAAACGGCCACGATAGTAAGACTGGAAAGGAGGACATTTCAGTGAGCCCATTACTGTTGTTACTAGTTAATTTTGCTTTAAATATTTTAACACTTTTAACAATTAAGAGTATATGAAATAAAAAGTAGACATCCCGCTAAAATATGATAACCAGGAAGTTAGACTTTCATAAATGCGTGCTTGTATAAAACAGAAGGACTGAAATGAGATAGCAAGGTCACCAATGTGGAACTAATGATAAGAACCAGACAAATGCCAGTGGAATGAGATGTGAGAAGAAGATGCTGGCATTGGATAGGGCACACAATGAGGAAATCTGCCAATAGCATTACAAGGTAGTCCATGTTCTATAATACCCTAAGTAAGAGAGGAAGAGGGAGATCAAAATATTCCATGGAGAAGGGAACTGGAGACAGACATGACAGAGATCAAGAAGTCATGAAATGACCTTAAGCAGATGGCACAGGACAAGAAGACTCCACTGAAATGTTGAGAGAAAAGTATACAAAGAGGCACATAGTGTGGTCAAAGTAGGTGGCATATTTCCAAAATACCCATGTTCTGCATGTTTGTCCGCACTATGTTTATTGTAATTCAGGGTATGAGACAAAGGAGACATGAACAAATGAAATAGAACATGACAAACAAAACAGGAGACAGGGATCAAGGACTGACTGGAATAAGAGGTTTGTCTCAGCTCCATATGTTCTCCTAATGGGACAGGACTGATGATCCTTCAGCAATTTTCTAATTACTATGTTTAACTAATGAGTTTTGAACATGCCTAGGTACATGGGATGTGATGGAGAGCTACTTCCCTGATAGAAGCTGAGTGAAGATAGCAGCTGAGACAAACCTGAATCTTGACAGCTGCTCGTCGCTTCCTCACAAACTCTAGGCGAAGTCTGAAAGATCTAAAACTGTCCTGTAGAATGAGTATTGCTTGTTTCTTTCTCTGGTAATCTGGAACATGAAATAATATGCACTTATGAGGAAAATAGTGATCCAATGGATTAACCTTGTTGTTTTCTATAACTGTGTTAGTACTGTTCTTGTGAGTTGTATTAAATAACATGAAATAATATGCACTTATGAGGAAAATAGTGATCCAATGGATTAACCTTGTTGTTTTCTATAACTGTGTTAGTACTGTTCTTGTGAGTTGTATTAAATAACATGAAATAATATGCACTTATGAGGAAAATAGTGATCCAATGGATTAACCTTGTTGTTTTCTATAACTGTGTTAGTTGATCCAATGGATTAACCTTGTTGTTTTCTATAACTGTGTTAGTACTGTTCTTGTGAGTTGTATTAAATAAATGTTATTTTGCAAAGGTGCCAACTAATTTGTATTTACCAGTTTCATATAAGGGTAATGAGATTTTGTACCTGTTCTTAGTAAAATGAAGTAAACTCAACCATCATAAAGCTACAGCATACACACTTATTTTTAGCAAACTAAATTACAATCAGATGTCCAGTAACACACAAAGTGCCCCCTTTTTTGTAAACTATAGTACACACACCTGTCCAGCACGCAGAACAATACTTTTCCTTCTGCACAAAAAACACACAAACTCTTCCACAAAGCCAGCACACTATAAGCAATTCTCAAACTTATTACTACAGTACACTGACCCTCTCCAGCACACAAATGTACAATGACCTTTCCTGCACACTAAAGTACAGTGACCTCTCTATCACAATGAAGTTTGATGACTTCTCTAGCACAATGACCTTTCATGCATACTAAAGTTTGATGACCTTTCCAGCACAATAAAGTTTGACAACCTCTCCACCACAGAAAAGTATGTTGACCTCTTCAGCACAGTAAAGCATGATGATATTTTCAGCACAATAAAGCACCTCTCCAGCACATAACAAGCACAATTACCTCTCCAGCACACCAAAGTATAATCACTTCTCACAGACATCTAATTTTTACACTCACCTTTCCAGCACACAAATCCCCTCCACACTTTCTGAATGAAGATGGCTTTCTGCCTAATCAAGTTCTGACATCTGTCTTCTAAAGGCTCAAAGACACTGTTCCTCATAAACACCTACATTAGGACAGAGAAGCAGACCGAAGTCATGGATCAGCATGAGACACACATGGACACAGGACACAAGAAGAGGTCAATATGTAGAGAGGGAAATGGGACTTTCAAGATGTTGGATCCCATTTTTAACACCATTCTTAGTGCCTTAATGTGACACATCAGGACTACCTCACTTCTAAGTATGAGCATTTCAGAGTGAAGAACTGCAATGCTACTTTAACTTTCTAAATCAGTAAGACCATATTAACAAACACAGCTTAGACAAACAATGTTAACTGAGACAGGGAGGAGAAAGAAAGTCTGATTAACTAGGTCAATTAATTAAAGAAGTTGTAACTGTCATAGAAGAATAAGGACTCATGGCATACACTGGCAACTGGACAGTTAAAACAAAAATGTGGGAGATCAAATATGTAACGATAAATGTTGTCCAATACTAGATACTGCCATAGGGGAGTTAAGACTTCACTATACTAGATACTGCCATAGGGGAGTTAAGACCTCACTATACTAGATACTGCCATAGGGTGGTAGTTGGGGAAAAGATACTATACTGCATGTAGATACTGCCATAGGGGAGTTAAGACCTCACTATACTAGATACTGCCATAGGGGAGTTAAGACCTCACTATACTAGATACTGCCATAGGGGAGTTAAGACCTCACTATACTAGATACTGCCACAGGAGTTAGGGGAGTTACTAGTTACTCACAGGAGTTAAGACCTCACTATATATACTAGATACTGCCATAGGGGAGTTAAGACCTCACTATACTAGATACTGCCATAGGGGAGTTAAGACCTCACTATACTAGATACTGCCATAGGGGAGTTAAGACCTCACTATACTAGATACTGCCATAGGGGAGTTAAGACCTCACTATACTAGATACTGCCAACATAGGGGTTTTTAATTTAATTTAAAGTTTAAGTCCTCACTAGTTAGTCTCAACTATACTGCCCCCCCCCCCTAGAGACTCACTATACTAGATACTGCCATAGGGGAGTTAAGACCTCACTATACTAGATACTGCCATAGGGGAGTTAAGACCTCACTATACTAGATACTGCCATAGGGGAGTTAAGACCTCACTATACTAGATACTGCCATAGGGGAGTTAAGACCTCACTATACTAGATTCAGCTTTTTTATCTTAAAGAGGTGGAGCGACCAGATTCCTTCCTAGCTGCCATTACTTTCCCAAACTCAAGAGCAGTGTCACAGTTAGGTAGACTGGAGCTTGATGCTACCAGGTTTTGAATTCAGTAATTGTGCAGCTACATGCAAGTATTCTCACCACTCTTCCTATAATATAACACTCATGGGAAAAACAAGAAATAAAGAAGTGAAAACAATAAGGAAAGGCTGCTCTCTTGGGCTCAATAATGGAAGCCAAGAACTACCACTGTACCTTACCATGCATGTCATAAGTGGTGGCCACTAAAGAGGATTGGTTATATATGGGGCTAGCAATCTCATCAGACAAAACTGGTTGCTACAGAAACAAGATCTGTAACAGCTTATAAAGTGTTTTTATGTAAGCTTCCTGCAAGGAAAGCAAAAACTCAAATTTTGTTTGCACATTGTTGCTATTTCAAACTGAAGGAGACATCAGGTTCAACCTTATGATGGGTTATTATTAGGATATATGGTGTCTATCATTTTAGACAATGGTGTCTATCATTTTAGACAATGGTGTCTATCATTTTAGACAATGGTGTCTATCATTTTAGACAATGGTGTCTATCATTTTAGACAATGGTGTCTATCATTTTAGACAATGTATTCAGATACTGCTATTTGCTTATGGCATTATCCCTCCTCATCATTTACTGTATATAAGTAAAGGTTGCCTCATTGCAGATACTACAAGAGGAGAGTGAGGTGTTACAGACTTCACTATATTAGGTGTCAGCTTTATGTGATGAGGTGGCCAGTTACTTTACTTGTTGCCTTTGTCTTCCATACACAGGAGCAAAGTCATGTACCCATTTACAGCTGGTAGCCTGGAGTATGAGACTACCACATTCTCAGGCTAGTAACTTTGCCTTGAGAAGCAAGTGCTCTAGTTACTGTGTCACGTGATGTGTATAGTGTAAACAAAAATCCTGTTGCTACTTCTTTGTTCTTGTGTCTCTTGTTGATATCATAAAGACTTGCACAGCTGGCTAGAGGCTGTTGATCCAGTTAATGTGTGATAGTGAGATGTTGTGTTAATTTTGCTATACCCACCCTCTCAATGTTACTACTTCATATCTATAATTTTATTTCTGGCTTGTGACACCAAGAGTTGTTCTGTATCTTATACTGCATATATCCATCAGATAGAGGCTGCATCCAACACAGCATAGACAAAATAAAACTTGCTGTATTTATAGATCAAATAGCCTGATCCAGACCACATCTAAATGCCTTGAAGCTTCTCTCCTCCTCTCCTATCTAAGCTGACCAATAAGTCCCAGCAACCAATCTGACTGGTCAATGAGGTAATTACTGAGCTAGTCCCTTAAGAACACTGATCAATAAAACCATTTGTTTCATTTATTTAGCAGTCAATGAAGTAAAGGAAAGGGGAGAGTAATTCTGTACTAAACTAGCTATGGAAACAGTATTTATCTATCTTGATTAATGGCTGTCTGCCCACAAAAACAATGTCTCTGAAGTCTTGGAATCCTGTAAGAGAATGACAGACCATCCTGAAATTGGACATTCACACATTAGTACGCCAAACTCTATTTTCAGATACTTTCTTCTACTTGACAGATAGCAGATGGAGATAGATGTTAGTATGATAAAGACATAGAAATAATTTGAATAGATGGTACTTATCACAAGAGGACTTCATTTATCATTATTTCCCTTTTCGTTCCTTATGGAGCACGCAGCCACTACTACTACAGTTAGTCTCTACTGTAAAGCATTCTTGTGATCCTGCAGTGATGACTTCTTTAGCTTATGTTTGACATGACGAAGTTACCAACCACATACACAACCTCTTATGACACGGCTAAAGGAGTAGTAGTCATATTTGTTCTCTGTCTCCTGAGAGTTACACAAGCCTTTATGTCACCATATAAATGTTCATTTGATTTGTTTCTGTTTCCTACTATCTTTCACGTCTTTCAAGTCCTGGTCCTCTATTTGTAATTATTTCATTAATCACACACTCGAGTTTCATAACCGCCAAAAATGTTGCCATCAGCGGTTTGAACCATCAATCAATCTTCATTTCTAGATGTGGAAACTTTTGTTTCTTACATGGAAAAGTAAAGGAAAAAACAATCTTTAAGACCCACTTGTATCCTTTCTGTGCTCAATGAAATTTAGGTGAAATGTGAAAAGTCAAAAATGGCTGTGTCAATGTCAGTCATAATTAGATAGATTAAAATATACCTCAATGCTTAAAATAAATGACTTTGTAGTTACTTAGCCACACAGATGACCTAGTTACTCGAAGAAATGCTGTGACTGACATTGCATGTAACAGTTCATTATGCGACACTAGTCCCTGTAATTTCTAACTTAATTATTGCTCTTACATTCTTCTTCTTTGATCCTTAGCCACCAACCGTCAAAGCAGTCAGTGGCCATCACGCTTAGTGGCGTCTTGTAGGGCAACAACAAATTGATTCCACTTTGCTCGGTCGGTGGCCATCCTTCGTACAGTGCCCCAACTCTGGTTCATTCTTTGCATCTCTGCCTCCACAGTCCTCCGCCAGGTTGTTTTTGGTCGGCCTCTCTTTCTTTTTCCTTCAGGGGTCCAAAGCATAGCTGTTCTTATGATGGCATCAGGGCCTCTTCTGAGGACATGGCCAACCCAGCTCCAGCGTCTGCCAGCTATGGTGGTGTGCATGTCCTCTTGCTTGCTCCGAGTAAGCAGATATTGGTTGGTGATGGTATTCGGCCAAAAGATTCGGAGAATTTTTCTTAGGCATGTTGTGTGAAAAGAGGACAATTTCGACATTTCCTTCTCTCTAACTCTCCAGCATTCCGCACCATAGAGAAGCACAGAAAGCACACAGCTCTGATATAATCTTAATTTTGTGCTTGTGCTGTACTGAGAGGACTTCCAGATGTTGTTTAGGCTAAAAAAGGCTGTTCTTGCTTTATTCATTCTGATGTTGATGTCTTTGCCTGCCCCGCCATCTGGTGTTACTATGCATCCTAGGTATGTGAAGGTGTCTGTTTGTACCAGTTGCTGATTCCTTACTGATATGGGCTCAGGGTTGCTTACATTCAGCGTCATGACCTCTGACTTCTTTAAATTGATGTTCAAGCCCACCTGCTGGCTAAACTTATTAAGTCTATCCATTATTTCCTGGATGTGTTGATGTGAATGTGCTAGTAGTGCAATGTCATGTGCATATTCCAGATCTTCCAATGTAGAAAATGTAGTCCATCTTATTCCTCTTGGATTGCCCTCTGTTGTCTGGCGCATCACCCAGTCTATGACTGTTAAAAATAGAGTGGTTGATAAGGGGCATCCCTGTCGTACTCCTGTCTTCACCTCAAAGGTTAGGTTGCTCTGCCCAACACTACACGTAAAGTTGGCATAGAGGCTTTTTATAATTGACACTATGCAGCTTGGAATTCCATAAGCCCTCAGTATTTTCCATAAACTGTCCCTATGTATGCTGTCAAAAGCCTTTTCAAAATCAACGAAATTAATGTACAGCTGTCTTTGCCATTCTGAGCACTGCTCTATAATGTTCCTGAGAGTGAATATATGATCTACACATCTTCTGTTCTTTCTAAATCCTGCTTGTTCTTTCCTCAGTTTGTGGTCTACTGCTTTTGAAATTCTCTGTATAATTATCCTGCCTAGTATTTTGCTGGGAACTGAGAGAAGAGTGATTCCTCTCCAATTATTGCAGTCTGCAAGATCTACCTTCTTGGGCAATTAGACAATTATTCCTTTGTTCCACTCTGATGGTGTTGTCCCCGTTTTCCAGACTTGTGCAAAAAGTGGTTCTAATAGTTCTGCTGCTAGCTCAGGGTCTGTCTTAAATAGCTCTGCATATAAGTTATGGCCAGGAGCTTTTCCGTTCTTTAGTCCTTTGATTGCTGTGATGATTTCTTCTTTTCGTGGAATGTCTGTATTTACATCTAGATCGTTTTCAGCCTCAGGAACATTCAATTGCGTCTCTGGTGGTTCCTTGTTCAGAGTTTCTCTGAAGTGCTCTGCCCATTTTGTTTCCTGACCCTCTGCTGTCATGATGAGATTTCCTTGATTATCTCTTACTAATGTAATATTGTTTGCACCTTGTTTTCCGCTGATGAATTTAGTTATTTTGTATACTGTGCTTTGTTCATTTCTCAGTGCTGCCTCTTCTGCCTGTCTTGCAAGATCGTCTAGGAAATTCCTTTTGTTGGCTCGGGTTTGGCGTTTAACTTCCTTGTCCAGCTGACTGTACTGTTCACTATATAGTTGCTTTAACCTGGGGGACTTCGCTTCTGTTTTCTTTCTTTTCATTTCCTTTCTCAGTGTTATGGTGTTTAATGTTTCTGGTGTTATCCAGTCTTGCTTCTTCCTTTCCTGGAATCCCAAGCATGATTTGCTGCTTTCCTTATATATTGTTGAAATGGTGTTGAATTTCTGGTCTATATCATCAGTCAATGCCTTTTCCTGACTTTTGGCAAATTGATATAATTTCTTTATGTCAGCCGCAAAAGCTTTTCTGGTAAGGGGGTCCTTCAATTTGCTGATGTCAAACCTTTTCTGTGTAGTTACAGTTGGTCCAGCCCTTCTTAGTTTCACTTTCAGTTTTGCTACTACTAAATGGTGATCACTTCCCACATCTGCACCTCTTCTTACCTTCACATCTTGTAATGCATGTCTCCATCTACCGTTAATCATGATGTGGTCTATCTGGTTTCTGTCCCGACCATTTGGTGATTCCCATGTTAATTTGTGAATTTCTTTATGTGGGAACAGTGTTCCTCCAATGACCAGGTTGTTAATACTACAGAAACTTATTAATTTATCCCCATTTTCGTTTGCTGTTCCGCTGCCGCATTTCCCCATTACTCTTTCATTATATGTATTGTGTGTACCAACTTTCGCATTGAGTTCTCCTATTACTATAATAAGATCATATCTAGGTGTGTCTTCCATTTCTTTCTGCAGTTGTTGATAGAATTCATTCTTGACCTCTTCATCGCTGTCATTCGTTGGTGCGTAGCATTGTATTATTGGTGAATCTACCTCTCAATCTTAATCTTATCAGTCTGTTGTTGATGGGTTTCCATTCCAGTAATGTCCTTTCTATTCCTTTCTGTAGAATAATGGCTACACCTTCATTGTGCTTGTCCATCCTCTCTTCCAGAGTAAAGTACTGTTTCTCCTGTTGCTGTTTTAACTTTTCCTGCCCCTGTCCATCTGCTCTCGCTTATCCCTAGAATGTGTAACCTATAGTTTCTCATTTCTGCCGTGACCTATTTTAGTTTACCCGTCTCATTCATTGTCCTGACATTCCACAATCCTATTCTTGTATCATGTTTTGCGGTCAGGACATCCATTCTCATGTCAGTGGCTTCCTTTCGGCTTTCACCACTGACAGTCATACGAGCCTCAGACTCCGGATGTCCGTCCCGCAGCAAAGTTTGTTTATTCGTTATTGTTTCCGTAACTTCAATTTTTTTTACATAGACAGGGGTGTCAGCCCTATGCTAAAAACCCCCAACCTGGAGGACCAGGGTGTCTGCTTTAGCCTGACTCCTGCCCATGCAAACCTGTCCAGCTTGGTAGAACCTTCCAGGAGTAAAACTCCCGCTGGCATAGCTCTGGGGGTAATCAGGGTACGCAAGCCGCCATACCTCGACAAGGTATTGACACCGGTGATGGCAGGCTCTTACATTAATGGAGTGCTTTTCACTTTATTTATTATTATATATCATCTTTATAAGGTTCAACTACTGGAGGACCATCCGTAAGGCTTTCCCAACTGGAAAGATCTCCAACTTCAGGGCAGAATCTATGGCACTGCTGCAGGCACTGAGAATCATCACCAGATTAGAACAGCAACCACCAGGTAAGATAGTGATCTTTACCGACTACTGGAATCAATACAGAACACACAACATGCTGCTTGAGATCAGATCTGAGCTTAACATCATCCACAGAACCTCAGTGGTTACCCTCCATTTGAGGAATCACTGGAATGAGAGAGCTGATGCTTTATCTACAACTGGCAGTAAATGGAGGAATTCAGCCAGCCATTGCCTTATCAAGGTGCCAAAACCATCACCCACAACCAGTACAACTACCAGTGGAAGAAGAAAGCAGATATATACAACAGATCTGACCCAATTCACCAGCTTCATAGACACCAGCAGACCATCCTATTCTGCCTGAGAACTGGCAACTGCAGATTACTAATCACCTCAGGATATCTCATACAAATGAATGTCCCTGTAGAACTGGAATCTAGACCCCTGAACACATTCTCCAAAACTGCCCAACCCACAATGACTTACGACATCAGACCTGGCCATAGGGTACTATGGAGCAGAAACTACGAGGCTGCTGCACGGACATGGAAAAAACTGTGGACTTCATCCTGCAACAGACCTGCAGATTTAGTATGACTGCAAACTTAACACAGAAGAAGAATATTACATATAGTTACTATATAAAATCGGCTGTGTCTACGTCAGTCAAAACATGAAAGATTAAAATATACCACAAAAGGGAGCTGCATGCAAAGTTTCAGCTCTCTATCATGAGTAGAACATAGAGATTTTGTGTGTCAAAGATGTGAAACATTACAAATTTATAACCTCACGTCAGGTTAAATAAAAGTAGGTAAGATTGCAAGAGGATACATAATGAAAATCCAATTTCTCAACAATAACAGTATAGTCAATAAACACATTCTGGATGTAGAAATCACCTTTGCCTGTTTTGTAATTTCATCTTTTTTTTGTCTTCACAACAATTATAACATGGTACAATCACAAATAACAGAAATGACTTGACACACAAACAGCATGTGTCTTAGTGGTTACATAACTGAAGGCAGGGAGACAAACTTGATAAATAAAATATATATAACACGACCTGACACATACAATATAAATGAACATACCTTTGTTTTCCCCACCTGCCACTCTGTTTTGGGTAATCCTAGAGCATTCAGGATACTTGTGACACTAGCACTAGAACTGCCTCCAGCAAAACTTTTATCTAGAAGGATACCATACTTGCTGAGAAATGTCTCTATGAGTACGTGCACTGGATAACCCTATTATGATGACAGAAAAATGAAAGCACTTGTTCAACTGTTTGAGAATAAGAAAATGAACAAAACAAACTTTATTTTTCAAAGAGCTGAAAATTGGTCACTCAGGTCTGACAATCTGCCCTTTCTTTATCTTATCTTTTACACTGTATCCATTCATTCTTGCTACAGACAAGAAATTACTTTATGATCTTGTAACTCACAGCCACAACTCTGTATAAAAAATGTAAACATGTGACATTTTGTAAATCTCTGAATGACCCAGGAGTGGACTGGAACCCAGGCCAAGAGGAAGACAGCCTATAGGATAGCTTGTCACTTTCTCTAGCTAACCCTTATACCCCAAGGTAGAAGAGGAGAGACTAAGTAAGACATTTTTTGTGATTTTTTTAATGATAGAAAAACATACCTCTCTTTTAATGCGAATGATGTCCAACATCCCAGAATACTTCAGTTGTAATAGCACTTCCTGTTCCTGATAGTCATTAGGTCGTTTCCCTGAGTTTGGTTTAAGACAACGTACGTACCTGTGAGATAGGTACAACAAAACGCAATTTTATTTTTTACTTCACAAGACACAAAACAAGGAGTGAGAAGATGTTGAAAATGAGAAAAGAAGAACTATTCATATATCCAATTCATCTGTTGCAGGGTTTGGCAGTTATCTGACTAGTGTCACTGTTATGCACATCAGAAGTTCCTAACATTAGCTCCATAAACAGATGACACCTCAATCTGCTGTCACCTGTGCAGAGTCTCAAGACTTTTACTCATTTTCTTCTATTGAGTTGGTGATAGGTAAACTTCTTCTGGTAACCTAGATACCATGTTTTCTACTTGTTCTTGTATCCAGTGGCATATTCAGAGAGGGGTTGCTCAGTTCTGCCCTCCCCCCCATTTTCAACTTCTCCAAGTACATACAAGGTGATTCATAAGTTTTATTGTGTTATGCTTATAAATAGTAGACTACTTACTTGTTTTGAAGGACTTTATTCACTTTTTAAAAAATATGCTCAGTATCATTTAGAATGTATTATAACAAACTGGACCGTGGCTGCTGAGCCCCAAAAATAGGCACCTCGCACTCAAATAGACCACTCTGAACAACATTCCTAAAAATGCCACTGCTTTTAAATGTTCTTAATACATTTCTTGGCCTCTTTATTTGTTACATCACATCTGTTATAGTTTTAGGTCTTATTTTTTGTTGTTGTTGTTGCAAAATGGCTACCAGGAATCTCCATTCTTATCTCCTTGACCACCACTGTGTCCTTTTAAAATTTCACACACCTGAAATTCAAATAATATTCAAAGACTCCTTCTTATTCTTCAATTTTCCAAACCCTTAAGGCTCTCTGCTGCTCACTTTACTTCTATTCTTCCCGATCACTAATGAGTACACTCCAGTTTACAATTCTTATCTCATGCCTCATTCTATGCAGTCTATTCATCTTTATCTGGCATATGTCTTTGGTCTTGTGCTCTGAATGTGCTGAGTCTATGCCTTTGTTGTCCCTCCTTAACCTCAATTCATTCAGTGTGTCCCAGTCATCTCATTATGCTGACCATTGGTGGTGACCTGTATAAATTGTGTTTCCTGTTTTTGAGTGTGTTTTTTTGTTGTTGTGTTTGTTTTGGTTAATAGTTTTCATTCACAGGTATTAATATATGTGACTGTACCATTCTTTTTCATCAAATTCCTTAAGTACCATGCCAGCTGGCATAGGTGATCAAGTCTCTCAAACATTTCTGCTTCCCAGCGTTATTTATCAGCTCTTTCCATGCCACAATGTTAAGACTACCAGTATCTTCTCATCTTTGTTGTCCTCTGTCTCTTTTTCCTTCAATCTTTCCTGTTTTCACAACATATTCCATCTGTCCTGTTCTCATAGCATATCCAAAGAAAGTGAACTGCTTTCTAATGTGAGTAATAAGCTTCCTTTGGGAAATGGCATGACCAGACTATGCATCCTTCAAAGTATTCTGTTCTCCAAATTGTGTAGTCGTGCTATCTCTTGTCCTGCTGCCCTCCTGTCTCTCAGCCACACAATTCATTCATTCATGACCCTTCTACTCCTGTCTCTCAGCCACACAATTCATTCATTCATGACCCTTCTACTCCTGTCTCTCAGCCACACAATTCATTCATTCATGACCCTTCTACTCCTGTCTCTGAGCCACACAATTCATTCATTCATGACCCTTCTACTCCTGTCTCTCAGCCACACAATTCATTCATTCATGACCCTTCTACTCCTGTCTCTCAGCCACACAATTCATTCATTCATGACCCTTCAACTCCTGTCTCTCAGCCACACAATTCATTCATTCATGACCCTTCTACTCCTGTCTCTCAGCCACACAGTTCATTCATTCATGACCCTTCAACTCCTGTCTCTCAGCCACACAATTCATTCATTCATGACCCTTCTACTCCTGTCTCTCAGCCACACAATTCATTCATTCATGACCCTTCTACTCCTGTCTCTCAGCCACACAATTCATTCATCATGACCCTTCAACTCCTGTCTCTCAGCCACACAATTCATTCATTCATGACCCTTCAACTCCTGTCTCTCAGCCACACAATTCATTCATTCATGAACCTTCAACTCCTGTCTCTCAGCTACACAATTCATTCATTCATGACCCTTCTACTCCTGTCTCTCAGCCACACAATTCATTCATTCATGACCCTTCTACTCCTGTCTCTCAGCCACACAATTCATTCATTCATGACCCTTCAACTCCTGTGGAAATATGATTTTAACAAATTCACACCAAGCCATCCTGTCCTGTGCCATCTGTTCAAGTTTGTGTCTGTCTCCAATGCCTTCCTCCATGTGTTTTGGTCTTCTCTTACCATGGAAGATTCCAGAACAAGGACTGCCTTGAAATTCTATCAACGTGAGTCTGTCAACCAACAAGTCATCCAGAGACTGATGATATTGTTGATATTTTACACCTATACACTTTCACTGCACATACATTCATTGATGGGATGATCACATAATAATAATTTATATACTGTTTTTTTTCCCAGCTATGTGCAGTGACATTAACTATGACTACCACTCTGTCCACAGTGACTTGACTTACCATGGGTTTGTCAGATCCAGAACATCCACCAAGGCACTCAGCTGATGTTTGAACGTGTCACCAACAGTGGGTTTACCTCTACTGGCTGTCCGTGATAGAGTTTGTCTACCCTGTAGAACATCTAGCCTCACTACAAGCAAATCCTGTCCATAATAAGGAATGATGATTGAGTATCAAACAGCTGATTAAGTTTAAAATAGCTGATTAAGTAACATATAACTGATTAAGTATCACACATTGGACTATCAAGAGCTCATTCTATTTGATACACACAGCAAAAAACTTGCTGTACTCATCAACGTAAGTTACTGCACTGCTGTTTACTCTAGCAATGTCTGAGGGGGGAACCAGTTTACCACAGCACAAGGTTCTAATACCAAATAGCTCTATAAGTGAGGTTAGTTTATCCTCCAATATTTATAGTCTCAACAGCACAGCATGATTCTATCACATGCACGGTACACATTTCTTGAGTAAGACTTCAAAACCAACGACCATACACTAGTAAATTCTGCCGCTATACCATCACAGACAGGAATCACCAATTTATGAGGCACACCTCGGGCATAACTGAAATTACAACCCATCCTATCGCCAGACACAACTAAACTAACGTTGCTATCCTCTCAACAACTCACTGGATCCAAGAACAACCACATCATGACCCTAATAGCTTCCATAGCAGACAACTAGCAGCAACATCTCAGCTACCCTTCGGAGTGACATCTACTCCTTGAAGTCTCAAAGATGCTAACCCATTGCCCAGCTTCCATGACCATGTCTGCTTTGCTTAGAGTCCAGTACACAGCAGGCTATTCACTTATTCAAACATTCTCCTCTTATCACATGCCCTCTGACCATTACTCGCTTGTGGAAGATTTTACTTCAGCCCAGCTCACACGTTTAAACCCATTCACTCAAAGTTATGCAAACTTCATTTAACAAACACTCCAAACTTACCTAAGTTAACCCTGTACCCACATACAAAAACAGCACAAAAATCCAATACCATAATTCCTGCCGAAAGTACTTCGGTCGGTCAGTCACATTTTGCACACCGTCATTTGGGCACTTTTTCTATTTTCGAGAGAGTACATTAACTTTCTACCACAGCTAAGAGGGTGCAATTGTAGTTGAAAGTTAGACAATAATTGTATTGTTTCCCCTTATATGTACTCTCATGAAAATAGAAAAGTGTGACAGTGTGCATTAAATCAACAGACAATCAAGATACTCTTCTGTCCAGTTTCATTCAGGAAACGGATTTAACTCATCATTTTTCTTAAAAACAACCTTAAAATGTAAGTTTTTTGAGTGTTTCTTCAAGACAAAATTTTAATTTAAAGTATTGCAGACTTATTATTATGGATCAAAATGATAAGTTGGCTAAAAGGAAGAGACGATCGCGTCATTCACAGCGAGCAAGCGAGACTATAGACGAAGCAGCAATGTAATACGTGTAACAGAAACAACACACTATAATTAAAAACCTGCCAATTTTGGCGGGTTGTTGCTAGTATTTATAGAATGTGTGATTCCTATATACACACATTGGGATTCTTGCTGGAGCTAAGGAGTTCATGCACTGTGCTGAGAATCTCCTTGTGTGATCTAAGGGAGGAGATCGAAGTACTGATGGAGTTGTCCGTGTGCAATGAAGATAGTCCTTAAAACTAAACCAAACAAATACATTACAACAACCTAGCAGCTTGTTGTTCGTCCATCATGGGTGATGAAGACCACTCTGTTCATCCAATTATTAGGAATATGGTAAGTTAGTCTATGGGTATGAAGGTGACTGATGAGCCCAATGCGGGCCTGGAAAGATCTTGGACAGTGTGGGCAGGGAATGTTCACTTCAGGTGAAGGTTTTATTTCACGGGCTTTTCTAGCCTGTCTCCGCTGTGCCGCTGCTGCTTTTCTGGATGCCTCGCATGCCGCTGCACCTTTACGAAGAGATGTGCACCAAGCGGTGCGGTCTTGCGCAGCAACTTCCCATGTGTTAGGGTTTATGCCAAAGGTTTTTAATGAAATCTTAAGTGTGTCTTTGAAGCGCTTCTTTTGGTCACCATGGGAGCGTTTACTCTTCTGCATCTCACCATAAAAGAGTATTTTTGGCAGCCGATGGTCTGGGCATGCGGACTACATGACCTGCCCAGCGAATCTGTGACTGCATCAGAATAGTATCGATGCTAGGCATACCAGCTTTGTCAAGAACAGTGGTATCCGGGATCTTGTCTTGCCATTTGATGTTCATCACCTTTCTGAGAAAGACTGTATGAAAGTGGTTAAGCTTCTTTACGAGGTGCCTGTATACAGTCCATGTTTCACATGCACATAGCAGCACTGGAAGCGCCACAGCTCTGTACACTCTGTACACCTTCAGCTTTGTCTGTAGACTAATGCCACTTTGATGCCAAACGTTGGTGCATAGTCTGCCAAATGTGCTGCTGGCTTTGGAGATCCTGGTGTTCACCTCATCAATGACGACGTTCTAGGATAGTGTGCTACAAGGTATGTGAATCTGTTCACAACTTTCAGTTTCACACCATTTACCTTGATGATTGACTCAGTATAAATTGTGCCAGGTACATGATTTCTGTTTTCTCCGTGTTGATGTTAAGCCCAAAGTTGGAACAGGCTTCGGAGAATCTATCCAGGCTATTTTGCAGATCAGCCTCTGAGCCAGCACTGAGGGCACAGTCGTCAGCAAACAGAAGATCTCTGATGGTGTGTGATTTGACCTTGGTTTTTGCTTGAAGCCTCCTAAGGTTAAACAATTTTCCATCAATACGATATCTGATGTCGATTCCTATGTCCCCGTCTCTGAAAGCATCAGTCAGCATAGCAGAAAACACGATACTGAACAGAGTTGGTGCAAGTACACACCCTTGTTTAACCCCATTTGAGACAGGGAAGGGCTCCAATAGCTCACCATTTTCCTGAACTCTAGCGTGCATTCCATCATGCAGTTGCTGCCCTATTGTGATAAATTTCTTTGGGCAGCCGTATTTTGCCATGATCTTCCATAGAGTAATAGACCCTCTCTGCTGACCATGTTGAACGCCTTTGTCAAGTCGATGAAAGCTGCGTACAGGTCACAGTGTTGTTTCTGGCATTTTTCTTGTGGCTGTCTTGCAACGAACACCATATATAGTGCTTCATTTATAGGAAATTGGGACAGGCGGTTGATGGCTTCGTTGTTAATAGATGATGGTTGGTTCAGAATATTATTAAAATGTTTGACCCAGCGTTGGATAATTTTTTCACTCCTAGCACAAGAACGACAACTGATTCTTCCTATAAAGATTAAATAAGGTGTACGATTATGGCCTACCTTGGAACTCAGTGTATTTATGCTCTCTGTCAGTGTTTTTGTTGAGGTGGGAACCTCATAGTGTTAAAATATTCATTATCTTTACTCTCAGTTTACTTCTCTTTCCCTCTATTTGTCCTGAGGTCACGATGTTTTAAAGTGCTCCTCATCTCATCACATACCTAATGAAGGTCGATTGCTTCTCACAACATTCGCTATAATATGTATTTTTCATCAACTCTTTCTTCAACAACAACAACAAAATAAATAAAAAAAATTTCTTTACTGCTGAAAACTTTCTTTAAAGTTTTCATACTTAATCTTGTAAGTACAATAATTTAAACACACTAAATTTGCTAGAAGAATCCCAACAAATTCTAATAATTTTACAATGTACACTCTGGATAAATAAGATTACTGTATCCCTGCAATGATAAAAAACAGAAATCTGTCAGTGGTAATTGAGACTTCAATTCTGAGAAACAAGATTTAGGAAATCTCACAAAATCAGGAACATGCTGGCATTTTGAAATATTTGGATACTGCTACCATGACAGGCATTCACAGACCTTTGTAATGGCAGTAACCATTTAAACTGGGAAAATTAACTAAAAGCAGTCTGGCTTGAAGACAGCGTGCTTGAGATGTCAAATTCTGAGAAAAATGAGTTTAATGTTTGGAAACACAGAATTTTCTTAATGATCAGTTCTGTACCAAAGATTATATTTGGCAAATATTTCCTATATCTTTTCATAGCAGAGAGAATATAAGTTTAAAATACAAGCATCAAAGATTTATATTTATAAACAAATTAATGACTATTCTGCATTTTTCTTGAAATTAGACATGCCAAGAAGTTATAGGTTTCATTAGAATATGCCACAGTTAAGAAGTAAGCAGATGAGTGGCTCATGCTATCTAAGATGAGCACATGTGGATTGAGTGGCTCATGCTATCTAAGATGAGCACATGTGGACGATTTGTGGCTCATACTATCTTAGATGAGCACATGTGGATGATGAGTGGCTCATGCTATCTAAGATGAGCACATGTGGATGATGAGTGGCTCATGATATCTAAGATGAGCACATGTGGATACAGGGGTCTTCTGAGAAGACAAAGATTGAACTGGCCCCCTGCTCCCGCCTGACAAGAAGTAACTAAGATGAGACTGTGTATGTTGAACAACGTACAAATGTCAAATTTTGTGTTTTGCTTGAGAAGTCATTCCTGAAGCCCGAACGGTTAACAAGGAAATGTACGTTGATATCCTCTGTCGTCTAAGAGATGCAATCAGAAGGAAACGCCCAGAAAAATGGAGAACAAACAGTTGGGTTCTGCTGCATGACAATGCGCCAGCACATCGATCCCTACTGGTGAAGCAGTACCTCGCAACGCACAATGTGACTGCCCTGGAACATCCTCCATATTCTCCCGACCTGGCACCGCTCGATTGTTTCTTGTTACCTCGCCTAAAATCGGCACTGAAAGGGTGCTGAGGACGTTTTCAGCAATGCGACAAAGCAGCTGAGAGAGGTGTCAAAGAATGGGTTCCAGTAATGTTTCCAACAGCTGTATGGATATTGGATGATTTGAAATGATTGGATCTCTCTGATTAGATTCATAACAACAATGCATGTGAAGATAGGAATATAGTCTGACCATATCGCACTTTTTTATTTTACTGTGAATTTCACGCTCGCCAAGACAACATCAGACCTTGCTAGAGTGAAGACTAGATTCATAATTCCTTTTTTTAACCGGACCTTTTATTGGAGAACCAAATAAGACTTACAAAGCACAGGAAATCTCAACATTTCAATAAGGAACACCGGGACTAGGAAAGTGAAGAAACACACGGAGTCAGAGAGGGAATCTATTGTCAAATTAAAGACACCCAAGACGCAAGTAAGAGACCAACAAGTCTCTTTTATTCATCTGAGCAAAAAGTCTGTGAGTCAGGATTGGTGTAAGTTGTGATTTACATTTCATATTTCATTACTAACATGTGAACTAACCTAAATATGTATATATTACCATGTGAAGTTTAATGTGTGAAACTCGCTATTGGATGTCAAAGTCATTTGAGGCTGGCAACCTCAGCGTATAGAATGATGATTCATGAACCACCACTGCATGGCTGGTGATTGCTTTATTGATAGTTTCGTAAATACAACTAAAAGCATAAAGTAGTTCCAGGTTCCCTATGGAGCAGGGAGGGAAAGATGAAAGAAATTATGTACATTCTAAGTATAATACTTACATTTTCAAAGCAGTGTAAATGTCCTTATAAACATAGCCCCTTTAAAAGTAATGTAAGTTTTCAAGCTTTAAACCAGTGTAAATGTCTATGAGAAAATATTCATTTTAAAGTAATGGAAGTTTCAAACTTTTTAATCAGTGTAAACATAAATGAAAACACAAATGAAAACATATTCAATTTATACTGTGAACACTTTTCAATCAGTGGAGATGTAAATGTAAACACTCTATCTGTATTATTAACCTTTTCATTTAAATGTCATGAAAAGCTAAAGCTATTCTATTTAAATGTAAAGTAAGTTTTATCCTGAGGGATTAAATTTAATTCTCATCGAGGGTAAAGTCTGAGTAATTAGGATGGTGGTATGGGAAGATAGAAACCCATAACTATGGGGTGGAAAACACTATTCTCAGAAGAGCGTTTTGTTCTATTCTTTTACCATAGTTATTGGTGGTACCAGCAGAAAGTACTATCTCTGGAACAAGAAGGGAACCGTGGCCTAAGCTTTAAGATGAAGGACGCAAGTGGTAGACTCTCCTTGACGTTTCTGGGAAACGAGCTACCCCCGACAACCTTGATCAGAGACGAGCGTGAGCAGAGTGAAAAGAACCAACCCATAAGGAGCAGAACCGTCATTGGCAGCTAAGTTCAAATCTATGCTGCCACTTGAACGTCTTGTAATATCTCACATTCCCCAAAAGACTGTGAGGATAACTTTTCTTGATCCATAACTATTCAAATTATTTCCACCTGTTAAAACCTAAAGTGATTATTAAATTATGTTATTTGTAATGTTACAAATTTAACTTCGATTTAATCATTTTCAAGTTACTGCATGTCTGTCTCAGTCAAAGTACTACACACACTCTAAACAGAGCTATACTAAAATAATAGAATTCCACTGAGTAAATCAGGGGTGGGGGGCTTAAACGAGCTGAACTTAAGAAGTGCTTAAATCCTTCACAAAAGCGTCGGCAGAATTACAGAGTTAACATACTCAGCCAAAGCAGTATTATTCTCGCTTATTCTGAATATCTTGTGAAGACTCCCTTTGTAATAGAAGTGTCATCACCCTTCTATCTACATCTCTGCCAAGAGTAATCTTGTGCGAAGGTAGATACCTTTGAAGCCCATATTAGATACTCTTGAGTTTTGGCCACTGTTGGACCACTACTGCAAAGCAGGGGAGGCAATACCGTCACAAGTAGCATATCAATCAAACAGACCAGCAACAGACAGCTCAGGAGTCCAACAAAGAAGTGATTTGAATAATTCAAGTAACCTTAACAGAATTAGTTTGAGTTTCCAGATGAGATTCAGTAGTTATAGTAATAGCTATGAATTATTCATACAGAACAACTAGAACAATAATTTTCCTGTGAGTCAAGACGTGTGTGCTCAATGATTAAGCAAGAGTTTCATCATTGAAATAAGTGAATGAACACAGTTTATTTTCAAAGGGCTGAGAACTGGGTGTGCAGGCCCATCTGACATTCTGCCCTTCCTATCTCTCATCTTTTATACTGTTTCATTTATTCTCACATGCATCTGAAGTATTAATTTCAATAAATGCAACATTGCACAGATAATATACAAGTAAAATTTTCTCAAGAAAATAGACAGAACTTAACTGGAGATGTTTTCTTGCCATACAATCACAGTGATAATGTAAAATCAGGCACTGGTGATAAAGATGAAGATCTTGTGAATCATGTTCTGTCCTTGTCTCCATCTCAAAGACAATGCTCACATTAATTAGTTCATTCATTCTTTACTCTTTAGCTGCCTGTGCAGCATAGAGAGGATCATCTTCTGTTTTCGATGGCTGAGTGTTTAAATTGTTTGTTTTGGTTGACCTGTCCATACCTGTTGAAGTTTTGTTAGCTTAAAGTTTATTTAGGATGGGGTAACCAGCCCCCATGCCTAACTCTCTTAAGTTGCCCCTTATGACATGCAAAGTAGGTTACAGCGTTAGTATTCTTTGCTCCCCTTTCAAGTCTCAGTAACACATGGGCTTATGCTACTTATTAACCTACCTGAAACCTGGTCAGGTCTTTCACAAACGTGTTCTTGGCTGTATGCATTAATTCAAACAGGTGATCCTGTTGCGTGTCTTTGTTCTTGTCCAAGAAGCCCTGGATGACATACACAACCACACCAGCATAATGATGGATGCCAAACTCCTTCTCCCAGTTCCTGCGGTCCCCCTTGATGTAGTTGGTGTGTTCCTCCAGCTCCTGATGCTGCTTGATCAGATAAGACTTGTCTGTCCCCTGGAAGTAAGCAAGATGTGACAGATGAAGATGGCTGCAGTTTTCTTGATATACTTAATTCTCTCTTGTACATGCACACTAGTATTTAATGTCAGCTTCTATCACTTTACAATTTCTAAGTTGGAGGAACAAATAATGATATCAAAATAAAACTATAAAAGCGAAGAGGAGCTTTAACTGCATTGGGAAATATGTGGAAATCAAAAGAAATTAAGTCAAACATAGAGTTGAGAATCTTCAACTCGGATGTAAAGTTAATCCTATTGTATGGCTCTGAAAGTTGAAGAACAACAAAAATGAGAAGCAAAAGGATAGACTTCCATGGATGGGTGATTGCGCAGATATGAAGGATTGAAGTATTACAACAAGGTCATTTATGTGGAACTGATGGAAGGAACCACACAACACCAGTCAGACATGAGGTGAGAAGACCTGGGCGTTGGATAGAATAGACATAAAGAAAAATTGGCTGAAAGCACTACAAGACAGCCCCATCTTCTAGAATCCCCAGTCTAAGAGAAATAGATGGAGGCAAACACAAGCATGGAGAAGAGAGCTGGTGACAGACATGAAAGGGATAAAGCAGTCATGAAAAAAAAAACCAACAGCTAGCACAGGACAAGAAGACTTGGCATGCTTTTGTTGATGGCCTGTGCTCTATAGGGAGCTGATATGTGATGAAGACGATGGAAGAAATAATTAGGTTAAGGCAGTATAACAGTGAGGACATGGCAATCATTTAATATACACCAATCTTCAACTCAAATGTCAAGTCAGTCCTATTGTATGGCTCTGAAACATGGAGAACAACAAAAATGACAACCAAGATGTACAGATTTTCACAAATGGGTGCCTGCTTAGACCACATGGTAATGTGGTAACCTGTTGAGAGTATTACCCTGCTTAGACCACAAAGATTGAAATGGTATGACAAGATCACTAATGTGATAACCTGTTGAGAGTATTACCCTGCTTAGACCACAAAGATTGAAATGGTATGACAAGATCACTAATGTGGTAACCTGTTGAGAGTATTACCCTGCTTAGACCACAAAGATTGAAATGGTATGACAAGATCACTAATGTGGTAACCTGTTGAGAGTATTACCCTGCTTAGACCACAAAGATTGAAATGGTATGACAAGATCACTAATGTGGTAACCTGTTGAGAGTATTACCCTGCTTAGACCACAAAGATTGAAATGGTATGACAAGATCACTAATGTGGTAACCTGTTGAGAGTATTACCCTGCTTAGACCACAAAGATTGAAATGGTATGACAAGATCACTAATGTGGTAACCTGTTGAGAGTATTACCCTGCTTAGACCACAAAGATTGAAATGGTATGACAAGATCACTAATGTGGTAACCTGTTGAGAGTATTACCCTGCTTAGACCACAAAGATTGAAATGATATGACAAGATCACTAATGTGGTAACCTGTTGAGAGTATTACCCTGCTTAGACCACAAAGATTGAAATAGTATGACAAGATCACTAATGTGGTAACCTGTTGAGAGTATTACCCTGCTTAGACCACAAAGATTGAAATGGTATGACAAGATCACTAATGTGGTAACCTGTTGAGAGTATTACCCTGCTTAGACCACAAAGATTGAAATGGTATGACAAGATCACTAATGTAGTAACCTGTTGAGAGTATTACCCTGCTTAGACCACAAAGATTGAAATGGTATGACAAGATCACTAATGTGGTAACCTGTTGAGAGTATTACCCTGCTTAGACCACAAAGATTGAAACGGTATGACAAGATCACTAATGTGGTAACCTGTTGAGAGTATTACCCTGCTTAGACCACAAGGACTGAAATGGTATGACAAGATCACTAATGTGGTAACCTGTTGAGAGTATTACCCTGCTTAGACCACAAGGACTGAAATGGTATGACAAGATCACTAATGTGGTAACCTGTTGAGAGTATTACCCTGCTTAGACCACAAAGATTGAAATGGTATGACAAGATCACTAATGTGGTAACCTGTTGAGAGTATTACCCTGCTTAGACCACAAGGACTGAAATGGTATGACAAGATCACTAATGTGGTAACCTGTTGAGAGTATTACCCTGCTTAGACCACAAGGACTGAAATGGTATGACAAGAACACTAATGTGGTAACCTGTTAAGAGTATTACCCTGCTTAGACCACAAGGACTGAAATGGTATGACAAGAACACTAATGTGGTAACCAGCTGAGAGTATTAGAAGGCAGTCCTTGTTCTGAAATCGCAATGTTAAGAAGGGTAAAAAAAAACTCATGCAGCAGGAAGATGGAGATATGAGCAGGGTCAGAAGGCATGGAAAGACCTTGAACGGGTGGCACAGAAGGCTTACCATGAATGTTTTGTAGGCCTATGCTCCTTGGGGAGCTGTGGGGTCATAAGGATGGTGATGATGATCACTTATTTCTCACACCTGTATTTTAAGACCCTGAAACAGACGTGTGTGTTCTACTGTAACCTACCTGAGGAAACCTGCATTCCTCATCCAACATCTTGAGAACACATTTAGGGGCTTTCTCAATCAGTTCCACACAAGCTGTGTTGTCTGTGAAGGTGATGTGAGAGAACTCAATGTCTTCCTCACGATACTGCAACATGGGCAACAAATAAACAAGAGAATAAACATTATGATGTGTCACACATGTCAGTAATATGGTATAGGAATATGTTTTGTCATGCATGTCAGTAATATGGTATAAGTTTATGCTGTGTCATAAATGTCAGTAATATGATATAAGAATATGTTGTGTGATACATGTCAGTAATATGATACAAGAATACCAGAGTCCGTTTACGGGAAGCAATAGTGGTAGGACCTCGATTCCTTCAGGGAAGTACCTAGGTTTAATAATTTTTATATTTATTTAGGTTCTTATGTGTCCTATCTAGCCTTCACTTTCTTTCCTTTCCCTGACGAAGGCCTTGTGGTCATAACGTTGGCTATTTTCTTTGTCTTTTGTCCTCGTAAGACGAATTACCTTTTTTCGATTTTTTTTCACACCCATCCATTGCACAAGAATACCACAGAGGGATCATTCACAAATAACAATTATTCATTATTATCATTCTGCAGCACCCTGTGGAGCATAAACCTTCAACTAAATCACACCAACTCTTCCTGTCTTATATTATCTGTTAAAGTTCTTCCTAAATGGAGTCTGGGTTGCTGGCTTACCTTTTCAATGAAAATGGTCAGGAAAACATGGAAAGACCTTAATTTGATAGCACATAACGGGAGGACATGGCATGTGTTTGTTATTGGCCTATAGTACGTGGGGATCTGAAGGTACTGACTGATCAACTGACTGATCAACTGATGGATCAACTGATGGATCACCTGACTGATCAACTGATGGATCAACTGACGGATCAACTGACTGATCAACTGACTGATCAACTGACTGAAATTTCTTTCCCTATATTTTTTTTAAAGTATGTCTCCAGTTCCCTTCTCCATGAGTTTCTGAAAAAGAATGACCTTGTAATATTATTGGCACATTGCCTCAATGTATCTCATATCTCACACCAACATATTTTCCTCACTGCATGGTCCACTGGCATTTGTCTGGATCGGAAGTTCAGTTCAACATTTCTGAACCATACAAAAGTTGAACATTTTTATGTTTTTGTTGGATGTGATTGTTAAAATGTCCATACAGTTCTCAATACAGCGAAAAACTCCTCTTTCTGTCTATATTTTTATATAGATGTCAATATTTTGATGTTCTGATGCCATTCCATCATGTTGGTCTTGGTTGCTGTCAAGATAAATATAAGTTTACACATCGCAGGGATATTTTTCGCATCTGATAATGACGCCCAAAAGTGAATCAGAGAAATGTAATACTTTACCCTACCATGCATATGGTACAAACTAAAGAGGGTTGGGCTTTGTGTGAATACCCCCATCATGCACAAAATCTAAGCTTCAAAGAAAATTCAGACACAAGAAAACGTCATCCACAGCAACGTGTTTTGGATGGAATGTAACGTAAGCATGAAGCAAGTCACAAAGAATAACAATATCACTGAAAAACGGTTATAAGAAAACAGGGAAGGCTTTGATAAACGGTAAGGTGAAATAAAACAGGCATTGTGACCAGTGTCAGGTTGACTGGGACTAGTGACACAGAAACAGTCTACGTTACGTACACAGTCTTAGTAATGGACAAACGTATGAAAACAGTATAGAATAGAGCATTTCTTTTCTTCATTAACTTTTTGTAGTATTTGTGAAGGCGATAATGAACACAATACGCTTATATTCAAGTGAATAATGTGCAAGATCAGCACTCCAAGCACTTCAGTCCAGAAAATGGCCAGGTATAAAAGCCCTACTTTCTGAACTGTGCAACCAGCGCAGGGTCGCCATGCAGTGGATACCGTCTCATTGTGGAATACCAGAAAACGTGACTAAAGAAGGTGCTGCAGACGAGAAACCGGATGTACCAGTTACGTACCATCAGAAGAAAAAGATGATCAAATCAATCAGAAAGCCACCAACACAGGATGACTACCAAGCTACGAACAGATCAGAACAAATTGTCATTCTGCGCTTCAGAACAGGACACAACCGACTCCGCAGCCACATGTATACAAAATTCAAAATTGGCAATTCAGCCATGTGTACATGTGGACAGGCACCCCCAGACTGCGGAGCACATACTTCAAGACTGCCCCGAATATGATATATTGAGGCAAACCCAATGGCCCAGAGAAACAACACTGGAAGCAAAACTATACGGACCTCTGTATGAACTACAAAAGACAGTGAAGTTTATACAAGAAACAACATTGCAGATATAGACAATATGTTTCAAGCGAACGAAAGAAGAAGAAGAAGTGAATAATGGAGAGAGAGAGAGAGAGAGAGAGAGAGAGAGAGAGAGAGAGAGAGAGAGAGAGAGAGATTCGGATTCTTCTATATACAGTATGTTATATAATGAAGTTTTATTTGACAAGGGACGTAACAATCGTGAATTTATTTGTTACAATATTCGCATGGTAATCGTTCTTAGTTTACTTTAATTCTTTCGTAAACTTTCTATCCGTTTCTCTTGACCCGCAAAAGGGAAGGAAAAAGAGGGGGAGGGGAGAGAGAGAGAGAGATAAAAGAGATAGATCATCATTCTCCGTGCCAACTACCTCCATTATATTATAACCCTTAGGGCTACACAGCTATCAGGAGAGTGGGACTAAATAGATGTGATCACACTGGTCCGCCCTACTATGCTATAATGTTTCGTTAAGCCTACTGTACACCACGTACTTCCATATATCTTCACAACAGGCAAAAACTAAATAGCATCACTGCTCCTCGTGCATGTCGTCGTTACAAGAGACATCCAAGAAAGAGATATAAGAACTCAAAGAAAAAGACATGATAAAGTTAAAGACACAGACAAGAGAAGTCTACAAGTTATAATAGTATTAAAGATATGTTTGTAGAGAAAAGGAAGGTGATAAAGGCCAACAGAAAATGAAAGAAGAATGCGAGCAACTGTTGCCACTGAAGGGTGCTAAATTACACTGACATGAACATCCATGAACATCTGAAGCTTTAAACATCTCAGCTAATAAAAAAACTATGGATGTGAACAAAGGTACGGTATTTCTAAACTTGACACGAGACAGACACGAAATAATCGGGGAACAATAACTGTGGCTGAAAGAAAGATGCAGTATTTCTCAATACTGTCGTGAAATATTCTAATCCACATATATAAATTATCAGGTAAATATAAAGCCTAATAAATACATATAATAAAGAAAAGAGCAATGGTAAAATAACAGTGCTGTCACAAAGAATGTACTCGAAATCCCCTTTGTTTTATGCTTCGTCTGCAAATTGGAACGTTTCCACGTTAAATATAAGCCACTGCATAAATACAAGCGTTTCCAAAACACATTAAAACGGGTATTGCATTTCTAAGAAAAACATTGAGAGGCACACTGCGTAATGACCTAAATTAAGCCTAACATTAATTATACTACGTTACAAAAACGAACGAACAGATGGACTCAAATAGAAAGAGAGAGGGGCGAATGAAAACAAGGACACATTTAACACGCGTCTCGCTATTAATGCCACCCCAACAAGCGTAACGCGATATACAATTACTACTATCACGCGTGTAAGGCCACATGCACTAACTTTTTTTCAGACGGACAGTGATAAAAACACTAACCTTCCCAGAGTTAGGTTTTAAAAAACCTGGAAAACGCTTATTAGAAAAGATAACATTAGATGGGTTTACGTTTGAAAACATTA
Organism: Oreohelix idahoensis; assembly: GCA_024509875.1. NCBI lineage: Eukaryota > Metazoa > Mollusca > Gastropoda > Stylommatophora > Oreohelicidae > Oreohelix > Oreohelix idahoensis. The sequence goes on from JAMPIV010015212.1 coordinate 293,351, forward strand.
CAGTACCCAGACAGCACATCTTCGAAACAGGAGGTAGAAGAAATTGCATATTTTGAACGCAGCCACGTAGCTCTTTTAAATTTGTATATTTGGGTTCCTTAGGGCTTGCTGACAAAGAATATGTAAAACGTTACGCAAATAGTCTAGGAATTAACAAGTTATAGCCAAAATAAAATGATGGTGCTGTCAGACAACACCCCAAAATCAGAATCGCTCAGTGGTAGATTTTTTTAAACCACCATTGTACCGGAAATGGGCCACAAGTTACATTTGAACTGATTGGCTGGAATGATATGTAAGGCTAAACACGATTAGTCGGACTATAAATGCTATCCTTGGTTGTTAGGGGAGACGTAGGAAGGTAAAATTTTTTCAAACACTTGTCGAAACGTGGCTCCATTGGCCAGACTCGCTGATATAATCACTTAGGAGCGTTAGTTCGAGACCACTAGTTCAAATAAGCTTGATAAAGCAACAGTGCGTTGAAGCCAGCTCATATTTTTGCTAAATAAAAGCCTGGAACATAAGCAGATGGGAATTTGTGCCAGTATTTGTGCCAGAATTCATTGCTAGTCAACGTATCTGTGTTTATTTCCATGAATTGTGGTAAGCTTGAAACATTCAGTATCTTTTAATGAAAATTGAATGTGAATTGTTCATTTATGCCTGTATATATGTGTAGTTCAGTAGCAAACATGATGTAAAGCCTATAATGCTCCAGCCTGAACAGAAGGTGTCGGAGGAAAGTAAAACTGCATGGAATGGCCAAACAGTACACAGACACCTAGATTATTGATTAGACAGAAATAATGCTGGAAGTGCAGAGGCGTGGTATCCATTAAGGAGGTTAATACTGGTATAAAGTATTTCAGATGAAGCTGACAGTTGGCCTAACGCTCTGAACTCAATGTTTGTGATGTATTGTGCTCAGTGTAGAACTAGAGTATCAATTAGTTATGAAGTAGAAGGTACATCCTTCTTGTTTTCAGGGACTGTGGTCTTAACGTTATTGAGCAGCACCTGGTCAGAGCTTTGCTGAATCCAGAGTCGGACAGCATACTCCTTGGTCCATTTAGCTATCAGTGAGGTGTCTCCAGAGCCCAGGGGAGAAATCGAGCAGAGGAGTCTTTTCCTGCCGCCATCACGCAAGATAAGCTGATGTGGCCAGCTGAGCTCAACATTATGTACCCCCATCTTAAAATGACATTGTAAAAATAACATTAAGAGGGGAATTAAATTGTTTTAATATCAGGAACTGAGAACATCTCCAATACTAGTTCCAATAAAGACAAACTATTGAAGTCATGATGACAAATACCAACAGAGCTTGAACAAAACAAAACCAGTATTACCTCATATTACTACTACACAACTGACACACATAGGATACTTTTAATAATATATGTCACTACAATATTCATATTAATAAATTCTGTACATATAACTTGTAATTAAAATTGATTGTGACTCCTGGTTCCTTTGTATTTGAATCAGGACACATATACATTCATGACAGCAATGAATACATATTGTTATTTGAAAAGTTATCAGTGACTCCTTTAAGATATCCTTGTAGAGTGTTTTATGTATGTGAGTGTCACAGTGTTGTCAAGTGTAGTGGAATAAATTAAATTGTTTATCTGTCTGTTGTTGTTATGACTTACACTTCATCATACACATACCCTAGACATATAACGTAGTCATCACATTATTCCAGAATAATTCTGACTGAGATATATATATATATGTGGCAGCAAGTAAGGTTATCTATAATACACTACTCTTATTAGATATATATACCTTCACAGCTGATCTCAGTCAGTACACTAAGTCCCCTATAAATATTTATAACATCCCACTTCACCACATATATTGGGGTCTCACTCTTGGGATTTTGAATCTTTACCTATTAAAAATAGTGGGGGTAATTCACTTCAGGGAATATAAGAATTAAAAGGTATCCTTGGGTGGAATTAAATAAGGTTGAGCTCACGGTGCCTGTGTTGTCCATTAGATATATATTTAGAGATTGAATTGTTGGTTAGACATTGTATAAATTTACCTGATAGACAATGGCGGACTGGCCAAATTTCGATCTGCTGCTGTTCAGACTGCAAAAGAGTTAGGATTAGATGGGCAAGTTATAGTTGCCTATGTCACTACGGAATGTGACAAATTTATTGAACGCGAAGAAAGAAGGTTTGAAGCCGAAAGAAAGTTAGAGGCTGAAAGGGAAATTAAGAAGTTACAATTTGAGGCTGAGGCTGAGACTAAGAGGTTGCAGGCTGAGGCTGAGACTAAGAGGTTGCAGGCTGAGGCTGAGACTAAGAGGTTGCAGATTGAGGCTGAGGCTAAGAAATTGGAGGCAGAAAGAGAAGACAAAAGATTAGCTGCAGAAAGGGAAGCCGAAGAAAGAAGACTGACTGCAGAGAGGGAAGCAGAAAAGGAGGAGAAGAGATTACAAAGGGAACATGAGTTACGACTAAGGGAGTTTGAGTTTCAAGGCCATGCTCCTGAAAATGGTGCCAGTCCCTTTGCCTCTGATGCTACTGCTAGCCAGGGAGCCTCAACCTCAGCTATGAATTTCCATTTAGATCATTTTGTTGAGAAAGACGATGATATAGAGAGCTACCTAAATAGGTATGAACTATTAGCTACCACGTATGGGTTAGAGAGAGAAAGGTGGAGCTTAAAGTTATCTCAGGGACTTCGTGGGGCAGCTTATGAAGTTTTTGCAAAAATGAGCAGAGGTGATCAGGAAAATTATGACATGCTAAAGTAGGCTCTTTTGTTAAGATATGAAAAGAATGCAGAATTTTATAGGAAAAAATTTAGGAATGCTAAACTACTGTCAGGTGAAACCTATCACCAGTTTTCTGCACGAATAGAGACCTACTTGGAGAAATGGACTTCTCTGGGGAAAACCCAAGATCTTAAGGAAATGGTCCTTATAGAGCAATTAAGAGAGTCCATGGCTCCAGACCTGAGAAAGTTTCTCATGGAACAAGGTGCAGAGAGGCTGGGTGAGTTGCTAAATGTTGCTGAAAGGTATCAAGCAGCTCAAGCAGAGGTAACAGGTATATAAAAAGAAACAAGTGGATAACTTTAGGGCACCACAGAACTTTAATAAATTTGATCCTAGGGATCAAAACAAAGGTAAGCACCAGTTTGATAGGCCACGGTATGAAAATAAAAATAAATTCCCACAATTCGATGAAAGGAAATATGATGAAAGAAAATCTTTCAACCAAGGAAAAAGGTGGTGTAAGAATTGTCAGATGGACAATCATGACACTGACCGTTGCAGAAGGAAACCTGTGTATATGGCCAAAACCCTTCAGGTCAGGTCGACCTCAAGACAGGAGGAGGATATTATGTTAGATACCACTCCAGAAGAGATGAGGAAGGCACAGGCTGGGGATAAAACACTCAAGCCTTGTTTCAGAAAATTGTCAACTTGTCATACAACTCCAGGCAGGGGAGATTTTTACATGAAAAACAAGTTGATGTATAGGAAGACTGGAGATAGATCCAAAGGTCAGGGACAGCTGGTACTTCCTAAAAGATATAGGGCAGACTTAAGGAGCCTACATGTGAAACCAGATGGGGACCATGAGAAGATAGGTACCATCATTCAAAGGTGGCTCACAATTATTATTGGCCCAAAGCAAGATGGGACATTGAGAATTTTGTAGAAAGGTGTAGCATAGCACATGAGGGAACACCCACAAGTGGGAACATTGATCAGGACCTGGACACGCCACGGGGCAAAATTAGGCCTGATAATAAAAAGAAAAGTAGATTTGATAAAGTGGACCAAATGGAATGGGAAGCCCCTTTTCACGGACAAGCTTCACTTAACTGTTTTACAATGGCCACTATGCGGAGAGTGCAAAAGGATGTCTTACCCCAGGATAAGCCGAAAATCCCTCAATCGGACTTAAACAAACTGGAGGAAGAAGATGTAGAGAGGAAATCTCTCATCAAGAATTTTAAGTGGGGAGAAAGCCCCAGGAAAAGAATTGGTAGCGGTCGTTTTGTGAATGATAATTCTGGGAAGAAAAATCATCACTATAAAACTTCGAGTGGAAGAGACCATACCGGTGCATGGACAAATAGGTCCACAAAAATAAAGGTCCACATGTAGCTTTGTTAAGAACGTGGACTGATGAAAAGGCAGAGGAAAACATTACATCTTCATACCAATATGTGAATGAGCTGACCACTCGTTTAAAAACTGGCTGGAAACTTGCAATGAAAATTTGAAACAAGCCAGGAAGAAACATGCTGCCTATTATAACAGGAAGGCGAAAGACAGAAATTTGGCTGTGGGAGAGAAAGTACTGCTTCTTTTGCCCGGGAGTCAGAATAAGTTACAGATTGGATGGCAAGGTCCATATACAGTTCTAGAGAAGGTGTCTAGAACAAATTATAAGATAGATAAGAAGGGGAAAGAAAAAATCTATCATGTGAATCTCCTGAAGAAATATTTGGAAAGAGAAACTCAGGAAGAGACACACTTGTTGACCTTGTCCATCGCCATGGAGATGAAAAAGGAACCACTTTCATCATTTGAATATCCATTACACCCCTGTGAGACAGCAGCACAGGTGAAAATCAGTACACATTTAACGAAAACTCAGAAAGAGAGAGTGCAACAGGTTCTAAATAATCATGCAGAGGTGTTAACAGACCGACCAGGGCATACAAACCTATTGGAATATGATATGAAACTGATAGACCCCACACCTGTCTGTATGAAACCATATTCGATTCCGTTTGCTAAGGAGAAAGCTTTGAAGGAAGAGATAGACTATCTATTGAAGGAAGAAATTATTTCGCACAGTGAATCTTCGTATAGTTCCGGTGTTGTACTCTTAAGGAAACCCTCTGGAGAACATAGACTCTGTACAGATTACAGGAGACTGAATGCTATTACAGAAGGACAGGTGGATCCATTGCCGGATACAAATCAGCTGTTTGCCAGACTAAATAAAGCTAAATATTTCTCAAAAGTGGATCTGAGTAAAGGATACTATCAGATTCCAGTAAAATCTGAGGTTAGACCATACCTAGCTTTTAGTACCCCAGAAGGACACTATGAGTTTAATAGATTGCCATTTGGATTGAAGAATGCGCCTAGTGTCTTCTCTAGAATGATGAGAAAATTGTTGGATGTAAACATTTTGGAGGAACGTAATGAATCCCTGAGTTGCCTCTTTGATTGAGGATATTCCGAATGTTTCATACAGGATAATAAGAAGATTATGGGATCCACTACGAAAACTCTGCTATCACCAGGTATATGTTATCTCCTCATAACGTACATTTTGAGGGAAATATAATGTTCTCTGGACATTTCATTGCGCAGACTCAGAGAAGAGAAATGGTGAATACCGGTTGCAAAGCAGCATTAAGACAAGCACTCACACTTGCGGCTGTTCAGTAACATAACCGAAATATATTATTGGTTGTAGAAGTCTGAGGCAGATTTCATGAGTAGTGCCTACTCTGAATGGACCCAACTACATAAAACCATGATAGCACCACAGCAGAGTAAAGTCAAGTTGACTTACATTTATCTATGTGTATATAGAATAAAGGACTGACATGGGATGTCTGTTTTAAGAGGGGAGGTGTCGTGAAATATTCTAATCCACATATATAAATTATCAGGTAAATATAAAGCCTAATAAATACATATAATAAAGAAAAGAGCAATGGTAAAATAACAGTGCTGTCACAAAGAATGTACTCGAAATCCCCTTTGTTTTATGCTTCGTCTGCAAATTGGAACGTTTCCACGTTAAATATAAGCCACTGCATAAATACAAGCGTTTCCAAAACACATTAAAACGGGTATTGCATTTCTAAGAAAAACATTGAGAGGCACACTGCGTAATGACCTAAATTAAGCCTAACATTAATTATACTACGTTACAAAAACGAACGAACAGATGGACTCAAATAGAAAGAGAGAGGGGCGAATGAAAACAAGGACACATTTAACACGCGTCTCGCTATTAATGCCACCCCAACAAGCGTAACGCGATATACAATTACTACTATCACGCGTGTAAGGCCACATGCACTAACTTTTTTTCAGACGGACAGTGATAAAAACACTAACCTTCCCAGAGTTAGGTTTTAAAAAAACCTGGAAAACGCTTATTAGAAAAGATAACATTAGATGGGTTTACGTTTGAAAACATTACAGTACCCAGACAGCACATCTTCGAAACAGGAGGTAGAAGAAATTGCATATTTTGAACGCAGCCACGTAGCTCTTTTAAATTTGTATATTTGGGTTCCTTAGGGCTTGCTGACAAAGAATATGTAAAACGTTACGCAAATAGTCTAGGAATTAACAAGTTATAGCCAAAATAAAATGATGGTGCTGTCAGACAACACCCAAAATCAGAATCGCTCAGTGGTAGATTTTTTTAAACCACCATTGTACGGGAAATGGGCCACAAGTTACATTTGAACTGATTGGCTGGAATGATATGTAAGGCTAAACACGATTAGTCGGACTATAAATGCTATCCTTGGTTGTTAGGGGAGACGTAGGAAGGTAAAATTTTTTCAAACACTTGTCGAAACGTGGCTCCATTGGCCAGACTCGCTGATATAATCACTTAGGAGCGTTAGTTCGAGACCACTAGTTCAAATAAGCTTGATAAAGCAACAGTGCGTTGAAGCCAGCTCATATTTTTGCTAAATAAAAGCCTGGAACATAAGCAGATGGGAATTTGTGCCAGTATTTGTGCCAGAATTCATTGCTAGTCAACGTATCTGTGTTTATTTCCATGAATTGTGGTAAGCTTGAAACATTCAGTATCTTTTAATGAAAATTGAATGTGAATTGTTCATTTATGCCTGTATATATGTGTAGTTCAGTAGCAAACATGATGTAAAGCCTATAATGCTCCAGCCTGAACAGAAGGTGTCGGAGGAAAGTAAAACTGCATGGAATGGCCAAACAGTACACAGACACCTAGATTATTGATTAGACAGAAATAATGCTGGAAGTGCAGAGGCGTGGTAACCATTAAGGAGGTTAATACTGGTATAAAGTATTTCAGATGAAGCTGACAGTTGGCCTAACGCTCTGAACTCAATGTTTGTGATGTATTGTGCTCAGTGTAGAACTAGAGTATCAATTAGTTATGAAGTAGAAGGTACATCCTTCTTGTTTTCAGGGACTGTGGTCTTAACGTTATTGAGCAGCACCTGGTCAGAGCTTTGCTGAATCCAGAGTCGGACAGCATACTCCTTGGTCCATTTAGCTATCAGTGAGGTGTCTCCAGAGCCCAGGGGAGAAATCGAGCAGAGGAGTCTTTTCCTGCCGCCATCACGCAAGATAAGCTGATGTGGCCAGCTGAGCTCAACATTATGTACCCCCATCTTAAAATGACATTGTAAAAATAACATTAAGAGGGGAATTAAATTGTTTTAATATCAGGAACTGAGAACATCTCCAATACTAGTTCCAATAAAGACAAACTATTGAAGTCATGATGACAAATACCAACAGAGCTTGAACAAAACAAAACCAGTATTACCTCATATTACTACTACACAACTGACACACATAGGATACTTTTAATAATATATGTCACTACAATATTCATATTAATAAATTCTGTACATATAACTTGTAATTAAAATTGATTGTGACTCCTGGTTCCTTTGTATTTGAATCAGGACACATATACATTCATGACAGCAATGAATACATATTGATATTTGAAAAGTTATCAGTGACTCCTTTAAGATATCCTTGTAGAGTGTTTTATGTATGTGAGTGTCACAGTGTTGTCAAGTGTAGTGGAATAAATTAAATTGTTTATCTGTCTGTTGTTGTTATGACTTACACTTCATCATACACATACCCTAGACATATAACGTAGTCATCACATTATTCCAGAATAATTCTGACTGAGATATATATATATATATATGTGGCAGCAAGTAAGGTTATCTATAATACACTACTCTTATTAGATATAGATACCTTCACAGCTGATCTCAGTCAGTACACTAAGTCCCCTATAAATATTTATAACATCCCACTTTACCACAAATACGTCAAGAGACAGACTCCCAATATTCGGCTTACGACAATTATGGATGTACAAAAGATACCGTATTTCTAAATATGACACGAGATGGGCGTGAAACACAATCTCTCTCTTGATATTTTAGTAGAAAATAAATAACATACAAGAAAATATAAAAGCGAAGCAGAGAAAATACAAGATAGAGACAGCATCTGGTGCGAGCAATAACTTAGGATTACCATATCGTTCAACTCATAGAGGACAATATTCAATATTCTACCATGAAAAGGAGGACAAGGGAGGACATTATATTGAAAAATGAGGACAAAAAAATGAGGACAAAAAAATGAGGACATATTTATCTTAATTAGTGCATGACAAAGGAACTTATTTTTACATATCAAACAATAAGTTCATCAAATCAACTTGATTTTGTGTTTATTGATATATTAAGATGATAAAAATCTTCTTTAAAAAAGATGAATGACTTTTATAAAAACACAATGTTACCCGCTGCATTATGCCCAAGTCTATCTAACATTTTGTTATAATTATCCCAAGTAAATGCAACACACAACTCTAAGGAAGTTATATTTGACAAGTGTTTCCGTTAGATATTTTGACATTATTTCTGGTGCCTTATTTAGGGTATTCTGCGTCTTAATTTATTTCAATGGTAAACCACCAACTTTCCAGTCCAAATTCTGAATGATTATTTCAAACATTTAGCTCAGCTGTGTTTGCTCACATCAGTGGGAACCCCGTAATTAACAATGCTGTTTTCTTACAGTCTTTCAAAAAAGTGAATCATCCGAGTGCTTTGTAGTTGCAGAAAAGAGAAAGCGGTTATTTTTGGTTCTGGCGCATGCAAATTTGTTGGCAATTTCTGAGTCGATGAATGTACTTCCTTCTGTTCCGCGCGTGTTTCTGTTGTCAATTTTGATTGCGAATTTTCTGACCCAAGAGCTTCCTTGGGACGTTTCTGTTTTTATCTTTGTGTGGGTGTTTTAAAAAAAAAAATCAGTCTTATCACGTAAAGTGCAATTCTTTTCATAATAGGGAACAAACAGAGCGAAATTTCTGTGCATTAATGCAAAGGTCATGTCTTCCAAATATGTAAGTGAGATTTCCGTACTATCCTCGTCAGTGATTACAAACAACTTCTTACTTTTATCTAAAGCCCGGGTTCCCAACCTGTGGGTCGCAAAGTGTTTTCTGGGGGGGGGGGGGTTCGCCGCGGTTATTTTTAGTTGCAATTATTTTTATAGGAAATTTCACCACGAAGGTTTTCAAAACTTATTTATTTCAATATGGCTACACTGCAATATTCTACTAGTGAATTAACACTGATTTTTGATACATGAAAGGAAGTGACTTAAGGTTCACCGCGGCGGAAATTTGAAAAAAATATTAAAAGCCCGCCGTGTTCAGACATATTAAACATTTTATATTATTTTAATTATTTGCTATGTCGGGCTTTTAATATTTTTTTCAAATTTCCGCCGCTGCGGACCTTGATTCACTCCCTTAAAATAAAATATACAAATGCAGTTGTTATCATTAGCATAACATTCTGTTACAAATAGTAAACTGAAAAAAATATTCAATATGATGCAAAATTCAATATCAAAATTCATTTTTAATCGGTGTCTCGATGTTTGAATAACAGACTGTCGATTACGGACCGTCGAATAAAGGTGAGTTGCTCTCTTAACGCAGTTGAAGATCACCCCGTATGTTTTGCTGACGCCGCCATCTTTGCAATGATGTAATTCAATAATGTCCGCGATGGGCCGTCTAATGCAAACTGGCGCGAACTTAGTTCGCCAATAGTCAACCACCTTTAGTTGGCGCCATGATGGAAATCAGCCACTCGCTGTCGAGCGCGGGTTAGCTACTGCTTGCACTTTCTAAAATCTAAAGAGCGTCAGTAGGTCGTCATCAGTCCGTGCTGTCATGTCGGTCGGCTTTCTGCATCGCTATCCCTTTCCGACGGAAAAAAATTTATTTGGCTAATTCATTCATTCATAATCCTCCACTCCCAAAGGAGCATAGGCCTTCAACAAACACATGCCAAGTCCTCCTGTCACGTGCCATCATCTCAAGTTCTTTCCACGTTCTCCTCATCATTTTCACCTCTGTTTCCAGCTCTCTTCTCCATGTGCTTCTTGGTCTACCTCTGCCTCTCTTGCCCTGGGGGTTCCAGAACAAGGACTGCCTTGTAATGCTATCCACCGGTTTCCTCAGTGTGTGTCCTATCCATCGCCATCGTCTTCTTCTCATCTCTTGTTCCACTGGCACTTGTCTGGTTATTGTCATCAGTTCCACGTTGGTAACCTTGTCATACCATTTTAATCCTTCTATTCTACGCAAGCACCCATTTATGAAAGTCTGTAGCCTTTTGGTTGTTGTCTTTGTTGTTCTCCATGTCTCAGAGCCATACAATAGGACTGACTTCACATTTGAGTTGAAGATTCTTATTTTCGTGTTGGATCCGTTTTAAACCACAAAACTTCAACAAACATGGACAAGTCATTTGGCTAATTATTTATTTATATTTTTATTGTTACATTATTAGTATTAATAGGTGTATTATTTTAATAAAATAATGACCCAAGTGACTAACGTTAAATATTATTAAACATTTATTTTATTTTTTAAAATATTACTGTCCTGTCTCCAGGACTTCCCCATAAAGTAGTTAAGAAATAACTATACTTTTATTCAGGCATTCTACCGTGTTAGTTTCCCTTGGGGTTCCTCTTCTCCAGGTCCTCTTGAGGTTGTGAGCGTCGCGTCTTTCTTCTCGCTGTGCTGCCTTGGCGCTTTTGTACTGCTACATTCTTGGGGTTGTGTTGGGGTTCCTCTTTTATACTTTTTTACTGATAAATGGGGATGTTCCTTAACGTTCTCGATTTGATAAAAAATTGGTTATATGTTCTTTTTCGTTCTTGGCTTGATGTGGATTATGCTGGCATGACAATTGATAAAATTCGTGAAACGTGAATAAATAATAAAAATACAAAAAGAAATTATTTTTTTTTCGCGACAAAGAATTAATTTTTATTTATATGTTCAGAAATCCGTACCCATGGAGAAAAAACTTATCCAGAAGACTATCGAAAATGTGGCTTTACCACCATGATCAGCAATGGCATAGAGAAGCCACAATGTTGTTCTCAGTGCTGAATCTATGAAACCTTCAAAACTCAAACGTCACTTAGAGACAAAGCATTCAGAACATACTAAAAATGATTTGGAGTTCTTTAGACGCCATGAAACTGGTATCCGACGTCAGAGACTTGATCGTGCAAGAAATCTTCAGCAACACAGCACAGCAGCAGTGCAAGATGAAGTCGCATTGGAAATTGCCAAACAAAAAAAACCTTTACACAATTTAAGAAACGCTCATCAAACCCCGTATGTTGAAGATGGTGAAGTTAGTTCTTGGGGAAGCAAGTGAGATATAGATGCGACAAATATCTCTGTCCAATAACACTATTCAGAGGCGCATTTCAGATATGTTCGTAGACGTGACAGAGCAGGTTTTGAATGAAATCAAAGTTTCTCCATTGTCTTATTTTCAAGTTGATTAATCAACGGACGCAAGTTCATGTTCTCAGTTGCTTGTCTTCGTCAAATATATTCATTCAGATGACATCAAAGAAGCGTTCCTGTTTTGTAGTGCACTTGAAACTACTACAAAAGGTGAAGATATTATGAAGATAAATACCTTTTTTGAAACTGGAGGACTACAGTTGAAAAACGTCTGTGGGATTTGTACAGATGGAGCACCAGCTATGCTAGGGTCAAAGTCGGGCTTTCAGACAAAAGTGAAAGAACTTGCTCCCCAAGCAAAGGGCATTCACTGCATGATTCACCGATATGCTCTTGCCAGTAAGACTCTTCCAGCTCTTCTGCAAGAGGTACTTGATTCTCTGATCAAAATTGTGAATTACATCAAATCTGGAGCCCTCAACACCAGTCTGTTTAAAGAACTCTGTAAAGACATGAATTCTGATCACGAGGTTCTTCTTTTCTACACTGCTGTACGCTGTTTGTCGAAAGGAAATGTTGTCAATCGTGTCTTTGAGTTGAAAGACGAAATCAAGTTGTTCCTGGAAGTGCAAGGGAAACATGACCTTGTGGCTGACTTTAATGATGAAGCTTGGAAGAAAAGAGTTGCTTACTTAGCAGACGTTTTCTTCTCTTCTTCCGTCCTTAGCCACCGACCGTCAAAGCAGTCAGTGGCCATTACGCCTAGTGGCGTCTTAGGGCAACAGCAGATAGGTTTTCTTTGCCATTATTTCCGATCACGCCTAATGGCGTCTTTAGGGCAACGGCAAATCAACCCATTTGCTGTTGTTTCCGTAATCGAAGTGACTTAGCAGACGTTTTAGACCAGCTAAATAAGATAAACCTGAAGCTTCAGGGAAAGGAAACACACATTATCCAATTTCAAGACAATCTTCAGGCATTTGTATCCAAGCTGCAAAACTGGCGTCGGAAAGTAAATCTTGGAAACATTGCCATGTTTGAAAAATTCTGCAGTGCGGTAGAGGAATCTGAAGGTGAACTGGATGAGAATCTAAAGGAGGAGATTACTGGGCACCTTGAATCCCTTGAAAAGGAATTTCAGCGGTACTTCCCTGAGCTTACAGAAGAAGAAGCTGCACTGGTACGTGTGGTGGGTTTTGATGTTACACAAGATCAATATTATTTGTCTACAGAGTGAGGTCAGCTATGCAAGTCCCTGAGTCTAATAGTTGATGAAGATGTTCTCAGGGTACCTGACTGCTACCACCATACGACCTCAATCTGCGATATATTTTTGAGTCTATTTTATATTTTTGGTGTCTGTATGTCAATATGGCTAGGTGTCTAGGGTAATGCAAATGTAATGGTGAGTGTATGACAACAAACACAATTTAACTCAATGAAAAGTAATTAAACAAGTCAGTGGTTAACGTTAGAATAGTATTTTACAATTTTTAATTTCATGTACCACAAATCTTTTTGGGTACAGGAATGTTTAAACCCAAAAAATGGAATGAAATATATTTACAGTTAATTAATTAAGTCTATAGGACAACTATCGATTTCACAAAAGCCTTCGACCGAGTCTGGCATGAAGGCTCATGGCAAATAATGAGAAAATTCAATTTTGATACCAACATCATAGATATCATTGAAGCACTATACAAGGATGCAAGCAGTGCTGTTTTTGCAAGCAATGATATTGGAGAATTTTTCAAAACAACTGTAGGAGTTCGCCAAGGATGTATCCTGTCCCCAGTGCTCTTTAATATATATCTAGAACATATTATGCAGGAGGCTCTTTATGATTATAAAACAACCATATCAATTGGAGGCCGACCTCTTTGCAATCTACGTTTTGCTGATGATATCGATCTGATAGCTGGAACAGAATCAGAACTTCAAGACCTTACCTCTAGACTGGAGGAAGTAACAAGAACATATGGGATGGAAATTAATATAGAAAAAAGCAAGATATTGGTGAATAGCCATAAGAAACATGTTCCGACCAACATTACGTTAAATGGGCAAACGTTAGAAGAAGTTAACACCTTTAAATATCTCGGGTCCACTATATGTAGTGAGGGGAGATCAAGTAAAGAAATCAAGACAAGACTTGAGATGGCCTCAGCTGCCATGACAAGACTGAATGTGATATGGAAATGTAACATCAGTTTTCCTGTGAAGATCAAATTATACAAATCACTTGTATTATCTATTCTCTTATATGGGTGTGAGAGCTGGACACTCACTGCAGATACGGAGCGAAGGATTCAGGCTTTCGAGCATAAATGTTATAGAAGAATTTTGCGCATTTGCTATAAAGAGCACAAAACAAATGTCTATGTTAAAGAGAAGATAAACACATATGCAGGCCACCAAGAACCACTTTTGTCAGTAGTGAAACGTCGAAAGCTTGCCTGGTTTGGGCATGTAACTCGTCATGACTCCTTTTCGAAAATGATCCTCCAGGGAACAGTCGAAGGTAAACGGAGAAGAGGTAGGCAAAGAAAATCCTGGGCTGATAACATCAAAGAATGGGCAGGACACGGTTTTTCCACACTTGTACGCATTGCTGAGGATAGAGAGCAGTGGAGGACCCTGTCTGCTGATGCTTCCACCATGGCACCCCTACGACCCATGACGGGTTACGGGTTGAGATGATGATGATAGGACAACTTGTCCTTAACTGTCAATATGTAAATGTTTTTAATATGGAAATCCCTGGTGAAGCTCTAGATTCTATGACTGGTCACGATTATGAGGGACGAATTGTCTCATCACTTTATAAACTGTTTTCTTGCAATAGTGGAGAGTTAATGTTAAATGAACACTCATTAAGCCCGTAGAAGGTTTGGCTTAACTGAATTTCCTTGAGAAATTAGATGACTTTTTCAACAACAGTACATTCGTCACGACAGTGAGATTTGGAGACTGCTTCAGCACACTTGCTTCAAGTTATAGGCAAATAAACACTGTTGCCTCGAACTCTGCAGCTCCAATAATACTTTGTGGCACACTGAGTGTTTTAGGATGCAACCCTGCAAATAAGAGGATTAAGGCCTCCTAAGTATTTCATACATAACTCTCTCCACATCTAACAATTACACATCATTAAACAGTTTTAAATCAGCTTCCTGTGCTAAACCAATTAGCTTTCGTCCCTATATTATTCTGTGACTGCTTCATACTCAGGAAATCTTCAATCTCATCAGTTTGATACATTCCTTTCATAGGAAATTATATTTATTTTACCAAGTCATGTGAAACACTGTGACTTGCCGAAGACGGCCAGTGGTTTGCTGGTCTTACAGTCATAATAATAGATATATCAATTTTCAAACCATATGGACTTTCATTTGCTCCATAATTCTACTTAGGCATGCCTGGCTTTTCTAAGAAGTTTTAAGCTTCCACAATGGCAAATGTCGCACACCACAAATTTGTGGTTTGGCGCCTATCTATGTGAGCCTCTACACATCCATAATGCATATACATATTAATAATACATATACATATCAATAATAATGTTTATCTTACCGTAATCAATGAATTAATCACAAATAATAGGTTAACCGGCGATCAATGGTTCCAGCTGAGATCGCCACAGGCCAGGACAGCAAAGGCAATGGTCATGAAAACCTTGTGTCTGATGATAACCTTATTTGAAAAGTTTTTTCTTCAAGTGGCAACTAAGCGTTAGCAAAACATTCGTTATATCCCCTCTTTAGTTATGCTCCTCTAAACCAATCAGATTAGGGTACGCTGACTTGACTCTCTTTTCAAAAAATACACGTTAAAAAAATGCAACGTCCCCAAGACGCTCAAAGTTGTGTGGGGATATCAAGGTGTTCGTCTTTCTGTCTTTCAGTTTTTATTTCTACGTTATTTCTGTTAATATCTAAGCGATTTTAATGGGGAAAAGCAATTATTAACCAGACGACTGTCTGTCATCTAGCCCTTATGTTTTTATTTCTCTCTTTATCATATTTTTCATCTTTGTATTTTTCCTCTTCAGTTATTCAAATAACATACTTTTCCTCTATGGTAAGATAACATATCATAATGATTAATATGATGTTCCTAATAAACAAGTATTATCATTTCAGTCGTCAACTGTCCTTTCTTTCATTTATTATTCAATTAGAATACTATACTTCATCTATGTTTCTTTTGCCACCTTTGCGCTACCCACCCCGATTTTGGTTACTTAGTTTCACTTTCACAATGCATACGCTATCTTGGGTTTTCCTCCATGTCAATCCCCCCTTTATTTTTTTTCTCTCTCTCGCTTGTTCTAAGAATTGAAACACGCGTCTGGCCTATCGCCAATCGTGGTTATGTTAGATTTAATTTCCAAGACGGAGAGAGACCAAGGCGGTGGATTTCATCGCATGCATTAGCAGATGTCCAAATACTTTATTCAAACCTTAACTGTAAGGGAAAAAAATATGTGCCCTAACAACGGTTGTTAAGGCCTTAGTTGATTTTAACAACGCCAGCCTCTCGTTTGCGTTTTGTGGTACCATAAGCAAGACCGTAACGCTTTAGTCAAAGGTTTTATTCCTCCGTCTCTCTCCTTTCACTCCTCCTTTTTCTATCACTCTTTTTGGGAATGAAACAAGTGTTGTTATTTTTAAATCTTTTGACAGCGTACTGAAAAAGCTAGTGGTTTTGGTATCGTTCACTTTGGCGTTAATGCTTTTTCAAATCTAGCGCGAATCACAGGCGTGGGCGATGACTTAGGGCAAACACGCTGGCGAGGTGGCAAATTTTCTTAGCGTATGGGTAACATATTACTGTATTTGGCGATTATATCACTGATCTCGCTACAGTACGAAACCCATTCTCTGCTTCCCAGAATGTAGCCAGCATTCCCGATGAAATACAGGATGAATTCTTGGATCTGCGGAATGATTCCTCGGCACGTAATTTGTTTTATGAAAAATTGCTGACTCAGTTCTGGTGTGCTATGTATCAGTCATATCCAAATGTCACCATGCTTGCCTTTCGAGTTTTACTTCCATTTGCCTCAACATATCTCTGCGAGAGTGGATTTTCAATGCTTCTTCATATCAAAACAAAGGCAAGAAACCGACTGAATGTTAAGGATGACATGAGGTTGGCTTTAACAAACATTCAGCCGCGAATTTTGAAGCTGGTTGCCAAGATGCAAGTACAATCATCGCATTAAATATTAGGTTAGAATTATATTCTGAAAAATCTATTTTTAATGTGTTTCTTTACCCTATTAAAAATGACATTTTATGCAAATGTGGCGGGGGGTCGCAGGTTACTTGGCTATATAAAAGGGGTCGCGACTCGAAAAGGGCTGGGAAACACTGATCTAAAGTAATATGTTCGTAATGATTTCGCCGGATGCTATTACCTCATTCCGACTGTCAATTTATCTCCCGTCCCGCCTTAGGTAAACACAACGCTTAGTCGCTATGCGAACTGGCCGGGCCCATCTGGGGTTTTACCTGTGCCTAATCTTAGCAAAGCCGAGAAGATTAAAGCAAACACGACGAATTATCACCGAAGGTATGATGATATGAAAATAGCTAATATCTGCTTGATAGCAGAGAAAGAAAAAAGTGCCGACCACTGAAATTGCGCGTAATCAGTACTCACAACAAATGTAACTGAATACGGCCGGAGAGGACAAGAGATAGACCCAGAACAGACGTAATTGCGTCATTAATAGGCTGGACTGACCATGGTAAATTTCCGGTGTTATGTCTTGTGGGTCGCACTAATGACCCGTCATCGAAGCATCATTTTTTGGTGATGCCTAGATGGCAGGGAGGATAGTGTGATTCGCTTGCATTGCTAGGCGGGGTTGTCGCAGGAAGGTCCTCGGTTCGAGTCCTGGGTAAGCCACTCACGTCTGTTGTTTTTCTGTTGTCTAGCGTTTTACTTCTTTATTTCTTACGAGTGCCTGAAAATATACCTCTGTGTTTGTCTGATATGTATTTACCAAAAATTATGAGACAGATCGTTGGAATTGAAATCCAAATGTGGAATTTTCGAAATGACGTCTTTCATGCTATTAAGTAAATCGTATAAAAGCTTAAAATTTCAACATAAATTAAAAAAATAAATCCGGTCGGACGCATAGTTTAGGCATGAAAGCTGGACTAGTCCGGACTATGGTAACCCTATAGCTAGGATCATCACAGGAAAATTTACATGAAGAAAGTGTTTACGTATACATAATTATACACGTAAACACAAACATACACACAACACACGAGAGTTGTAGCTGCGCAGGTGGTAAACGTAACTTGCCGGGATCCTTGTTACTTCTTTGTACTGACCCAACGTTTTGGTTGAATAGTGCCAGCACGTCTGAATTATTTATTTTTGTACTTAGAATCATAAACAACTTATTCTCACAGCCTGTAGGTAATAATGTATTTACAGTGGGCTTTGTATAAGGTAATCCAAATACAACTTGTTGGGGTCTGGCCGATACTGGCACTTCAGATATCACTTTCTGGAATTTCATTAGACACACTCGTTACATTTACAAAAACTCTAGTTCGTCTATTTCTCCTTCTGTCTGTCTCCGTTTACTTTACAAATACAGAACAGGTCAGCAGATCTGATAAATCAGGTCCTTCACAAAAGGAGATGTTCTGTTAAGAATGAGAGTACGCTAAATTTCTACAAGCTCAGTCAGAGAACACAAGAATGAAGATGGAATACACTGCCATGTCCCCTGATCAATGTAAAATGAACATTCTCTCAGGAAAAAAGAAAAGGGACAGTGGAGGTAAAAGTTGGTGCCCGTCTCTAAAGTGGTTTCCATGGGTTCAACTGCAATCAGATAAATGTCGTCGCGGTGTCCAAATCAGTTAATTTGGTATCCAGCCATTTTCAAATACGACGGACATTTTCGAACCTCGGATTCACGTTGAGCGCAAAAAAAAGACCGCAGGGAATAAGGTTAGACCGCTAGGCGACACTCGGGTCAAAATTAATCAGGAAAATCAACCTCAAGACACCCAAATTTACCAATCAAAGACTAAGATTTAAATATCTCAAATAAACGGAAGTTAAGTTCTAATTAATCTCAGCTGAAAGCGAAATTAAGATTTAATTCACCTCGACTAAATGAGGAAGAATACAGTGCTGTAAGAAGACTTCGGAGTCCATAGATCAGCACGAGTAACGTGACATGGAAGCAACTAACGAGACACGTCCGATCCGACAGTTTGTAAATTATATTTCATTCAGTTTTGTTCTCGGGGGCGTGAGAATAGTGGGTAGGAGAGAGAGAGAGAGACAGAGAGGGGGGGGGGGAAGAGTGAGAGTGAAAAAGAGATAGAGAAAGAGACAGATAAACAGAGAGAGAGAGAGAGAGTGACTTTGTCGATGTGTAACTATATTTAGCATCAAACTTTCTGATAAAGAGTTCGTGAAATCATTTTTTTTTAAAATTTAATGATGAAAAAATCCAGCTAACTGAATTTTTCCAGAAACAAAGCACCCCCAAGAAAGTTTTAAACTAAACATTGTCTGTTAAAGATAAAACTGGAGCAGAACATTGCCAGAACCGATACATATAATTTTTCTGTTCTACTGTGGAAATAAGAAATAACGTTTAAGAACACTGACAGTTTTTTTCGTAATCACGCTAGAGAATATTGTCTACCACCAGCGGTGAATAATACCTGAGACCACACTATTCACACCCCCGTATCTGTGACTGTGCAATCCTATAGAAACCTTTTGATATAAAACCAACAGAACACTGAGGCTTCACCTTCTAGCGATTCTCGGGCAAATCTGTGCAACACAAAACCCGCTAATCTGGGGCTAGAAAACGAAGGAAAGACATTTGTTTATTGTGTCAAGTGTTTAAGCTGCTGTTGTGCATTTTCTATGAAGTACCAGATTCCACGATCGGTAAGTGTGTGTGAGAGACGGAGTGCTGGCCATCACGAGCGTGCATGAATGAATGGGATTTATTTTGCAAACCTTGTTAATTTGCTTTACCTGATAAATACCTTTTACTGTATGTCTTGCATTGTCCTTTAAGCGGGATTTCTTAAACTCTGCTATTTCCCCTCCCTTATATCTGCTTAGTAAAGGAAAACACGTTTGAGAACGATCGGATTTTTTTTCACCACCATACCTAGTATTGTAACACCTCTCTGTGAAGTAAATTTAATTTACGGGTTGGGTTACATTATCTATTCTGATAAAACACCTGCCTTTGGACTGGGGTTGTTTTCTTTGTCTAATTCAAGCGGGAAGGGCATAGTTGACACCATTCTTCAACCCCCCCCCCCCCCCCCATCTTGTTATTCGTATTTTGCCGTAACTATTAATTATTCCTGTAATTTGATAAATGTTGTGATCTGATTTTAATGATAAATAAACACGTAAAACTTCTAGCATTGTGTTGGAAGGCCCAAGCCCAAACTTACCCCATACTTGTTATATTCGTAGTTTGTATACACGTACGTCCGTGCGTTTGAAGCACCAAATTGGTGTGAGCGCATGTGGGTTTGGAAGCTGTCAAATAATTTTGTCCAGGAGAGTTTAAGGAGTAGAGTGAGAGAAAACGATTGTCGTATAGTCTGTCCTTACTCTCCCCAGCCCTCTGTGAATCAACTATTTACTTTCTAACCCTTTCTTTCACTGCACCTTCACCGTCATTCTTCCCTCTAAACGGGACCACTATTTTCTAAGAACTCTCTCAAATAAATTTACGACAATAAAATGAGGCGCTCGCCGGGATTTTTGAGTCTGATCTAGAATTAGTACCACTTGACGGGTAGCCCATTCTGAGTCTGATCTCAAGTCTGGGTCTGTCTAGATAGAGTGTGAGAGTGATTTGTCTTTATGAAGTAGGGTATAATAAAAATAATTACACCCCCTAGACAACGCCTTTAGTATTTGGGCCGACCACACAACATAAATTGCAGGATTTGTTTCTTTCCACAGCAGTAGAAAGTTAAGGAAAACAAAAATATTTGTTATTTTCATTATTTTCTGGCAGAGATAATTGAAATATTTTTTTATATAAGAATTGCTGGGATCGCGTGATTGTTTAACAGTCACAAAGGTTTTTTGAAGTTAGCGAGTTGAGCTAAGCTAAAGACGCCTTGTTCTGATTTTTTAAGTCAAGTTAACAACGTCTCATCTCATAACTGACTTCAGGGGCGGAGTTTTGTTGTCGGAGAATCAAATTTTAGGGGAAAAAAAATTTTTCCTTTAAATTGTTTTTATAAATTTTTCTCTACTGTTAGTAAAAGTAGATTTTTTCCTAGTGTTTAACTTACCATTTAACGTGGCATAGTCGCCTGCATTAAGAGTCTTAGGTGACAGATAATAGCAGCGATAAGTTAGCACATTTCAAGGTAGGAGGTAACACAAGTAAATTTATACTTTGTGTTTTTTCTCGTAGCGGCTTTGAGTTTTTTCCCTTCTTGTTCCTTCTTACTATTCTCTAGTAGTAGAAGCATACAGTTCTTTGACATGGCAGAAAGAATTAGGATGAGATCTTTGTTGAGGCTGGAGGCGAAGGAGTCAGGGTTAGAAGGAGAAGCCGCAAACGTGTTTGTAAACACGGCACTTGAAAGGTATGACGCAGAGCAAGAGAGAGCAGAGAGGAAAGAAGCACAGGATAGAGCAGAGAAATTGGAGCAGAAGAAAATCGAGGCAGAGATGGAAGCTCGCAGGGAAAGAGAGAGAGAAAGGGAGAGACAGCACGAACTGGCGCTTAAGGCTTTAGAGAGTCGGGGTGCTTCTACTTCAAATAATGGAGAGCCGTCGTCGCCCCAGTCTCAGTCAACGGATCTCTCCAGTACTCAATCTGCCCAATTAACTGCGATGTCTTTTACTTTAGAGTCTTTTCCCAGCCCCAATGAGAAAATTGACACCTTACTAGAAAAATTCGAGAGGCTCGCAAATCTGTATGGGTTAGAGAGCTTGCTAGAGCGGTGTGAGATGACCGCCCGAAAATTTTTGCAAATGTTCAGAAACAGCCGAAAAGAGAACATGGAGACATTTCCCCAGTTCTCTTCACGTCTCACGGGCTATTTGACAAAGTGCATAGAATTATCTGAATTACCTCTTACATACGAGGGACTTCTTGAACTTGTTCTTGTGGAACAGATAAAGTCAACTTTGTCAAACGAAACCCGTAGATTTTTGGCTGAACAGGGCGCAGTCAGGCTCGAGGACATCCTCAATAAGGCAGAACGCTATACAAACGCAATGGCCGAACTTCCCAGCACAAAACGCAAACCCACAGATGAGCCATCTCGAAAGCAAAATCTAGAGCAGTCATCCTATTCTTCCAATTCCTCTCAGCATTATAACCAACGAGAAAATAATACCCAGGGAATACCCCGTTCAACCGCTGATGGGTTATAATTAGGATATATATTGTTTTCAATTCCAAATAATATGAATAGCTGCCGATACAGGAAAGTGGCATCACATCTGTCAAATCATTGTCAATATGGCAAATCAAAATTACCAATTTTACGTGTATGTCAAAAAAAACAAAACAAAAAAAACCAAACCAAACTTAGAAAAACAAGATAAAACAAACAAAAATACTATTCAGGGGGAGGGGTATAAAGGTCTGGTTTTTCCAGTCGTGAAATCCTAAAACATGACACTTTTAAACTTGTTTCTGACGGTATAGGTAATCATTTATTTTAACTAGTCTGCAGTCTAGAATCAGCACGTTAATACATCAACTGAAAAGGATCTGCCTACTCTGTAACACTTCCCAAGACACCAAGGTGAGCTAGAGTCATCAGGCTAAATTGTAACTGATAGACTTGTTGATTTTCGTGAGTTAACGTACCGCGAACGTCACGTGATACACAATTTTTTTTCTTGACGTGATGTAATGGGCTTGTAATTTATAGAACATACCAGCAATAACCCGTCAATAATGACGGAAGTAAATAAAAAACTGTAATATATTTTTTAAATATTTTTTAATTCAATATCAAAGTTATTTGATGACAACATTTTTTGTGAAAGTGCGTGGATTTGTTTCAAAGAATGTTCCCTGATAAAAAGTGTTTTTAACAAAAAGTTTCAAGTTTTCATGATTTGTTCCTCGGGTGAGGGCGACATAGAGCTGGCCGTATCCGAAAACAGCTTCAGGAAGGAAAACTCCTACGTGATCAAAACATTGTCCTTGCGCCTTATTGATCGTCATTGCAAATGCTAAAATCACTAGGAATTGACGACGTCGCATCCTAAATGGCAAACTGCGCTCGCTCGGTTCTAAGTCAATGCGAGGAATTAAGACTCGTTCTCCCTTATTACTGCCAGTGATAATTTCTGCATCAATGGAATTCCGATGCAAGACTTTTATGACCAAACGCGTGCCATTCAATAGTCGGTTTTTTGGGTTCAGATTTCGCAATAGCATGATACATGCTTCTTCTTCTTCTTCTTCCGTCCTTAGCCACCGACCGTCAAAGCAGTCAGTGGCCATTACGCCTAGTGGCGTCTTAGGGCAACAGCAGATAGGCTTTCTTTGCCATTGTTTCCCATCACGCCTATTGGCGTCTTTAGGGCAACGGCAAATCAATCCATTTGCTGTTGTTTCCGTAATCGAAGTGACTGGCAAACGGGTGATCAGCCCGTATGATACATGCAGCAACCTTTAATTTCAGCGAATGCGGTGGCATTCCTGATGGGCACTGCTCGTTAAGGAACTCGGTTGGGAAATAAGCTGCGTCGTTGGGATCATCGGATATCGTGGTATCTATGCTCCAATAAACCGTTTCATTTCCAGCGAGTAGCTCCAACAATAAGTCTGCAATACTCTAAATTAAAATTTTGTCTTGAAAAAGCAATCAAAAACTTAGATTTTAAGGTTAATTTTAACAAAATGCTGAGTTACATCCGTTTCCGGAATGAAACTGGGTTCTACAATCAAAAACTTACATTTTATTCATATATCACTGTCACTCACTTTGTGTTGCACAATTCACCGACTTTTCTTCGTTGAGCGTTACTATTTTCGGGAGAGTAGATATAAGGGAAACAATACAATTAATGTCTAACTTTCAACCACAGTTGCATCCATTAGATGTGACCGACGTACAAACGGCGAGAATTATGGAGTTTGATGATTATTCCGGAATGTGGCAATTACATATATCCGTTTATTTCCAAACTAAGAGACGTTAGGAAATTCAGCAGTGCTTAAAGATATAGAACATCTGTAACGTCATTTGTAAATGCAACATTGTCAATGTCATTAGTTGTCGCCGATCAAATCCGTATAGTTATTCTACAGCGACGCCTTATCAAGTTATTCAAGTTACCACAGTGTTCCTGTTTTCTGCACAACGTTTAACTGAGAGCTGGTATCTTCACAACTGTTCACCCACTCGGAAAACACTTCAATAAACAACGCTAAGTATTTCTCCACTCTCTCTCCAAAAACATAACAAAAGACAGGTTAGATCATAATGTAAGAAGGATATTAATCATCCAACCATTTCCTGAGACAATCTGCGGTGAGGATGTTTATTACGAGAATGAAGAGCCTCACACCGCGAATGACTCACATTGCCTTACATGTTTATTTACTTAATCGGACACAAGACGCCTGTTCCATCTCTAAGCTTCATGTCACCATTACAATTCAGAAAAAAAGAAAAAAAAAACGCGCATGCACATACATTTCGTGCCAGCATTTAAAAAAAAAAAATCCGCTCAAAAGTCAGGGTCTAGCTTCTATTCTTGACCTTGGTATTCATGTAAACAGGAAACGTTGAATTATCTTCCTCATTTCGTTCACCATAACTCATTTCTGACCCAAGCTCTAATTTTCATCACATCAATTATATTAAAAGACAGAAAGCAAAAGCACTACTGATCGTAATATGACAATTAAAATATGAACTTTTTACAAGCGAAAAATGAACACGTTCTTCTTGTAATAATTAATGGTTTCCTATGGTTAATGCTCATTAACGTTTTTTAATTGATTAAATGTTCGTTACTATTTAACAGAATGTCTTCAAGTCTCTCCTAACAAGTCTCAAGCCGAGTCTCAAGTGTCTTAGTACAAGTCTCAAGTCCTTAACAGTAGCTTTCACGTGGAGTCCGAAGTGGAGTCTCATTTTTGATTTAAAACTGTTTATAGTTGTCACGTAGACAGTGACTTAATTTATTTTTCCATCTCGTCTCAATGTTATTACTCTTTAATGTTCTGTTTTCCTACACATTTTGTTTCTCTTTGCTTTGCTACCTGTGTGGCCCAATTGTTTTCTCCTTCTCAAACCCCACCCGAGGTTGTTTACGTTCGAGCCTGCAGCGGTCAGCGAACGATAATGTTACGTCAGCACACCTGGCCTGATCAGAAGAACGTCTGTTACGCTTAAAGTGTTAGAACGAGCCAAAGACGGTTTCTGTGAAAGAAACGGTTCGTTAGCGGCGGGTACCCTCTGTGGTCCGAACAGGGGAATTTCTCTGGTCGCTTTAAAACGTTTGATCACGAGCGGCTAGTACCCTTTGAGTCCTGGGTAGAATGGTTTGTAAGCTATAAGACTTGAAATTTTACTACGTCAAACACACTCGTAGAAGATTCCTGGCCCGTAGATGACCATCATGAGATAAGGCAAACTTTAACACAGTACTAGAATGTGTTTGCCTATGTTCTAGTCATTTTCGGGGTGAGTTGACATATCGTATTATAATATGGATGTAGGATAAAGAGAGAGGGATAGTACCTCACGGTGAGAGACAGCCATGTCCTTTTTAGGATAGTCAGGATCCTATTTGGTTCTCCTCTCTTTATCTAGCTCATGTATGGCTCCTCGAATACCGCTTGTGTACGGCGGTGGCCACATCCCGGGCAACAGTCTTGGCTGACTGGCTAAACTACATGGGTGGAGTAGGAGCAATCTTACTCAAGGGAATGTCCATCCCTAGTACACAAAGACTGAGACGGTGAGTGAGGCGGAGGAATCTGAGAAGATCAACGGCTCGCAAAGCGAAACAGCAAAGTGTGTGGCGCACTAGAGGCATGTCGGACATAGAAAAAGACAATGGCTAGCCACCGTGGAAGAGATTGGGGCCTTACCACGTACTTCCTACAGAACGTAATGGGATCACAATAAGAAGATAAGAACCGATATGTAGAGAACTCTCTGTCCCCTGGGGAAGAATCTACTGTACAAATTAACAGGGAAGAGGCAACTCCTCTAATGAGTAAGGAAGTACATAATGACGAGTGTTCCTTAAATTCTGTTGAAAGGGAGCATTCTGAGAAAGACCACCTAAAAACTAGTAGGAGAAGCCTAAAAATAGGAACATGGAATGTTAGAACTCTAAACGGAGAAGGAAAGCTTGACAATCTTATATTAGAGGCAACCGACATGAAACTGGATATACTGGGAGTTGCAGAAGCAAGACTTTTGGATACAGGCTACATAACAAGAGACCAGTACACGCTTATACACTCAGGAGAAAAAACACGAAAGAGGGGTAGGAATGTTGATAAAGAAGGAGTTAGAAAAATACGTATGTGGATACTGGACACACAATGACAGAATGATGTTACTAAAGATGAGAGCAAAGCCATTCGACATATCAATCTTACAAACTTATGCACCAACTAAAGATCACAGCGAGGAAGAAATAGAAGAATACTATGAAGAGCTACAACACACACTTAAACCAGTCAAATCTACAGATGTGTTGATAGTAATGGGTGATATGAATGCAAAAGTAGGAAAAGGAAAATACAAGAAAATAGTAGGACAGTATGGATTAGGGACAAGAAATGATAGAGGAGACAGACTTATCCAGTTCTGTGAAGAAAACCAGCTGGTCATATGTAACACCTTTTTTGAACACCACCCAAGGAAATTATACACATGGAAAAGCCCAGGAGATGTAACACGTAATCAAATTGACTATATCATGATAAAACATAGATTTAAGAACAGTGTCACAAGTGCAAAGACACATCCTGGCACCGACATAAATTCAGATCACAATCCAGTCATCATCAAAGTAAATATAAAGCTGAAAAGAGCAGGAAACAGAAGACAGGAGGAACCCCAGATAGAAATATCAGCGCTGAAACAACCAGATATAAAACAGAAATATTTAATCGACGTCAAAAATAAATATCAACAGTTATTGACAGAAAGCATGGAGCAGTATAGAAGAGAAAACCCAGAAGAAAAGCAACCGCAAAATGGGAATGCTTAAAAACAAGTATACAATCAGCAAATGCAAATTTACCTAAAAAGGAGTTTAAGAAAAATCAAATTTGGATGACAGATGACATCTTGAATAAAATGGCAGAAAGAAAGAAAGCAAAAAACACTCCAGAATATAAAACAATAGACAATGACATACGTACTATGTGTAGAGAAGCAAAAGAACGGTGGATAGAAACAAAATGTAAGGAAATAGAAGACTTGGAAGCAAAGCACATGACAAGAGATATGCATGAAGAAATAAAGAAATTATCAAATAGGTCGCGGTTTGCACAAGGAGGAAGCTGTATCAAGAACAAAAATGGTGCAATATTACTTGATGAGAAAGACATATCAAACAGATGGGCAGAATACGTAAAAGAACTATTCGAGGACAACAGAGGTAAAAAACCATCACCAGATTCTAATGAAGGCCCAAACATTCTCAGATCAGAAGTAGAGAATGCCATTCATATGATACAAAAAAGGAAGATCAGCAGGCATGGATAACATAAAAATTGAAATGACAGAAGCTCTGGAGAGCTTTGGTATAGATACAATCAGGGAGCCGCGCTGGTGTAATGGCTTCGGCGTTGTACTGGCGACCAGGTGTTCATGGTTCAAACCCGGGCGTCGGCGTTTGAAGAAATGTTTACGGCCGGAAATTTGACTGAATAGCCTGAACGGCTCCTGTGATAAACCCTCTGTGGATGGGAAGGAGCGAAGCTCCTGACCGGGTTGGAAGGAAAGTCCTCAGGTTCCCCAGCCTCGCAATGACATGTCATTGGGCCGAAGGGCTGAAAGCCTAAGTGCCGCTGGTTAAAAAAAAAAATTGATACAATCACAGAAATATGCAACGATATATACAATACAGGATATTTACCACACGACATGAAGACATCAGTTTTTATAACATTGCCCAAAAAACCAAATGCAACAGAATGTTCGGACTTCAGAACAATCAGCCTGATGAGTCATGCAATTAAGATACTGCTCAAAATCATACAGGAAAGAATAAAAAGTAAAGTAGACAGCGAAATCCAAGAAGAACAGTTTGGTTTCAGACGAAATAGTGGAACAAGAGAGGCAATATTTTGCCTAAGAAGATTAGCAGAAAAATATACAGAGGTCCAAAAAAGTATATATATGTGCTTCATTGACTATAAGAAGGCTTTTGACAGAATCCATCATGAGAAAATAATTGAATGCCTCAAAGACATAGGTATTGATGGAAAAGATATAAGAATACTCAGTAACCTTTATTGGGAGCAAACTGCCACAGTAAGATCGGGAAGGAATTATTCACCATACATAGAAATAAAAAGAGGTGTCAGACAAGGTTGTGTGCTGTCCCCCTGCCTATTTAATTTATACACTGAAAAAATTTTCAAACAGATACAGGAAATACCAGGACTGAACATCAGTGGAAGGTCAATAAACAACCTTAGATATGCAGATGATACCGTGTTGTTAGCTGAAAGCGAACAGGAGTTACAAGAACTAGTGAAGCAAGTGAACAGTATAAGTCATGAATATGGACTCGACATTAATATTGAGAAAACAAAAACTATGATAATTAGCAAAACAGACGATAAACCCACATTAAAGATAAGCGTAAATGGGAAAATCCTGGAACAAGTCAAGAGCTACGTATATCTTGGTCATATAATAACAGAAGATGGCAGATGTGAAACAGAAATCAAGAAGAGAATAGGAATGGCCAAAGCTACATTCAACAACATGAAACATATACTGACATCCAAACAGTTATCTCACAAATTAAAACTGAGAATCATAAAGTGTTATATATATTCTGCATTTCTGTATGGTGCAGAAACATGGACGATGAATAAGCATTTGGAAGAAAGAATTGAGGCTCTTGAAATGTGGATATATAGAAGAATGGGGCGTATCTCATGGAAAGAGATGAAAACAAATAAGGAGGTCCTAGAAAATCTAGGTATGAAAAGAGAACTAATGAGAGAGGTCAAAGTTCGGCAGCTAAAATACTTTGGCCACATAAAAAGGCATAACACCTTGCAGAAGACTATAACAGAAGGGAGAGTTGAAGGGAAACGTGCAAGGGGAAGACAGCGCTATAAGTGGGAAGATAACATCAAGAGATGGACGGGAAAGAGTCTATCAGAGTGTACCACCAAGGCAAGAGACAGAAGACGTTGGAGATCCATTACAGCCAACCTTCGTTGTGGAGATGGCAACTGATGATGATGATGATTATAATATGATATATTCATGTTAGCTTTTATATATCTGTTAGGAAAGTGAATTCATTTCTGAGGACTTCTCCTAGTAATTTAGTTCAGTGATAAGGTAGCGCTGTCTACGGCCTAGTAAGGGTGCTTAAACTGTTACGGTTTATCATGGGTTAAATGTTAAACTTACAATAACAGATAATAGGCGTAGAATCAGTCCACAGACGCTTATCATGGGTTAAGAATAGGCTAAATTAACTGTCATTTCTGTAAGATAATGTCAGGTGTGGATTGTTCACTTAAAAACTGAATAGTGAGATGCAGGTAATAACTCTGGATTATGGGAGATAGTCACTTATTCCTTTTTGATAGATATTTCCAGTGGCAAGGGAGAATCATTTTATGCTTACTTGTGTGGCTAGGCACTAGTCCATAACTTTCACAGAAAGCAGTTACCAGGCATAGATATAATTCTATCTTATGATTTAGCCGCAACTGTATTATTATAGCAAGAACATTGCATTTTCTTTGTACTCATTTTGTGGGATATTAATATTTTGTTTCCCCAAAAGGGACATATGATTTATCTGTGTAATTTCAAATGCTGTAATCTGTTTATGTAAATTCACTTAATGTTGTAAGATGAATAAGCATATCCATTCAGCTGTATGTTTAGTTGGAAGAAGAGAAGTAGTTTTTTGATGTCAGAACATTTACTGACAGGTACATGGGTGTACACAATATATTAAGCCTATGCGGGCGCGTGTTGATAATTGATATTTTTAAGGAACAGGAGACATGGTTAAAGACAGCCCTAAACTATCATAGCATTAGCTACAATAAATTTAATCCCATAGTGGAGCGAAACTTTCTGTATAAAGTTAGTGTGATTTATTATTTGCTTGATGTAAAAGGGTGTCTCTTTTCGGTCTCAGTTTCAGGGGATACCGAATTGCTAGTATAGTTTCCAGTCAGACGAAGAATGTCACCGTCTCTTCGGTCTAGAGGGATTCTGAGGATATCTAGCCCCACGAGTGTCACAGCCATACCTGAAACAACAACTTTTTTGTCAACGCCAAGTTAAGCTCACGCAATGCAACGAGCCAACGCTAAATCTGGAAACATCGAATGCAGTAGTAGTTCTCTACTCGCCTATTGGATTACCAGATAGAGCATTGCGCACGCCATTAGAGGTCACCAACGTTTAGCACCAACAAAGAAAGTTTTGTAGGCTAGTCCCTCACGAAGGATCTACAAGTAATACACTTTCTGGAGCTAGCATTTGGTCCCACGACCGCGGACAGGCTGTCGCTCAGTTCGGTTATTTGGCCAGCAAGAAAGATAGACAGAGTTCCAGCCCCCCTCATGCCATTAAATGTCACCAACGTTTAGCACCAACAAGGAAAGTTTTGTAGGCTAGTCCCTCACGAAGGATCTACATGTAATACACTTTCTGGAGCTAGCTTTTGGTCCCACGACCGCGGACAGGCTGTCGCTCAGTTTGTTTATTCGATCAGCAGGAGATAAATAGAGTCTTCCAGACCACCTCGCGCAATTAGGGAGGAATCACCAATGATAGCGCCTATACAGTGATTTTATTCAGGTTAATTCCATCACCCATGGAGGATATGTACGAAAAAACCACTTACTGGAGCTATTTCATATGGTCCCCGAAAACGGACGGACTGACACTCGATTTACTTATCTCTCTGTGTTCTACAGGTTTTATGAATGGTGATCTGTGTGTGGTTGTTGGTGTATATGATTATTGATGACTATTGATGATTATTTCATTATTGATGTAATTTTATGTTGTTGTGATGATATGCATTATTTTCATGCTTTTCTTCATTTAATAAAGTTTACACCTTTATTAATACGCTGTTCACGACCTTTCCATCTATAAGTAACTTGTTTTTAGCTCTTTACTATAATCTCTATGTATGATAAGAGAAAAGAGTGAGAGCAGGAGATGCTTAGACAGTAAAAGTGAGTTGAGGCCTGGAGAGAGAGATCATTTGAATAAATCTTCTTCCAGGTTGTCTCAAGTCCATCTCCTATTTACACCTTTCTGTGTGTGTAATCTATAACTCTGTCAGTCCACTATCCCTTGTCGATTTCACTACTGTTGTCCAACTCGACAAATATTCTACACTCAAACTCAACCACGACAATAGTCACAATCGTTTTTATTTGAACAATCACACCAAACCCTATAAATAATAATGAAAAATGATAATCTATACTTTTAATACTTTATTTACTGACTACTTTTATTACATCGATTTAAACAAAATAGTTTTCGGTTTTTCCGCAAGAGTGTATTATGAACGAAGACAGCGATTTTGCCGGTTCCTCAAAATTTGACAAGTAACGAGTCGAGTAGTTAATTAAAAAAAAACCCAGAGTCGAGTCGTTGTTGTGACATAAGTCCGACTTTAGTTAGAATCAATCGAATCGAGTCGACTAGACTGGTCATGCATTTTTAAATGATTATTTGTTCGCTACTGTTTGTGTTCATGCACTTCGAAATGATTGTGAGTTCCCTTACTGCTTAAACTCATGGAATTTTATAAAAGATCTTCTTCCTCTCATTCTTCAAATTTCCGAGAGCATAAGATCCTGGTCATGTATTAGTCTCCTCTCTCTGGTCTACTATTTCTATGCTGTTTATTCCTGTTTTCTTGTACACCCCGTAGTCTTTAAACAAACAAAAAAAATAAATAAATAAACTGAATTTGTTAATTTCAATGCATTATTGTGTCTCTGTTAACTTCCACTGCTTGGAAGTGCCTCAACCGTAGCTGTTAACATGATGATGTCACTGCGATGATCTGTGTGTTACAGCTATATTTCTTCTCATTCTCCATCCATGGGTACCAATATTTATTTTAATAGTACTGTACCATAAAGTCAACGTACTATGTCATAGCAATACTACATCTATTGTATGTTTACGTACGTACGCACATACGCGTGCACGCACACACACATATATATATATACGTATATATATATTTCTTTACGCGACAAATGCGTTCCCGAAAGCCTCGCGTAAACAGAAATCGTGTAAACGGAACATGATTTTCCATCCAAATACAAGTAAAGTAAGAGGGATGCGTTCCACCAATGCCGTACATAATAATAAAAATAAATACATGTAATAATACACAGTTTAAATTAACACATATAATTTATATTACGTACATGTACAGAAAACAAAATCTTCATCTTCACCAACTTCAAATACAACGAGGGGATGGATGGTGAGTCATCTGAATGAGATACACGCCATACAGCAATGAACTGTTTCATGAAGAAGGTGTTCAGAGTTGAGTTTGTGATTTTTTTTATAGAGGGCAGCACTTCCCATAATTCTTCTCCTGACCATAAAACTTCTGTTAGGATCATCTTCTTCAAAGATCATAAGGCAAGATTCAAGAAGTTGGAAGGCTTCATTTAATCGTTTCGCTGTAAGTTGGCGGCCTGGTGGTTGTTGCTGGGTGATGCAAGATGCTACATCTTCTTCTCCCTTGGTGATCTCCAGCGCCAATAATCCTTACTGCTCAGTTCTACTTTCTTAGGATCAAGCAAATTTACAATTTCATTTTCCTCAACTCCATCTAAGCCAGCTCATCTAGAGGCCTTTGTGACACCATCCATAATTGTTGTGATACTATTGCCATCAACGCTAAAGCCTTCAAAGTCATGATAGAATTGAAGTCACAGTGTCTGTTCCCACACACAGTTCATGCAATGATGCGGAACTTTATTCCATGCAGTTTTCATTAGCGAAAGTACATCTTTAATAGTTAATACCTTGAAAAAAAAAACCCCATTAAAACTACTGTCGTCTTGCTCTGGTGCTCTCGCTGGCGCGCATTTCAAATACTGTAAAAATGCCTAAATAGCGGGTAGCGTAACTTGAGTTTGTAAATGAAACCAAAATGCCTAAACATGTTATGTTCGAATTCGCGTAAATGAAATATATACTACTGGACAAAAGTTAAGGGCCACCAAGAAAAACTCCACTATGTACCAAATAAATGCAACCAGGTGTAAACAAAATAAAGTTGATTCATCCGTAGAAAAGATCAGTCAAGTGTTTTTAAATAATGTGTGACTTACTAACAAAAAGAAATTCAACTCACTTTTTCACCTTTTGAACTAGTGGGGCGTGTTGCAAAAACCACGAGTTTTTGCAGCAACAATGTTCATTGTTCAAACCCGGGCGTCAGCGTTTGAAGAAATGTTTACGGCCGGAAATTTGACTGAATAACCTGAACGGCTCCTGTGATAAATCATCTGTGGATGGGAAGGAGCGAAGCTCCTGACCGGGTTGGAAGGAAAGTCCTCAGGTTCCCCAGCCTCGCAATGACATGTCAATTGGGCCGAATGGCTGAAAGCCCAAGCGCCGCTGGTTAAAAAAAAAAAAAAACTTGTCTTTACAGTTTGCCAATCAATTAAAAATTGCCATTGTTGCTGCAAAAACTCGTGGTTTTTGCAACACGCCCCACTAGTTCAAAAGGTGAAAAAGTGAGTTGAATTTCTTTTTTGTTAGTAAGTCACACATTATTAAAAAACACTTGACTGATCTTTTCCAAGGATGAATCAACTTTATTTTGTAATAAATTGTTTACACCTGGTTGCATTTATTTGGTCCATAGTGGAGTTTTTCTTGGTGGCCCTTAACTTTTGTCCAGTATTATATATATATACACACAGAGAGAGAGAGAGAGAGAGAGAGAGAGAGAGAGAGAGAGAGAGAGAGAGAGAGAGAGAGAGAGAGAGAGAGAGGAGAGAGAGAGAGAGACCTGTTGCACTGTAAATCTCTCAATCATTAAAAAACGAAGAATGTTACTAGCGTTTGATACGTTTCACTTTCGTAGCTTGTGATTGACTGATGTCATGACATCTTACTGGGCGAGACAAGTTCTACTTCCGGCTATATGCCAGTGGGCTTTTCTTTCTCTTCTATCATAAAGAACCTTCTACATTACAGGCAAAGCCAACACAGTCTTGCATCAAAGAAAATATTATTTATCGTATGTTTCAAATGTTCTTAAGAGAATCTACTACTACTTTTATATCAGAAAGCCCATACTTATTTAAATCCGGCTAATTTTCGCTTTCTGCAACTATTCTGAAAACAAATTTATTGCCCATACATCGGACGATTTTGTGGACGCGCTGTATACGTCCACACTTCTCTTCGGTATGGCAGTTACATTGTTAAAAAACATGAGAAATATGTCAAATGTGGAAGTGTAGGCCATGAAGTGCCACACGAAAAGCTTATAAGAACATGCTCTGACTGTATTCCCATCACATACACAAAAAACTTGGTCCATGATCCAAAAGGCCAAATCGCTAATTACATTTGACCTTAATTAGGCTAACCATTCAAAGTTTGGTGCGGTAGCAAGACGAAGTGCGCCATTGGAGATTTCCTAAGGAAAGGGGAGGGAAAGAAACTCGTCCGAGAGCAACAACAATAGAAAGGTTAAAGGCGGCAATCATATTACAGGGAAATGGGAACAGATAATGTCTAACAAATCGCCTTAACGTCATGGAACACAATAGACAACTTAGTACAGAAAATAACACAGCTATCAATGCACTGTATGGCTTGAAAGATTTACCGTAGCATGGACTTCATGAGGTACTTGAGGCAGATACAATATGTGCTAAGTTGGGAGGATTGACTGCCTCCCTCTAATCCCTACTCTTGTTACAGATATATCTCATTTTTACGTTCCTCTTCTCACTAAATGACGGCACGTCTCCTGAGTCTCCGGCCTCATTCATAACGTGTGGAAAATATAACATGTAACCCACTGGCTCAGAAACATTTGTCTTGGTGGTACAGTCATAAGGAAGCTTGGTAGACTAGGATCCGTGTTATTACGGTTCTGGTTGCCTTCCCTTTTGTTAAACCAATTTCCTTAAATATATTTCACGGGATTGTCTCTCCTTTTATTCGACTCACTTGACCTGTCCCAGCAGCCTTATCTATCCCTGTGTTGATCTTTAAGGTCAAGAGATAGGTTGACATGCAGTCTCGATAAATGAAGTATAGCTTTCAGCTTCTCATTCTCGTACATCATCCTCATTATCATCGTATTCTCCCTGTTCTCTACTTATGGGGCGTGCTGAACCACTTCCGACGCATCTCTCCCCCCCCCCCCCTCCCCTTTCCTCAAACCTTCAGGAATCCTACACCAACGCATAACCTCTTGTAGCAGTTTCTATAGCAATTTGTTTTACATGATGAAACTGCCAGTCCCCACATGCCCAACCTCATATTAGTAACATTTTACGACATGCTTGTTCTCGTACATGCTGTCAAAATATTGCACTATAATATTTATTCCAGGCCATGGAGATACAGTTTTACTAAAGAATGTCAAGAATCCAATGAACAAAAAGAAAACACTCATATCGATATATTGAAGGGAAAAAAAAGATTACACACAAGGGCTGTCTGCTAACACTAGGCATGTTTTAAACAGAGAAAAATCAACACACACTGTACCAACCAGCAAAACTGACGGAAAATTTGATTAAAAGACAAAATACCGGACAGTCATTCAAATCGGCATGGGAGAGAGTCAATAGCAGAATTCATAAACAGCGCTGGGAATCGATATCTGTGGCAAGACATAATAACCTACATCGAATGTATGGCTTGGAGAAGAAAAATAGATTGAAGTGTTCGTAGACAATGACAATTTTATTTGTTATTAGGTTCCAAAGGTTGTCACAGCCGGGAGTTGTAGTGAGGATAAGTTCTCAGATAAATGCTTCTACGGCACGCGCCTCAAATAGCCTCGACAACCATGCCCAGCTCACGGCCTTCATGTGTGGCTCAATTTGAGCCTGGCGGAACTGTTTCCAGTGACAGGACAAGGGGCGCCTTAAAACCAGCAGCTTCGGGCAGATAGGGTTCGTGATCCTTGGTTGGTAGCCTATCTGGGAGAAGGTAGAACTCTGAATCCAAACCATCGCTGCCTTGTGGGAATATCCGTTTATGGGAAAGACTTCGGGAGTAAACCCTGAGGCTAAATCCAGAGTCGGAAGTCCCTAAGCAGTCTAATGTTGATTCGACATTATTCTGGCAACGCCTGCGACGTGGCTGGTAACAAATGGTATTGACTACTGCCGTTCCTTTGGACCTTCCGGCTGCGCCGAGGGAGGGAACATGCTGCATGGGCAACCGCTTGATCTCCAGATCTCTATATAACTGTGCCCAAGCTCGCGCTCTGGAGAGGACACTCCAGATTCACCATATGGTATCGGCACAACACGGGAAGTAGCAGTTACCGTTTATAAGCATCTTGCCCAATTGGTGTAGGCGTGGCGCCAGGGGCTACTTCCGACAGTGGGAAAGATTCTAGGATCTCACTGGACAGACACTGTCCGCTTCAAGCTGGGCAGCCCCAGCCAATTCGGTATTGTCTCGCCACTGTCTGCTTTCCCCGTCACGCCTGCAGCCCCTGACGCTGTTAAATGCCTCACAATTATGGAGGAGATGGATGCTGAACCAACATTGGAAGAGCTCAGCAAAGTTTGGCCTCTGGCAAAGCACCAGGCAGCGATGGGATTCCTTTAATCAAATGCTGTTAAGAGCACACTATTATATCCCCTGCATATGGTGCTATGCCAGTGTTGGGAAGAGACGATATGCGAAATGCCAAGATTGTAACACTATTTAAAAACAAAGGAGACATCATGAGGTACTTGAGGCAGAATAAATATGTGCTAAGTTGGGAGGATTGACTGCCTCCCTCTAATCCCTACTCCTGTTACAGATATGTCTCATTTTTACGTTCCTCTTCTCACTAAATGACGGCACGTCTCCTGAGTCCCCGGCCTCATTCATAACGTGTGGACAACATAACATGTAACCCACTGGCTCAGAAACATTTGTCTTGGTGGCACAGTCATAAGGAAGCCTGGTAGAACAGGATCCGTGTTATTACGGTTCTGGTTGCCTTCCCTTTTGTTAAACCAATTTCCTTAAATACAATATATATATACAGTATATT
Source organism: Oreohelix idahoensis (assembly GCA_024509875.1). NCBI lineage: Eukaryota > Metazoa > Mollusca > Gastropoda > Stylommatophora > Oreohelicidae > Oreohelix > Oreohelix idahoensis. Next base: position 330,421 of record JAMPIV010015212.1, read on the forward strand.
TCACGGGATTGTCTCCTTTTATTCGACTCACTTGACCTGTCCCAGCAGCCTTATCTATCCCTGTGTTGATCTTAAGTGATTGCAATAACTACAGATACATCTCTCCTGTTAGTATTGTTGGTAAGGTTTTCGCCAGAATGCAGCGTGGATTCGAGCTGGTAGATAAACAATAGACATGATATTTTCTCTCCGCCAACTTCAGGAAAAATCAAGAGAGCAGAAAATGCCCTTACATACTGCCTTTATAGACCACACAAAGGCATTTGACCTGGTTAGCAGGGATGGCTGCCCCACTAGATTTCTGGAAATGATAGTCATTCTATGAAGGCATGAAGGGAACAGCCCAATAAGCTGGAAGTACATCACAGTACTTTGGCATACTAAATGGCGAAAAACAAGGCTGCGTCCTAACTCTGCCTCTCTTCGGGATCATCTTTGCCTTGCTTATGAAACATGCATTCGGAGATGCAACTGAAGGAATATTTTTTCACACTGACTGTTTAACCTCGCAAGGCTGAAGGCAAAACCAAAAATCAGGTCACTATAAGAGACTTGTTATCCGCTAATGACGCTGCAATCGTTACTCAACAGGAGCTTCAGAGCTTGATGAATCACTTCACCCAAGCATCCAAGGACTTTGGCCTCACAATAAGTCTAAAGAAAACGAATGTGTTGACTACGCCGCATGGAAGATGGTCGCATACCGAAAGATATCTTCTACGGACAACTGGCAGATGGCAAAAGAATAGTCGGGCGATCGCAGCTGAGTTTCAAAGATGTGTGCAAGAGAGACAAGAGGGCACTGGACATAAATGCAGCACCTGGGAGGATGAAGCTGCCGATCGCACACAGTGGGGATGCTCTCTACGGCCCCACCTCAGATTGGACGAAAATAAGTTCTCACAACAAGCAGAAGAGAAAAAAAAAACGTCGAAAGGAACACCAGGGAAAAAAAGGAGCTGAGGCCTGTCACCTCAGGAGCCCATTCCCATAGTCAGTTGTGACTGGAGGGGCTATTATTAGACAATGCCCATCTTGTTTGTTCTACCGAGTCCCTGAGTCATTAAGTAGATGACCGTTTGAATATTTCACGAGTTCTTATAACACACCTCTGAATGTCTCAAATCACTAAATTACTGTATGAGGAATTCGATTTTTATCAGTTGTTTTTTTTTAAATTTATTATTATTATTTTTTTTTTTTTTCATTTTCATTAACTTTTTTTTTTTTAAATTCTTTATTTTTCTTTTTTTTTCTTTAATTTATTTAAAAAACATACTTTAATTATGATGATTATTGCAAATGCATGATGTTATATTACTTTTATAATGATAAATGCCTTAATAATGCTTAAAGTAAATATGAGGATGAAAGGATACAGTATACATGATGAGAGAGAGAGGAAGGGCAGAATGTCAGACTGGCCTGCGTGCCCAATTCTTCCCTTTGAAAATAAAGTTCGTTCGTTCGTTCGTTCAAGTCAGACTGCCTTTATCATCATCACCCTTCTGCTCCCCAAGGAGCACAGACTTTCAACAAGCTTAAGCCAAGTCTTCCTGTCACGTGCCTTCAGTGCAAGGTCTTTCAATGTCTGCTTCATCACCGTCAAGTCTGTCGCCAGTTTTCTTCTCCGTGTGCTCTTTAGACCCCCTCTAACACTCTTAAACTGGGAGTTCCAGAACAAGGACTGCCTTGTAATGCTATCAACAGGTTTCCTCAGTGTGTGTCCTATCAACAGGTTTCCTCAGTGGTGTCCTATCCATCTCCAACGTCTTCCTCATTTTTAGTTCCACTCGTACATGTCTGGTTCTCGTCACCAGTTCCACGTTAGTGATCTTGTCATACCAGTTCAATCCGGCTATTCTAAGCAAGCATCCATTTATAAAAATCTGAAGCTTTATTTTATTAAAATCATGTACCGGAGCCCGAAGGGAAAACAAAGAACAGTAACACTGTAACACACCGCGTAATCGTAAGAAGCGACTAAGGAAGTTTGGGCATGAGGCCGACTACCCCATCTTGTAGAACTTTTAATCAATAAAAAACGTTAGTAGAACAAGGACAGACTTGTCTTAATATCATGTCATTCCAGAAAAGTGGAGCTCACAAAGTTTCCCCGACCGCCACTTGAAAGGCTTAACTTACAATAACTCTTAGTCTTGTCAGGGCGGAGCTGACAGGGAGAACCCCTAAGATTAGATATACTTTAATCTGTGCGTGTGTGCATCTTATGCTGCGTCGTGGTGTGATAAACTGATGCGTCTTTTTTTTTTTAAACATAACGACAGGAAACTATATAAACAATGTTATAACTGGAAATATTCGTATCATCAGATGTACACCCACCCCCCTTCCAGATAAGTGCCACGGCCCTTTTACCTCCTTAATATTTTGGGTTGTTATGAGTATTGTAGGGATTCATTAATTCATGCGACAAAATATTTTTTGGAAAACCCAGCACTAAGGTCAACAATCAGAGTCCCACAACGGGAAGTACATAACAGAACCACCGAGCCTTACCAGGCAAATCGTAAAAGGACCGCACGGAGAGCTGTGCGTAGGCTGACAACCCCATGAAGTAAAATGAATTGCCACAGAATGTAACGCTGCAAGAACAAATAAAGTGATTTGGCGCAGGCCATCTGCAAGGAAAGCACGTGCAAAGGTGGTCCCGTGTTTGTTACGAAACGAAAGAAGAAGAAAAAACGTTTGAGTGGTGATAAAGTCTTAAAATAAATGACAGCTCTTGGACATCATAATACAGATAGTGTATAAAATGAGGTACCTTGAAACCTTTAGCACGCTGCATTCTTTTTCACAACCCCCCGTTTTTATAGTGGGCGACTTGTAATGTCTATAGTTTTTGTGTTTCTTGGTCAATTGCTATCATTTTTGGAATTTATGTAAATAAATGAATGGTGAATCTGATGATATAAAATTTGTTTGTGTACATGTTAGATGTGATAGGAAGAGAGGAAAGGAAAGATGAAAAAAACGAAAAAAATTTAAAAAAAAATAAAAAAATATTTTTTTTTTAATTTTAAAATTTAAAAAAAAAAATTAAAAAAATGACCAACGAACGAAGAGTCCATATCCCTTGCATCTCAATGAAAGTCATTTGACCAATAGAGCAATACAAATCAAATGACGATCTTTTCGTTACACCCATCATCAGTAGCAAAGCAACAAACTCCCTAGCCAGCCGTGACATTCGGCCGTAATCCTATTTTTTTCCGATATTCCTAATCCTAACCCCGAAAATTATACATACTTGAAAGGCCATTTTACTTTCGTTTCCATCTCAGCCATCAAACATATTCTGAGAACCGATTTCAGCGCTTATAAAGACAAAAATTTCATCCCCACCGCATGGCGTCAGAATACAATAAAATTAGAGCAAAATGGCCGAAAATCTGATGCCGATTCATTTCGATTTAAAAAATTTACAAAAAATAAACGCAGATACACCCATCACTTTTTTAAGATCGGAAACGGAAGCTAACTCTCTTGCAATTAAAATTATTACTTAACATCCGGGGCTGAAAATCACGTGTACACAAGTCATGTGCTAGAAACGATGACAGCCGCAAGGCGAGATATCTCGCCTGCAGCGTGCTACAGGTTTAATTAATTAAAAACCAAAAAAATGTACACAATCTTACAAAATAATTGTCTGCTTTTTCCTTGTGGTTTTTCTTGAAGCTCGATGCCACCACAGCTTCTGGTCCATTTGTAGGAAGCCTGGATCAAAGCATTCACTGGTGGTTTATGTTGTAATTTGTTATACACCAGAAGGTTACCATTCTTATGTACAACATAATATTAGTGGCCTTTTACGACCTGCCTAACGTAGCTCTGGTCCGATTCTTTCTTTGCCTCCAGAGACCTCCAGGAACAATATGGACATTCCAACATTATTACTTCTGTATGATTATCTCTTAAAGAGTATACATGGACATTCCAACATTATTACTTCTGAATGATTATCTCTTAAAGTGTATATATGGACATTCCAACATTATTACTTCTATATGATTATCTCTTAAAGAGTATACATGGACATTCCAACATTATTACTTCTGTATGATTATCTCTTAAAGAGTATACATGGACATTCCAACATTATTACTTCTGTATGATTATCTCTTAAAGAGTATACATGGACATTCCAACATTATTACTTCTGTGTGATTGTCTCTTAAAGAGCATACATGGACAAAACAGTGTATTTGGTTAATAATATTTTCTTACCAATCATTCTGTACAGTGTTGACATTTAAAAATAAACAACGTGAGAATGAAAACTGTAATCAACTTTACATCAGCCTCGAAGTTCCATGTAAGTTTATGAAAAAAATAGGTTTACTGCTCAAGCAGGCACGTAAGAGCGACTAATATGTTGTACACGGGGCTGACAATCCCATCATGTAAAACAATCTGCTATAGAAACTATCGCTACAAGAACATGTTGGGGCAAGCTTCCTGTGAGAAAGCCAACTGTCGTGGTGGCTTCATACTCTGTACTGAGTTAACAAGCAAATGAATTCATGAATGGACTACATCACGATATTGTGTATTACCGTTGCACAAATTGTACGCACTATCGCTCTCCACCCAAGTGTAGAAAACGCGTTTTGTGTTGGCTTTTCTGTTGGGTAATTATGATAATAACGCTTGGTTTTCGTAAATAACGTTTGATCAATGACAATTAAAAAAAAAAAAAATAACAAAAGATACAACAAAATATACATTTATACATACATACACACACACAAGAGCTAATGGTCCCAGTATATAAATAAGTAGGAGAAAATAACATAAATATACAGAATTAAATAGCTAATAACAATATTAAAAAAAAAAAACTAAAGAGAAGAAGAAGAAACGCATAAGAAAGCGACAAATGCGATCGTCTGTGGCTTGGACGGAAATAAAATCTTTACTTGTCAGCAGTGATGTCTCCCACAAAACCAGCGCCACCATAAAGAAAGCTGATGCTGACATATCTCAGTGAGAAGTAAACTGAATAAAGTCCCTTATATTTTCCCTGCTTATCTCTATCTACGGGTGACTTACCGTTTCCTGTTCCAGAGCAAACACGTAGTGATTGAAGAATCGATGGAGCTTCTCATTTGTAAAGTTGATGCATAGTTGTTCGAAGCTGTTTGTCTGTGGCGGGAGAAAAGTAGAAAGATATTTATGAGGCATGTAAACATTCAAATAACGATTTTCTCTAAATCACATCTGTACTCACAGACCTGCGAACAAATATGTCAGTATAAAGTATACAAACTCCGCCAATGCCGGTCCCAAGCCCGGATGAAAAAGGAGGAGGGCGGCCTGCATGGAGGCCGTAAGGAGGCAGCCCCTCCACCATGCAAAGGCACAACAGGCCAATCACCTGTTTGCTTTAAATCATGATTACGCGAACTACAAGAGAGAAAACCGGACTGATTCTAAAGGCGACGAACTGGAACGGACTACGACTTATGGAACTTGGAACACAAGAAGTATAAATGGGAAGGAAGAGGAGCTGGTGGAAGAGATGAGGAAAGCAAAACTAGAAATCCTGGCTATAACGGAAACGAAGAAAAAAGGACAAGGAGTCATGGATCTCGATGGCAACACGTTGCTCTACAGTGGTGTACCCATATCTGAAAGAGCTAAAGGGGGCGTGGGTTGCATTGTGGCCCAAAATCAAAAAGATAGTATCAAGGGATGGAACTTTGTCTCGGAGCGCATTATGGTTGTAAAACTAAAAGAAGGAGAAACCATAGTCAACCTGGTCATAGTGTATGGGCCAAATGAGGATGAGAGAGCAGAGGTCAAGGAGGAATTCTTCGAGCTGCTTCAAAGGACAGTGGATGACTGCCTAGATGAAGTTATTATGCTCGGAGATTTTAATGCCAGAGTTGAAAATGACCATGTTAGATGGGGTGGAGTTATCGGAAGATATGGAGAAGATACTCTCAATGACAATGGAAAGCGACTCCTTAGATTCTGCAGTGAGCAGAATCTGATCATTACAAACACAAAGTTCCCCCATAAGCGCATACATGCATACACTAGATGTGAACCAACCAAGAATGAGAAGTCAGTGATCGACTATGCCATTGTTCGGAGAAGCTCATTCAGATATGTCCGAGATGCAAGAGTCTGGAGGGGGCCAGAGATTGGAAGTGATCACTACCTGCTAACAATCAAACGAACAACTGAAAGAGTTGCTCAGCCTAGGAACTGCCCAAAATCACGCAAGAAACCAAGTAAACGAGCAGGAGAAATGAGCATTAGGACCTACAAGCTGAGAGAGCCAGAAATTAAGACCAGATATCAGGGGCTTATTGCTACAGCAGTGAGCAACACAGAAGAACGACCTGATGAGTTGGAAACCCTCTGGAATAAATTCAAGGATATCATAAAGACAGCTGCTGCAGAAGCATGCGATGAAGTCCGACTTGGGAACCAGAGAAAGAGGACACCTTGGTGGACAGAGGAAGTCAAAGAGAAAATAAGAGAGAAGAAAATGGCATGGAAACAATACTTAGGAGCTAAAAACACAACAGGACAAATGGAAAAATATAGAGAATATGTGACACTCAGAACAGAAGCAAAGAACAAAGTGCTAGCAGCAAAACAGAAGTCCTGGGAAGAATTTGGAGAAAAGCTAGAAAAAGATGCACAAGAAAACCAGATATTGTTCTATAAGACCCTAAAGAACACGAGGAAAGAAAAACAATGCCCTCTCAAATTTATAAAGGACAAGCAAGGCAAGTTGCTTACTGCCCCGAAGGAAGTAATGGAAAGATGGAAAGAATATTTCTCAGAACTCCTGGATGGTGAGCATGATGAAGCATCAGAAATGATAACCACTGACACAGAAGAGGAAACCAATTCTTCTTCTTCTTCTTCGTTCGTCCTGAAAAGGACGTTGGTAGGAAACCAATGATGGTGAAGATGACATAAAGATGGAAGAACTGAGGGCAGCACTAGAGAAAATCAAGATGGGCAAAGCAGCAGGGCATGATGGTATAACACCAGAAATGGTTAAGTACATGGGAGCATCAGGCGACCTATTAATTACTCTTAAAGGTCCTACAGGCAGCATGGTGCAACAAGACCATACCAAAGGATTGGGAGATTGCCATCATAACACCAATTTTCAAAAAGGGTGACAATCGACAATGTGGAAACCATAGAGGCATATCCCTTCTCAGTGTCCCTGGTAAAATCTACTCTAGAATCCTAGAGCAGAGACTCCGACGCCTAGCTGAGCCACAATTGGATGAGGTCCAGTTGCGGATTCCGAGCAAACCGAAGTACTCAAGACCTAATCTTCACACTCAGACAGCTGAGTGAAAAGGCCCTTGAGTATAAGAGTGAGATCCATCTTTGTTTCATAGATATGGAAAAGGCGTTTGACAGGGTCCCCTGGAGCAAACTTTGGGATTGTTTGGCAAGGAAGAATATTCCAGCACCTCTGATTCATGCTATACAGAGCTTCTACAAGTCTTGCAGAAATTATGTGAGGACAGCAAACCATAAGTCAGAAGAGTTCAGGACCACCACTGGTGTAAGGCAAGGTGATATCCTATCACCTTACCTCTTCATACTCCTTATGGACGATGTCATCAAGGCATGTAAGGACAGAACAAGAAAGTATTCAGTGGGGTACTGGAAGATGAGACAGGTCTATATTTCGGAGCTGGCATTTGCTGATGATGTTGCCCTGATTGCTAAATCAGAGGCACATCTCCAATCCAACCTGCAAGTCTGGAAGGAAGAGCTGGAGAAGAGAGGGATGGTCATAAGCAGCTCTAAAACAAAATCCATGGTGATATCACGAGAAGAAAGAAAACATCAGATTAAGTTGGGAGAACAGGTCCTGGAGCAGGTCGACCACTTTAAATATCTCGGAACTATTATAGACCGAAAGGGAGGCATCAAAGAAGAGTTGGCCACTCGAAAAGCAGCGGCTGGGAGACTTTTTCAGGCCATAAATCGTGGATTCCTCAGCAAGAAAGAGGTTGGTAAGAAAACGAAGATGGCTGTATACCACTCCACCTATGTCCCAGTCTTGACATATGGATGCGAGTCGTGGGCAATGACTACAACCCACAAAAGCCAGATCCAAACCTCAGAAATGAGGTATCTGAGGAAAGTGGTTGAAGTAACAAGAAGAGACATGGTCCGCAACCAGACGATCCGTCAAGGCCTAAATCCCATCCGCTGCAGACCCAAATAGAACAGTCCCAACTAAGATGGTTTGGCCATGTCTGCAGAATGGGAGAAGATCGGCTACCACGACAAGCATGGGAAACAAAGAGCCAGGGATCCAGACCTCCAGGACGACCCAGAGTCCGCTGGGAGGACAACATTAGACAATCTTTGAAGGACCGAGGACTAGAAGGGAACCAGGCCAGGAAGAAGACAGCTGATAGAATGGTCTGGCGCTCTCTCTTCCAAACCTCTACACCTCACGGTAGAAGGGGAACGACAAAGTAAGTAAGTATAAAGTATACAAAAACCTTAGCATAGCTACTTGGGTTGAGCCAATGTAAAGCTATGAGGCGTGCAAGAAGTAATAACGATGTCAACCCAGTCCTTCGAAAATATGCACTGAAATAAATAAAGTATAAAATATGTTTCATGTGAGTCTTAAACAAGCAATGAACATAGGTAAATGGAGGCATTTGAAATAAAACAGAAGGAAAGAACGAAAGACAGAATTAAACGACACTCCTGGGATAACATTCAAGTTTATCCAAAATGACGCCATCGCATCTCTGCGAGAGTGAAGGTGCTAAGACATACAAACAGCTATGCATTTACTTGAAAGAGAGGCAGAAGAAAGAGAAAGGGCGGGGGGGGGGGGGAATCTCTATTAAGTCAGGGCGAAAAACTAGGCATGTTAGTCGTATTAAATATCTGCCATAAATACAGAACTATAGTACTAGTTAAAGTTAGTTGCTTATCCTTTACAGGACGTGGCAATCAACCCCAGCTTTTATTGGCTGTTTGTGATTTTTCTAGGCAATTTTTTTCATTCAGTAGTTTGCCATTGCCTTCTGAACGGTACGGCGCTTACACCATTGTTAAAAATCCACACAAAGCGATCTGCTACCAAACCGCCTGCAGCAGGTTTCGAACCTGGTATATCTGGATTATGAAACTGCGTTCATATCCATTAGGCCACAGACGCCGACATAGTACTAGTACATTCATAGAATTACTGCACACTTATAGCATATGTACACTGACATCGTCTTTCATTTCTGCTGCCACCTGTTCAGTCTTTCCTTGCACCCTCAAAAGGACAGCTAACTATTTATTTCGACCAACATTTGTAATGAGCACAAGAACATCATCAGAGACAATGAAAACGATTAACAGAAATGGTAATCGCACGTTTATCAGTGTTTCACATCTACCATTATAATGTATCTTTGCTTCCTCCTCTATACACATTCATGTTAAACAACTCTTCTATATACATTTTAAGCATATTTTCGAACTTGCATATCTTCACGACTGAATTTTAGGGAAGATTACAACTTTGCAAGGAAAAATAAATCCAAGCGATCAAAGCCTCGATTCTTTGTCAAGACGCCGATTTTTTAAAAAATCTTCCTTTTCCCTTTCAATTATTATTTGTTCTCTTTCTGTCTGTCTTTTCTTTTTGTGTGTGTATGTGTGTGTCTTCAATATCGTTTGGCGTAATTGGTTAACTCATGTATACACTGCTTAGACCGCGCAGACTATGGTGGTTTGCCATGTCTGCCGCATGGAAGATGGTCGCCATCTAAAAAAATATTTTCAACGGACAACTGGCACTTGGCGGGAGAACATCCGGGCGGCCGCACCTGAGGTTCAAAGATGTGTGCAAGATAGACATGAGGGCATTGTACATAACTTCAGCAACCCGGGAGGATGAAGCTGCCGACTGCCCCAAGTGGCGATGTTCCCTACGGCGCCACCTCAGATTGGGCGATAAGGAGATCTTACAACAGGCAGAAGAGAAAAGAACACGCTGAAAAGAAAGCCAAGTTTAAAAAAAAAAAAAAAAAAAAGCAACTGAGGGCTATTATCTCAAGGGCACATCATTCCCATAATCAGTGTTACGCTTATGTTCGTACACATCAGTGCATTCTCTAAGGGAAGGCATCGATGTGAACCGATGAGGTAACACCTAGACGCACCACTAGTAAACCACTCTATTTTAAGTATTAGTGACGTCAGTTTTCAGTAAAAATTAGGTATGCACGTCTGCGGTAGACTTGTAACGCCCTCTTGTGGCCTGTGTACTTGAAGGTGTTCGGACGCAAGTTTGAGAGCTCGGATTGTGTTTGTAGAAGTCCACTGCATAAGTTACAGATTCTATGAAGAATATATTTCTATGTGTGCTTGTGATGGATGGATTGTAAAGGAAAGTATTTAGTACAATATTAAATAACTTTTCGACAAGTTTGATATGCAGTGATAATTAGTGGACATTATGACTTTTACTGACGGTAATTCTGCCTACCGATCGTTGTATTTTATTCCTTGCTGATATAAAAATGCATTACAACAATATTCATCAAAACTTGGAGCTCATCGTTTGTCCTATGTAAAATAAATCTATATAAATGACTTCGAAGTGAACGTCCATTATTCGCGTTACATGTTGCAGTGTTCGTATGTTCAAGTCCTGAAAACACCTTTAACAATCAGTATGACCGAAGACGACTACTAAGAATAGCTTAACTAGCATGAGCCCTGATTACCTTCGTTGTGACCGTATAAGGTCTGAGGTGCTCAACTGACGAATAAGAAATTGTTTCTGATTTGAAAAATGTGGACAAGTACAAATGGATGGCTGCGGACGAGAAATACCACAATGAGCTAAAGTACACGAAATGCAACACGATACAATGACGCATGTACTTTCTTAAGTGGATAAATATAAAGTCTGGGGAGAGCGGGGCGTATTATATGAAAGAGAGCAGATAAGTGGGGAGACCGCCACTAGAAGAATATTGCTAGGAAAGGGAGGGCGAAAGATTATATCAATTTCACAAATTTAATATTCCCAGCGTGGACGTTTTAAAATAACCTTTATCACAAACGGGCGTCACAAATATACAGTAAACTCTGAGTTATCAGGCGCGGTATAAATATGCTCACTCGTATAAGCCCAAGCATTTTTTACAGCTCACTCCAAATGTGACGGGTAAAAAAAGTGAGTTGATAGTTATGCCCCTTGGCTAGTTTTAGTTTTACTGAACACATGGTCCAGATAACAGGGAGATTGAACAGCCGCTTCCTGTTTTTAAATTCTGATATCCTCACTTGTATCATCTATTGAACCTTCAAAGGTGGCCAACATATCCGGAACAGAGAAAGTGCACACGGCCATCACCAGTACCATTCTTGGAAGAACAAAAAAAAACTACGAAGATACCAAAAGCCTCAAGCTGACTGCTGCTGTCTTTGAACATACTCAAGCTGACGTCTGATGTCTTTGAACATACTCAAGCTGACGTCTGATGTCTTTGAACATACTCAAGCTGAATTCTGATGTCTTTGAACATACTCAAGCTGACATCTGATGTCTTTGAACATACTCAAGCTGACGTCTGATGTCTTTGAACATACTCAAGCTGACGTCTGAGGGTGAACGAAGAAGAACGAACGAACGAACGAACTTTATTTTCAAAGGATTAAGAATTGGGCACGCAGGCCCGTATGACATCCTGCACTTCCTCTCTCTCTCATCATGTATTATGTATCCTTTCATCCTCACATTTACTTTAAGCATTATTAAGGCATTTATCATTATAAAAGTAATATAACTTCATACATTTGCAATAATCACCGTAATAAAAGTATGTTTTTAAAATAATTTTATTAAAAAAAAAATTGAATGAGAAAAAAAAAAAAATAAAAAAATAAGAATGACAAAAATGGAATTCCTCATCAGTAAATTAGTCACGTGATTTGAGACATAACCAGATTAGGATGGTGTGTTATAAGAGCTCGTGAAATATTCAAACAGTCTGCTACTGAGTGACTAGTGACTCGGTGTGTTATCCAGTGTATGTGAGAGATTTGACCAGAGGTCAGCAGCTGTGAGTCCCATAGCAGATACTGCTGCAATGAGTCAATTTTTAAGCCTACACAAAACTAGGTCCATCATCATCATGAGGTGGGGTAACCAGTTCCTTTCCTCGCTGTCTTTGCCTTCCCTAACTCTAGAGCAGAATCAAACTAGGTAGATAGTTAGATAGACTAAGTAGATAGTTAGATAGACTAGGTAGATAGTTAGATAGACTAGGTAGATAGTTAGACTAGGTAGATAGTTAGATAGACTAGGTAGATAGTTAGATAGACAAATACGAAAGAAATTAATTATCCAAGGGTTGAAAATCGGGCACACAGCCCCCTCTTGCATTCTTCCTTCCTCTTGCTCATCTTTTATTACTGTTACTCAAACATTCTCCAGCGTACTTAAAGTATTAATTTAAGGCAATGCAACATTACAAGGTAGTATAACACTATACATTAACAGTACCTGATCATAAAATTAAGAATAAATATATTGTAATGAAAACTAGATCATCAAAGCCTCCATACGGTATATTAGATAAAAATAAAGCATAATCAGTTAGGGTGGCATATAATCAGCACTCATAAAGTATTTGAACAGTATACGATTACATGAGTAAGGACTGTGCGTGTTTTTCAGGTCATTTGGAAGATTGTTCTAAAGATGAGCAGCTGAGTAAGCCAAACTATTCTTAAATAGGTCTTGCCTGGGCGTGGGTACCTGTAATTTGTTTAAGCGCTGACTACGTATGGATATGCAAAAAATAAATATCAAAACAGAAGCAATAACTGCCATTTGACTTACAAGTTTTATTTTTATTTCACAAACATATTTAAAAAAAACAACAACAAATATAACATCTAAAGTGACCAATCAACGAATGTTACAAAAATTGCTGGCCACTATGACATCAAGTGTTGAACAAACTGGATCTCACGCAAGGCTGTAATGTTAAAATTGTGATATAGCATTAAGGTAATAATGTGACAGTTCATTCTCTTTATGTCTACGTTTGTTTCGTATAAATTAATAGGACAGGAGTGAAGACATAACAGTTAACAAATAGCAAGTGACTTTCCACTTATCCCGTAGATTGATACCCGGATTTTACTTTAAAAAAAACACCAAAGAACAGTTTTCCTCACAATTTTGCAAGATGGCATATGACGAACTATGGCAAACGTTGGGTTGTGTTTACCCCCACCCCACAGGTCTTGCTGTTTGCAATTGTCCTCACAAAAAGGACTGTTTGTACAGCACGCATCAACAGCTTATGGGTTAAGAAGGAAAGACAACATTTTCCGGAACACAAAATGTTATCACAGCATTGAGAGAGACGCCACCCTGATAGAACAAGATGTGTGGACCGTGTTAGGTATTCTCATAACACTGATTCCGCTGTCTGCGTGAACGCCCAATGTGCATGCATTACTCAAAGTGGAATTTGTGGAACGATGGGTCGTGCTTATGTGTAGCGCTGAGTGTGACAGTAAGTGTGGTGGGTTAAGCAATACATACACATCAGTTTAACGTGATAGAAAGTGGTGTGTGTG